>WHYT01017636.1:170307-192790 GCA_009806455.1 Tetrax tetrax
TTTTTTCTTTCCATTTTCCACACTTGAAACCATAGTTCCTTGCACCTTTGCGTGCTTCCTCAGAAAGACACAAACTGTGCAGCTTTCTGCCCCTGTTCATTCTGATGTGCATTGCTGAAAGCAGGATTTCTCTTAGCAATGACTTGCTAATAACCTGCTCCAACACACATACCTGCCTCTGACAGAAGCTGAGCACATCCCCTCTTTAGTATTTTGTTTGTTCCTGAACAGAAACACAAATAAAGTTTAAAGATAGTTTCCTGTCAGGACAATCCCTAAATTATGGCACACAGAATTAGACTGAAATGTTATCTTTTAGAGCAGAGTATTTTATTGTGGGTATTTCTCGAGCCAGTTTGACAGCGTCAGTGAACAGAGACTGACCTTGGGAGAAGGATACAATCATGCTTGTTGGAAGGAAGCCATGGGAATGAGAAGGGAAGCTTTAAGATATGGAACATTGTTAGCAGAATTTATGGTTTGTTTCAACAGATGTTCACAGAAAGACTAGTCACTGGCCTTGTAGATAAGAAAGTTGCTAAGGCTGCTACGTCTGTAATAGTAGAAGAATACTGCAGTGGAAAGTTACTAAGAAGTATTGAAACAATCTTGCTAAGCAATCATGAATATGTACAGCGTGTGGTCAGTGATTTTACTGGGTAGGCTTACACATGACATAACTGTTAATCGGACAAGAGTGAAATGAGGAAGTTAATGCTTAGGAAGAGAAACTTATAAAAACCCACTTGTAAAAATAAACTTGGTCGCGCTTACTCCACAAGTCGAGTCTGTGTGTCAATATGCCACATTTTATTTCTTTCAAAAAAGTTATTGCCAAACAACAATGGTTGTTTAAGACTAACAATGTCATGGTCTTAAACAGGTTGCCTTATTTTCATTGATACACTAAATGCTTTTCTCTGTTTATACTATTTTACACCTAGTATTCAGCAATTCTTAATGTCCTAATTTTGTTTTCCTGGGAAAATGCTAGCACTAGAGGGAACTACATATCTCCCATTGTTATTTTAAACATCCAACATACATCCATCGGGGAGGCAGTGAAAGAGGAATCTTTCTTTCCACTTGGGCTACTGTAGCTGAACATCCTCAAATTTAAGGTAAATGGTTAAAAATTATTACATTGGTCTATGTAATAATATTTTTTTAAATCCCATTAAGGGAGATAACTTTGCCCAAAAGAGTAACAGTTGCTTTCTTGTCCTTAGTGGTTAAACTGTGAATTGCTCAAGGGTGGAAGGAATCCTCCTTTATCTCTACCTTCTTCTACCTCATTCACTAGCAAAAACACAGGCAGCTAAAATGTAGGAAGATATTTTTGATAATTACATTGTCAAGACACACAAAATTACTAATACAGACTTAATTCCCAAGTTGGACAAGAGCAAAAGTTTTCAGCCCATGAAGTTGTTAAATGATAAATATAATCAAACTATACACTTCTTTAAAAAGAGTGCTGACTAATCTCATTGACACATATCCAAAAGCAAAAGGAAAAAGCAGCAGTGGAACTCTTAACTGAATAACGCCATGACAAAAATTTAAATGAATGTTAAAAAAAAAAAAAAAAAAAAAAAAACAAAAAAAAAAAACCACGCAAGAAAAAGGTTACCAAAGAAGAGCCACTCTAAAAGTTCATTTAAAGGTAGACTCCAAAAGCCAGGATGCTTATATCCCCGCAGGACCCTCCCCAAACACGGATTCCTCCCCCCGGAGCCGCCGTCAGACATCGGAGCCGCCTCCCCCAGAGCCCGGACGGGCCAGGGGAAAGGGAGGGCTGGGCCGAGCCCCCGGGGTGGCTCCGTGGGGACCCGGCAGCGTCGCGCCCTGCCCCGGGATGCTCAGCCGCGCTCCCTTTTCCCCGTGATTTTGTTGTGCGTTTGCCGCGGCCTGCTCCGGCCCCGCAGCGCTGGCCCCCGCCCTCCGCCCCGCACCTGCATTCCCTTGCCGTTCTCTGGCGGGGCCAGGGACCCTTCCTTCCCGTCGCGGCGGCGGCCCGGCCCGGCATGGGACTTTGCCTGGGGGGCAGGCGGGGGAGGCGCGGCCGGGCCCGGCTGCTGTCCCGCCACGGCCTCCATCGCGCGGGGCCGTTGCCATGGCGAGGGGTTCCCCCTGCCGCCCCCACCGGCGGGCCGGCGCATTTTTAACTTCCCCTTCCAGCCCGCAGTCGGGTCCGGCTGCCGGTGAAGACGAGCTAGGGCCTGAAAACTTCTACCAGATGCAGCCTCGCTATTGAAGGCACAGCGAAAGAACCTGACCTGTAACATCCCGTCCTCAGCAACTCCCAAAAATACGCGTTTCTGCAGCTCCCACAGCTGGTATCACTGGGGCAAGCAGGGGACTTAAAAGCTTCAAACGCTGCTCTTCTAACTGCCTGACAAAAGGGCAGTGACATTTAATACACCTGGATGCCACAGGTGCAGCTGATACAGCTTTCTCCTAATTAGGTAACACAGTGAGGGCTGCCCTCTTAAATAGCCAGAGACTTGCCTTCTTCTCAGGTTTCCAGTACCCTTTACTCTCAGGATGTGACAGTGAAAAAAATAAATATCCTGCTGATACTGTTAGACATACTCATCATTTATGGAATCATAGAATGGTTAGAGTTAGAAAAGACCTTTAAAGGTCATCTAGTCCAACCCCCCTGCAAGGAGCAGGGACATCCCTGACTAGATCAGGTTGCTCAGGGCCCCATCCAACCTGGCCTTGAATGTTTCCAGTGATGGGGCATCCACCACTTCTCTGGGCAACCTGTTCCAGTGCTCTATAACTTGCATTGTAAAAAATTTCTTTCTTATTTGTAGTCTAAATCTACATCATTCAAAATGTGTTCATAAACAAATCTATCCCCCCAAAAAATATCTTTCTCCTTAGCTTCCAATAGAAAATACAAGTCAGGGTGTTAATCACACTACAGAAAATTGTTACAATGCACGCACAAAAGTGCTGAAAGCTATCTAAGATTAAAAACATGAAGGACAGACTATGTACAACCTGGCACTGAGGCATCAGCAGCTTTTGTTCACCCAGAAGCTACATCAACACATCATGGGAACATGAAAGCTAAGTACTAGGATTTATTATATTATATTATACAGATAATTCAGGAGCAGAAAACCTGAGATGCTTTACAGAAATGTGTAAGAAACCCGATGCCCAGGCTTGAGGTAGGTATTTCACCTTGGAATGTGTTTCTCTCCTGCTCCTTTTGATGTTATTTGAACTCGAGACCAGGGAGCCTCCTGCTAGTCTTTTATGGAAACAGAGATGCACAGGGCTGCAAAAGACCTGCAGAAACTCCACGCCTCGGCCCAACGATTCCTAAACATTCCCTAGCAGGATTTTTTCACCTACTCTTAAAAATCTCTGGCAGACAGAGGCTACACAAACCTCCCAGGGACTATGGTCCAGTTCTCATTTACCCATTTCATTATTTCTTTACTAATATTAATTCTTACTTCAAAGTACACTTTTTCTCATCTATCCTTCAGTGACTAGGCAGAAAAAAAATTATCTTTATAATCATAGTTTTTAAGGTGTTTGTTGTGAATTAACCCTGGCAGACAGCTAAACCCCACACAGCCACTCACTTCCTCGCTGTGGGAAATGTTTTTTCCCTCATTTTTTTTCCTCTCCTAGAAAGAAGCTGGTTGTTTCAGCTAAAAGCTATTTATTTCAGCATTTCCTTGGAATTCATAGGTTCTGTTATTTATGATGTTCCAGTTTGTCAGTGCTGTTGCCAAAATGTGACATGCAAAACTGGATATAAAACTCTTTCAGTGGTCTGAGAAGCCACAGAGCAGAAAGGAAAGCTTTCTACTGATGGTTTGAATATAAACTTTAAAAATGCTACCAGAGAACATTTATTCTTTTTCCTTTGGATTGTTTCAGTGTCCACTTTGACACCCACAGGATCTCATGTATCTCAATTTTTGCATATTGATATTTATTCCCTTTTATACTTGTTCAGTTGACTTCTGCCTTCTTGAGTACTTCACTGAATTTCCAAGCTTTTCTTTCATGCTCTGCTTCTATAATGAAAACTAGTTTGAGTTTAATCCACATCCTCTGATCCACATCTGGATTAGCTCTTCCAGCCTGCTACTGTATGTGAATACAAATTCTGTTTCCCTATGAACAATGTCCTAGAAAGTCAGTTTGTCTGAAAATAATTTACAGCTTATTTTGAGCACAGTCTTTCAAATCACTGCTGACCTCCATCATAGTAATTTAAAATAGATAATATCTGACTTCTTTCTTTAAAAAATTATAAATGGGAAAAAATGCAAATTATGTGAATTATCTCAGAAATTGCTAAAAATTAGGGGCATGCTGGAGCAGTGCTCCAGCCCTCCATCTTCGTGGCCCTCCTCTGGACTCCCTCCAACAAATACATGTCCTTCTTATGTTGGGCTCTCCAGAGCTGGACACAGTACTCCAGGTGGGGTCTCACAAGAGCAGAGTAGAGGGGCAGAATCATGTCCCTCAACCTGCTGGCCATGCTTCTTTTGATGCAGCCCAGCATGTGGTTTGCTTTCTGGGCTGCGAGAGCGCATTGCCAGCTCATTTTGAGCTTCTCATTCACCAACACCCCAAGTCCCTCTCCTCAGGGCTGCTCTCGATCTATTCTCCGCCCAGATTGTATTTGTGCCTGGGATTGGCATGACCCAGGTGCAGGACCTTGCACTTGGCCTGGTTGAACTTCATGAGGTTTACATGGGCCCAACTCTCCAGCCTGTCCAGGTCCCTCTGGATGGCATCTCTCCCTTCCAGCATGTAGACCGCACCACACAGCTTGGTGTCATCGGCGAACTTGCTGAGGGTGCACTCTATCCCACTGTCCATGTTGCTAACAAAGATGTTAAATAGGGCTAGTCCCAGTACTATTCCCTGAGGAACACCACTCATCACCAGCCTCCACTTGGACATCAAGCCATTGACCAACACTCTCTGAGTGCAGCCATCCAGCCAACTCCTTATCCACCGAGTGGTCCGTCCATCAAATCCATGTCTCTCCAGTTCAGAGAGAAGGACGTTGTGTGGGACAGTGTCAACTGCTTTGCATAGGCCCAGGTAGATGACATCAGTTGATTGTCCCTTGTCCACCAATGCTGTAGCCCCATCACAGAAGGCTACCAACTTGGTAAGACATGATTTGCCCTTAGCAAAGCTGTGCTGGCAATCACCTCCTTGTTTTCCATGTGCCTTAGCATGGTTTCCAGGAGGATCCACTCCATGACCTTGCCAGGCACAGAGATGAGACTGACTGGCTTGTAGTCATCCATGTGGTAAATACTTACATTTGGTATATGGGGGACTACAAAGGCGTGTGTGTCCAAAAATATCTCAGAAAAGACCTCTGTCATACCTGAGTCACCTAAGACAGTCGGTTCGCTTGTGTCACTTCTCACTTCAGTCACATCAGTTATTTACTCAACACTATTTACCTCAGTCACTTACCCAAGTCTGCTTTGTCACTTGATCAGCTCTTCGCAGCTCCTTTCAGCAGTCGCTTCACTCATGATGATTCTCAGGTTAGTTAGCTCCTTCGGGTGGACCTGCTGGGCAGTCACTGACAGCAACCATCCTCTCCCTCAGCTCCGGTAATGACAAAATGCAAGGGTATCACAGGACTGCTGTCCAAAGCGGTTTGTACAAAAATTTATTCTAGATCTCAGATTGTTAAAAAACATTCGTACTTATAAAAATAGAAATCTGTTTCACTGAAATAGTCACTAGTACAAGCTTCTGTAACTGAAGATGAGTGTGCATTTTTTACAGGTATTAACCATTCCAAAGTTGAAGTATATGTGTTTTCTGTTTCCAATTTAATTTATAGAAAAAAAAAATAAAATCAGCATTCCAGGTGTAGCTTTACTAATTCTAGGTGGAATGAAAGGACTGTTCACATGTCACGCTCTTACTTTTGTGTCTCAATAAATTCAGGAGAGTACTTTTGTGAATAATTCAAGAACTCAATATTCTGTTTCCAAAAGTGGTCACAAGACACCTTGGAAGAGAGAAGAAGAGGGCATCTTATGTGATATTCTTGCATAGTACTATCCCAGGCTCTGACCATCTTCAGCTTAGGCAGTTTTTAGGGCCCGCTGTCGTGGTGCCACCAGGGCTGGTGGTTCCCTAGAGCAGGGTGCCAGGGACTCCCCAGGCGGGTGATGGCAGGGCATGGCAGCCAGGGCCCGTCATACCTCCAGCCAGGAGCAGGGCAGCTGCAGGGCACTGGGGCAGCCCCAGGCATCAAGCATCTCCCTGGGGATGGGCTGAGGACAGGTTTTGTCTGTTTAGGAAATCACACTGGAAGTCTCTTCCAAATCCTTCTCCAGCCTCCCTCTAATCCCATGCAAAGTTGTTGAATCCACAGCATTGTTCAGCAAAGGGATCCGCAGGCTTGCTCCCTGTTACATGAAGAATAACTTTCAACTATTTGTTTTGAACTTGGCTCCCACTAGCTTAATCTGATGGCCCTGATACTTGTATTTGAAAACCATGATCAACATTCAATCCCTACCCATTTTCTCCATGCCTCGCATCATTTTGTAGGCTTCTTGCTCTGCAGAAGGACCTCTTCTCCAGACAACTCAATCATTCTCCTCATGGAAGCCATTCTAGCTCTTTGATTACCCTGCTGCCCTTCTCTTCTCTTTTCCAGTTCTTTTTTGAGATGGAAGAACTCAAACTGTGTGGAATATTCAAGGTGTGGGCAAACAATTTACACAGTGGTGTAACTATATTTTCCATTTTGCTCTCTAGTCACTTCCCAACAATTTCTATCACGTCATTTACTTATCTCATAGCTACTGAGCACTAAGTGGATGGTTTTGTGTATTTTTTTTTATTTTAATTGAGGGTCTTGCTCCTCACTGATAATGTTTTAGGATCCAAATGTTTTTAAGGACTGATCTTGACAGATCAGTCTGATAAGACTCCAGACATGATAAGACAAAAATAAAACATTAATGGATACTACCTCACTTTTAGCATTGTAATCCATTCACCTTCCCCTAGCAATACCACCAGAAGTAATAATTGTTCACCCGTAAAAACACCTATCACACTCTCGTACAGCATGGAAGATAAGTTTTGACCAATACCAAATAAAAAAGTGTAAGCTCATAGTGGGACTAAAGAAGTATCTGATTGTACACATGCAAACCCAAAAGTTTATAGTTTTGTGAGTTAGTCTGTGGCAATTCCAAATCACTGTCAGGCTTTTAAGAAAATCAATAGTTTCAAATCTTATTCTGCTTTACATTAAGACTCTTTTACTCGAATCCAGCACAGTAAAAATAAACAGTGCCCTTTGGTCCCTTCTATCTGAAATCCTGTCCTGGTTTCAGCAGGGATGGAGTTAATTTTCTTCTCAGTAGCCGGTGTGTTTTGGATTTCATGTGTGAAGAATGTTGATAAAAACACTCTGATGATATGAGTTGTTGTTAATGAGACCAAGGACACTGTCTGGCTTTCAAAGGCTCGTTAAAGTCTCATTAACGTGCAGATGTGGGAAGCCGGGCAAAAGACAGAATAATTTATCCAAACTGGCCAAAGAGAGTATTCCATGCCATAAACGTCACGCTCAGTATATAAGTGGGGTTTGTCCATGGGAGGGGGCATTTTTTTCTGGCATCCATTCCATTCGGGTATCCGTTCGGGCACTGTTGGCATCCTTATCTTCCCTCTTGCTTGCTGGCATAGTTCCCTCTGCCTTGCTAGCTTGCTCTCCCCCCTTTTCTTGCTGCTCGGTGTCGTTTCCATGATCGCTGCTCAGGACGGGCTGCATTGGTCATTCGGACATCAGGTGGTGAGAAATTGTACATTGTTCATTTTGTATATTTTGTATATATTAATATCCTTATATTCTTTTAGCTTTTGTAGTTCTTAACATTTTTAGTAAAGTGTTTTTATCTCAACCCACGAGTTTTCCTTTCCTCCTAATTTCTCTCCCCCGTCCTGCTGGGTAGGGGGAGGGTGAGTGAGAAACTGTGTGGTGATCAAGGCTAAACCACCACAAACCCCCAGTAATATCAGTAAATTTGGATAATCTGGTTTTATATTTTTGCATAAACCAGCCACTAGAGGGGGAGATAATCCCAAACACTCGACTACGTCTAGTCCTAGCCAGCAAAAATTCTACATTTGCATCTACTTTCTACTATCGTGATCACAAGTCCAAAATGTACTTTTTTTTTACAGTACAAGTATTCAGTTACAATGAATTACATTGACTTCCTCGTTATTAGGTTGTCCAGCAGATATATCAAGAGGTTTTTTGCCAGAACAAAGGCCTTTCCCTAAAGGCTCTGTTTATTTATTTATTCAGCAATCAACAAGTCATTTTTATATTGTAATTTCTCTGTAAAGGTGATTTTGAGATTATGAGGTTCAGCAATGGTCTTTTAAGTAGACTTAAATTCTTAGGAACTTCAACAATCTTAGATTCACTAATGATAACAGACCACAAAACTGTAACATTTTGCCCTGTGACAGTAGTTCCTTTATTGAGGCAGTAAGAAAGCATATAATAAATTCAAAAGGCCAGATTACGACACTTACAGCAAATGTCAATTTATTAACCAAACAGAGAAGCAAACTGTACTGTCTATCTATTGTGATCATGAAAAAAAAGCCAGCAATTTGTTAATTCTGATAGTGATGCTACCCACTTCTCCACCTCTATGCGTGTCACTCAGGTCAGGGTATCTCTGCAGCTGTTGCTAGCCCACAGTTGTCAAGGTAAGGAAGGCTTATATTGCGTTCTATCACAAAGCAATCAGGACCAATGGTTCTCCACAGAAGAGGAACATAGTAATTATCCACATCTCTGCTGTTAATAAACTTTATCCAACACAAAATATCTATGATAAAATCTTAATCTGAGGCAGCTATAGTCATATTCAATTCTGGGAGGAATTACTCTATATATTATTGTAACTTGTTAGGCAAATCTGCGAGGCTGATGTGAGATAGTATGTTGTTATAGCTCCCAAAAGGCAATCTGTGAAGCAAAACTGAGGAAGATGTGCCCTGGCGCAGACCTGTGTACAGCCACGCACCAGCTCCAGGAGCTCCCCGGTCTCACTTGCTCCCCCATCAAACAGGGAGGGGAAATGGCAGGCCTGCAGAGACTGATTACCCACCACAATAATGATCATCACCAAGGTGAAGAAATGAAAGAACATTTTGTGTCTTTCAGCATCCCACATGAGTGGCCAGGAAGAACCACAAACTGAATTGTTATTATTTTTTTACGACTTTCTGCCTGGGTGTTGCATACACCCAGAACTATTCTATGCTCTACCTGGAGATAAACGACTAATTTACAGATGGATTAATATTATTAAACAATACATACGTACAGATATAAATATACATTATAAAAATATATTCCATTGAGCATGACGGTCAGGTAACAAAAATTACCATACATTTATTTATTAGAGGAGGAACAAAAAATATTCAAGAAAATTACATTTATATCAGGACAGGAGGTCTAGTAATCATGAAGAGAAATTATAATTACCATATAGATCAAAAGGGCAAGAAGTGGCAAGTGGAAATAGAAGGTGTTATGATCAACCTCAGAAACAGGTAGGAATTTTTTTATGAAGAACGTTAGGGCCTATAGAGAGATAAATAACTCATTAAGCGTACTTTAAAGAAGAGAAAGGGAAACTAACCTGTTGTTGGAGTTGTAAATGTATCTATTTTTTAAATGCAAGAAAATAAAAATGTATCCCCATTTTCTAAAGGCAGGAGACCAAGTGACTGTTTTTCCCATGCCCTTCGGTGGAGGTGATGATTACACTGAGTAAATTTGACATGGTAGGAGTGTGGAGCACTGATATCAACTTAAGAGAGGCAGCAGTGCTGTGGGAATATGCTCTTCTCTCTCTCCTCACTGGTTCTCTGCAAAGGTGGAGGAAGGAGATGCAGTGGAGCAACGGGAGCAGCAGAGAAGTGCCTGGAGGACTGATCCAAAAGTGTCCATGCTGAGAAAGATGAGAGGAAGCCCTGAAATCAAACAGTATTGTTCATGAGGGTGGAGATCCTTTTAATGAGGAAAACTGTCTGGTAGATGGAATGGCTAATGTTATAGAATATAAGAGTCTGTATGTGATTGTTTTCCAACTGCTAAATAAAACCTTTAAAAAACTTAGACATATAAAATTTTAACACTAAAATCTCAGTCCTTCATTGCTGAGAAAGGTCATACCAGAATGAACAGGACAAAGTATCAGCTAGAGCAAAACCCAAGCAACTCCCAGAAAGTTAGAAATTAACTGGAGATAATTCACTAAAGCCACAGAAGAGAATTAATCTTTGACAAATCAAACTGCTTTTGAAAAACAAAGCTGAGTAACTGTTTTTTTTAATTTACCTAATCTTTCAGAGCACTTTTGCCTTACAACCTCGTTACAAAGTAGTTAATTAAATAATTATATTGCAAGGGTCAGTTAATTTCACAGATAGAGGACTAGCTTGGATAGCAAAGGCAGAGAGCTATAGTGTAAAATAAGAGTTTGGGCTAGAGAAATGTGAAGATCCTTGTGCCACAGAGACCAGTAATGACTGGGAGTGACTTCATTCCTCACATGCATGTCTCTGGCCAGGGCGAGGGAATACGGCTGTAAGGAAGCGGAGCCTGCTCATGACACATAACTGGGAAAAGAGTCATAAACATCAGAAAGTCTCAGGCAGAGCAGGAGCAACAGGATATGAGTTAACGTGGGCTTTAATTGGCAGAAATGGTGGTATTAAAGATTGGTCAAGTAAAAACGTCATAGCACTGCCCCTACATTGTGCTCCTCAGAGACTTTTCCTGACCAAGTACAGTGAGGGAGAGGGACTGCTGATGCTGAAGCAGGCAATGCTCAAGTGCTTAGCACTAGACAAAACTCAGGGCAGATACAGTCAACTCCAGCAGTGTTCCCAAAACTTTTTTGAACGATATTACACTCGCAAGCCTAATTTTTTTTTTCAGTAACAAAGGCCAGGCTAAAAGAGAACATTATGCAGAAGTCCAAGCAAGTTCTCATTGGATGCTTTGGAATAATAGTTATTTTTAATGTATCTAATATCACAGAGCATCATTTAAGCAGATGAGACTATACCAAAACTGAGCAAGATATTAAACTAAAAATTTACTGTTAAGGATGCTACCTTCAGGCTGAAGAGTCTATAGCTTTGGTTGTTTAAAACTAATTTTATCTAGCAATTTATCCTTGCTGCTTAACAACTGTGCATAGAACATGTGCTGTAGATTTTTTAAGGTTCATTGTTGTGCCACAGAGGGCTCTTTGTTCATATTTTTAGATCTTCCAAATATTTGTTTACACATTTCCTGTGGAGAACATACCTTCTGTAACACTGCTTATGCATCAGCCCACTCCCGATTTATTTTAGTATCCCCCAGCTGATGGGGGACAGATGGGTGAGGGCTGGGAGCAGAGGAATGCTGCCCTGCCTCTGTTGGCAGTGGAAGCTATGCAGCTCGCCTCCCCCGGACAGCTCTGAAACGCCTTTTGGGAAAGGGGCCAACATGATTCTCTTGGTCACCAAAAAGGTTAGAGACCCAAAAAAGACTCGAGGTGAATCACCTTTCAGTCTTGAATGGCAGGGCACGGGTCACCGAGGAGCTGTTGATGGAGATCCCCATCCCAGAGAAGTTGTTTAAGATCAAGGGAACAGGCATACTTCAGTGCAATTATGCAACACTGATTTGAAAATTGGTGTGTAATTTGGGCTGTTCATAAACTTTTCCTACAGTTCCCATCTTCACCTTGTCTAGTTATAAAATTTAAATTCAATTCTTGTCTTAGCAGACTAGGAATTATAGTTTGGATTGAATTTGGGTATTATAAATTTGGATGGAGCAGCCGTTGGAGAGCTTCTGCCTTGGAGCTGCATTGACCATGTTGTGCAGATGCCATAGGCAGAGCAGTGAGCAGAGGAGAGACCTCTAAAAGGTTTACTCAGTGCAGGCCATTTAGATGTGGGCTATTGAATTCCCTTCAAGTAACAGAAGTCAAAACCACAGGGTAAGACTCAGATCCCACAGCTTTCTTTGGGAAATGTGGACAATCTCAACTTAAGAGTGTAGAAAATGACGAGTTTTCATGTAGAAATTCTTCTAAAGCACTGTTTGCAAACTCAGTTTATTATGCTTGGCAGTTAGTTTTTTACCTATAATGAGCATAACATCCTTCCAAATAGAAGGATGGGATGATTCTCTAGGGAATAAATCCTAATATGAATGCAGGCAGCTGTTAGTTCCCCATATGCGGACATGCACGTCATGCCTGCCTTTCTTCCAGATCACGGCACTCACCAGTGACAGTAATCAGTATCAACCCAGACTACAATTAGGCCAGGTCTTCTGGGAGGGTCTTATAATCCTGAACTTTCAGACCCCTCAATAAATCTGTTTAGGACTCGGACAAGCTCCTGGTTGGCTTCTCCCTGGCTTCTCCTGTATCCTCTGGAAAGCTAGCCAAAGGCAGCTGTTTCCCCTGCTATGGTGGCTTTGTCCCTTGACAAATGACTCGAGCTTCCTGCTGTCTTCTCCCTTCATGTAGAAGATTTCAGGGATCAAACAGAAACTCCTGCTAGCTGGCTGTGCAGTCCCACATGTCTTTCTGGCTCCTCCAGGAGTGCGCGGGGAGTGAAAACTTCCCCTGCTTCCCTTCACAGCTTCTCCCTTCAGCAAACACGTGGAGACAGCAGTGGGAGAGGAGGCTACGAGACCTGGCAGAAAGGAAAGCTGGCAGGTTAATGACGGCAGATCCTCTGTCACATGGCTTCTGGGAATGGACATTTTATAGAAAATGTTTTGTGGGAAACAGGAGGAGGTAATTTGAGGAGGAAATAAAATATTGCAATATCAGGAAAAAAAAAAACAGAGAAGGTAAGATTTTCTTCCTCACAGCTTTTACAGTTCCCATCCAGAATAAAACATCTTAGATGCTCTACACCACTGAACTATAAACACACTGAAAATCAAGCATTTCCTACTATGCAGTTCCCATACTCACAGGATGTTTTTCTATATCAAGAACATAAAAACACTGCCTCAAAAGATAAAATTGTGCATAAACTAGTTTACAGTTTGTATATCTAGGATGGTTTTGGTTTGTTTTTTTTTTCAGAAAGCTGGATAAGTATGCAACCTTACTGCTAATGTGAACTTTTCACCAGTCTCTCGTATTCAGGATCGCTGATACAAAATACATAACCGTAACAAAACAGAGCTTGCATGAATAATAATTGGCAATTCTTTCTGCTATTTTATCTGTTAATTTGTTCCAACAATTTGCCTTATAGTTGTTTCTATTAACATCACTTCTGTTTTTCTACTTGAATGATTTGTTATTCCCCAGACTAAGACCACTTTGAAAATAAAAACTGACTCTTGGTAAACATAATATTTATTCCTTGTTATTAACTAACTAAGATCTTCTTTATTTGTCTGGAATACAAATGTATATTAATAATGCCAGTATACCTTTAGGAAACTACTATCACCACAACAAAACACTCCACTAAATCTAACAGTATGTTTCATGTTCACAGAATAGAACCTGGGGATAAAGTATAGATGTTTGATTATATTAACATTTTATATAAAGGGTTTAGAGGCCATAATTTGTTGTCTAAATGTTCTTGAATATTGATGAAGTGTTGAAGGCTGCAGAACTGACAGGCGACTCACATGAAACACAAAAGCAGAACTGAAATCCATGGGCAATTACTTTTCATAATTCTCTTTGATTTTATGGGAGTAGACCTGCTCTCTCAGTGTACAAAATGATCCACTGAGCAGTAATATCTCAAACTGAGGGGAACACGGGCTTTGAATACAAAAATACTTAGGGTTTATAAATATTTCTATATGAAAATAACAACACATACTACATTTATAAAGCTAACAATATATAAATACATATATTGACCATACAAATAAAAATATAATTCCAGTGTTTGCAACCAACAGAAATATACTGTAAAACAGAATTATTTTGAAGCCTGACATCTGTTATATGGCTCTGTGTGTCAGTCTGACCAGCAGCACCGTTCTAGAAATCCCATCACCAAATGAAGCTCCACCCAGCGATCTGATGTATTCTGAGAATCTGTAATATGCAAGATTAAGAGAGCAGGTCAGTAAACAATAATGTTATTTTGACTGAATTTATACAAATTATATTCTATCATACTAGGTTATTTCTGCAGCAACAGAAGGATAAAGCAGTCCAAAATTTGCTAGGCTTCTCTTAAGCTTTCCTTATTGTTCTTTGGCTGGGACAGGAAACAAAAACTAGTAAGCTATCGTCTCAAATTGCGCAAGCAATTGCATTCTTTGAAAACCATTATCTGCATGAAATCTTCCATGGCAGGAAATTACAAACAGAAAGAAATTCCTTCACAATGAGAGAAAACCCCAGACTATTTTCAATATTTGTTTTAAAGAACAAAAGGTGCCACAAAAATGGATTCAGTGGTAGCTGTGATTCCAGATACCTGACCTGACAGTAGACTGATTCCTTTAGAAAGAGATTAAGGATATTAAGTAAGGAAGAAGAGAATTGTCTGAAATCCTTGTAGTTAAATTTTCTATCAGACAATCTGTAATTTCTCACGACTGATCACTGAAGGGAAATACAAAGAAAACAGAACAGGTGATCATACATGTATTTCTAGTTCAAACTTTAAAACAGTGTTGTGAAACACTAGGAAAAAATGCCTGATCATTCATATAGCATTTATTACTATTTTGGAAACATTTGCGAGGAGTTCAGGCTGCTGCAGAGATCTGGAGGTTGATTGACCTTCCTGGGCTTAAGTGGGATAGCCCCGAAAACTCCACCTTTCTGAGGAAAAGGAACTTTGCCATCTTCAGAGATAAGTCATGTCCTCATCTACCATGCCACAAAGGCAGCTACAACTACTCTCATGATAATTTTAAAATAATAACAACAAACAATAAGAATGCCACCCATATAAAATATCTCATATATCAGCTTCACAACAACGTTATTTTTTTTTTTCAAAGTTTAAATATTCCTTACTGTATCAAAGGAACTTACATATTCTCGCTCTTTTCTTTAAGCTGATTCTCTAAAAATGATAAAATGAGTAAGTCATTTCAATCTGCATTTTTCCTTGGCGTGCTGCTTTTACATAGGACTCCTGGACAACCTCACCTCTCTTCCTGGCTGTAATCTTCTTGCTCTGCTCTTTCTGACTCCGTCTGCCAGTACCTCCTCTCACCTTTTTTAACAGTGCTGTAGATTTCTAGTAGCCATAAATTACAGTCTTTACACTTAATCATGTCTTCTATGATTCATTTACGTCAATGGCATAATTTAGATCATGCTTTTCACCACCACAAGGGTTGTCTCAGTGTCCAAAGGAACACATATTTTGTTGGGCTTATTTCTTACCCAATTTTCAAACTAGGATAAAAATGAGAAAATTATGACTTTTTGTGCCACCTTTTTTTTTCTGTTGTCTTCTACCATCCCTCATGCCTGTTACACTGTATATAAATTCTTCTTAATCATTTATTCTGTTAAAATTCAAAGTGCGTCAACAAGTTGCAGTGAAGGTGACTAAGCTAATTCTGAAGCAATGCATACCATCTGCTTGGTCAAACTCTGCCAGCAAGAAATGCCTTTTTCACAGCTGTATTAGTCATAATTTAGACATATGCGGTCTGCCTTCATATATCAGGAGAGGTATACCTTCCCATGGATGTAATTAACTCGGTCTTGCCTGTGGCAAAGTAGAAAGCGAGTGTATCAATCTACAAGTGACTGAGCTGGTTAATTCTTCTCCCTTCATGATGCTTCCTGGACTTGGAAGTGTGGACTCAGAAAATACTGTATTTTCAAGTTATGCTTCTGGGCTTTCTTGGCCACAGCAACCTCTGAATTCACATCGAGGCCAAAATAAAAGCTGATTTCAGTGCAGATAACAGCATTTAAATCGTAGGAGTACTTAAGTACTGAATGTGCAAGGTATCAGTTATATTTTTGTTTTGTGTTGTACATGCTTCTAGAAGAATACTGAAGTTTGTACTCAATTTGTACTTGGAGCCTCATTTTGCATAAACAAAATATTACCCCAATATTTGGGAGATAAAGTAGTAAATAAGGTCCTGAATTTCTCATCATGAAGTGATATGATACGCAAATATTTACACTATTAGATATGCTTTGTTATGACTGATCAAAAATGTCGGGAAAAGTGTAAGGGGTAAAAAAGATACCTATATTGAGATGGCTGAGTGTCATAGAATCATAGAACAATTTGTGTTGGAAGGAATTTTTAAAGAACATCTACTCCAACACTCCTGCAAGGAGCAGGGACATCTTCAACTAGATCAGGTTGCGCAAAGCCCCATCCAACCTGGCCTTGAATGTTTCCAGAGGTGGGGCATCCACCACCTCTCTGGGCAACCTGTTCCAGTGTTCCACCACCCTCAGTGTAAAAATGTTTTTCCTTGTATCAAGTCTGAATCTGCCTCCCTCTATTTTAAAACCATTACCCCTCATTTTATTACAACGGGCCCTGCTAAAGAGTTTTTCCCCATCTTTCCTGTAGACCCCCTTGAGGTACTGGAAGACCACTATAAGGTCTCCCTGGAGCCTTCTCTTCTCCAGGCCAAATAGGCCCAACTCTATGCCTCTGCTGTTCTCTTTGCTTACTTCTGAGGACCACACTAGTGTGGACATGGCAATGTGAAGCATCAAGAAGTTCATTCATTCATACTTCATTCATTCATTCATTCATTCCTCCAGTACAGTGAGTGGCTCCACAAACGGCTGGCACAGCCCAGGGGACTGAATGGGGAAGAGAAGCTGGTGGGTATGGCGTGGAAACTGGCACCATTACCAAGGGAAAAAAAACCTCCTGGAACAAATGCTCTCACTACACAGACTTAAACAAAATGTCACATTCAGCCTAGCAGTAAGGGAACAAACATATCTGATTGTGATGAATGTCCACTCAGTCAGTATGGGAAAACTTGAAAAAATTGTTTTACTAAAAAAAAAGCTTTACTGAAGTAATTAAGTCCTTGTAATTTATTCAATGGATCAAAATACAGGAGATGTTTATAATAAAGGAAAGTATGAGTGGATTTCAGAAAAACATAGCTCAGGTCTCTGGCTCTGCTGTCTTTTGGGCTACAGAGAAACGCAGCCTTTTTTTAACAGCAATAACGTTGTACTGAGATGCTGGCACATCAGCGGGAACACACAGGCACAAAGGCACTGTTTGTCCCACCTTCTCTGTGCATTAAGCAAGACTAATGTGGTTATTTAATCTGCGTATTTAGGAAATTATTGTGTCCTTATACAGCTACAAATATTTCATTTATGTAAAAGAAGGCCTTTATTTTAACACCAAGAAAAGAATTCCTGCGGGACAGTAATTCCACAGATGGTGAAATATTGTTGACACGGTAAAGCACAACTAAGAGGGCTCACATATTTGTTTAAGCTGTTAAATTAGTTAGATACATATCACATAATAGATATGATGTAATATAGTTTGAAGGAGAAAGGGAAAACTGGACAAAGGGCTATACATTTGATACACATTTTGATTTCAGAAAGGCTTCCTAGGCTGAAGGAAAACATGGAAATAAAATAAAAATTTAAGTACAGCAGTACTCATTTATTTAATCAGGCACCTCATTTTGTAATTACACTTCAGGTCATAATTACTGGTTTTAATATGATATCTATCATTCAGAGAATTATGTGTCAAATATTATGACCACATACTTATACGTCATATAGCAAATATCACTCAAATTGATGGAACAAAACAGAACTAGAACTATGAGACAGATAAATGAATGGATGGATGGATGGACAGATAGAACTTGAGATCTATCAAACAACACATGCTCTCTGAAAAAGCCACACACTTTACCTCCTTTCTAAAGATGTAATTGCTTCATAGATAATATGTTTAGGGGAAAAAAAAGGGAGAAACTATTCAATCCTGATGGTTCATCCGTGCCCTTATGCAAATAAATGCAGAGCTGGGCCAATTTGCAATCTGTTATTTCTTGGACACCCACCAAGTAGGGGCCTGGCTAGTTCCTTACACACTTGTGGGCACAGGAGTGCTCTCGAGGGCCCTGCCTGATCAGCAGGGGCAGGATGAGGATGTGCAGGCATCCACTCAGCTGAGGATGTGGAATTTTGCCCCAGAGCCGTAGGGAGTGGACCACCACACAGCAAAGCCATGGTTTACGGCCAGGCTGGAGTTGAGAAGTTTCATACAGTAGCTGCGACACCTTGAGTCTTGTAAATGATCTTTGAGTGGACGGTGTAGGTGGCATCCCAGAGGTATGAACTGCCATCTGTCATTTACCTGAATTGGTGGACAAAGTTTTGTCCTGCCACTGCAACACCATAGGAAGGATTTCTGTCATTCCTTTGGCTGTAGGCAGAGACAGTGTTATTAGGTGTGGTAACTACTGCAGTTCTATGCTGAATGTTTGTTTTTCCCTGTTTTCTTATTTTGCTGTGTTTGTTTCTTTGGATTGCTAGCCTTCTCATGGCATGAATCAGCACAACACTTAAGCACCAGCCCTGACTGAATTTGCTGAGATTTAGTATTTGCTTAATGTTAGGCCCATCACAACAGTTCAGTCCGACAGCAAGCTCTGAGCAGAGCCCCAGTCCAACCTCTGCATTGACATTCCCAGCTCTGACATCCCCAGCTATGTCAAAAAGGAGTCAGTGCCTCCATGTTGTGAATCACAGGATTTCATATTTCCACTTTCTGTCGCACTGAGGCCCATGAAGAACTTAATTCTGCAATTCTTCTAAGGTAGAGTTCACTGCCTGTCTTTTGCTGGAACCAGAACCTATATTCATGGTTACAGAACTAAATGTGTATTTTCAAATGTACTTAGTTAAACAAGTATGTTCATGAATTAAAAAAAAACTTCTGGCTGTTTGCTACTGCATTCCAATACAGAGTGTAAGCAAATAGACAAATTAAAGTGAATTGGAGCTTTCAGTCCCTTCTCCTGTGCAGCTATCCCCAGTGAATTTAACTGAATAAATGAATAAACCTCTTCTTTTAAATGAATGATGGAAAAGAGAAAATTTTGAAAATAGGACCAGTGACCAACCGTAGTTCTCCTCTATTCAGAAGTGGTCTCTAATGAACTCTGAGGCTGTAAATGGACGTCTATGTGTTTCAAAAACGATTCTTTAAAACAATGGGGAATTCACACAATTATGTGAGATTTAACCATAAATATACAGAAAGATATACAGGATGGGTTTTCATTTACTCTGTTGCTCTTTTATATCCTTCCAACATTTAATAATGCTTGGGGAACTTTGTATGTCCATTATATGTGGTGGTGTATAGAGCCTCTTAATTAGTGAGATTGTTAGAAATGGAATTTAGTGCAATAATGAATTAAAAACAATTAACTACATAACAGGGCCACACTGTGTTTCAGGGTCGTAGGTGCTGTGGCAGATCTTCAGTTATGACACCCAGATAATTGCTGATGACACACTGTGTATTCTGAAGCTGCTGCACTCCCACAGCAGCAGGCCCCACACAGGGACCTTTGTTTGGCCATGTGGGTGTAAGCAAGACCTCCTGCCACTCTGCTGCCAGCACACTGCCATCACTGAGCCCACATTTCCAGCGAACGCTAACCCCTCACACAGAGCGAGAAGTCAGAAGACCTCACACCGAGAGTGCACAGAGAGCGGCTGTACAGAAACTCCTGAAGAGAAAGTTTGCTGAAGCCCCACAGTCCCTTATTTGAAAAAAAGATAACGCAAATCTGCCTGCACATTCAAGAAGCAATGTTCTACAGGCAATTCTGCAGCAAGTAAATGCAGTGCTCTCCATACACGGTGGTGCACTGCCTGGCTGCACTTAGGAGACTAAGCCTCTTTCTTCAAAGTCTCACTTCCAGATGGCATTGTCTTCTCCAGACAGGTATCAGAAAGAGCCAATGTTAACAAAACCAGGAGGCTAAATAAGAACTTCCTGCTGAATGAACATCACGCTGGATGTCTCTCAAGTTCATATTTTCCAGTGGTTTGATTTTCAGAAGGTTTGGGTGTACGTCAGTCTCTACACGGGGGACTGCAATGCCTTTCTGCTCTTTGAAAACAGGACGCACACACATAAATGTGTGTATATATATATATGCACACACAGACATACACACTCAGGAGTCTAATTTCATGCTTCCACATGCAAATATTTGGACTCCAGTCTTTTGTATCCACATACCCCATGGCATGTATCTACATAACACGTATAGGTTATACAAACATATCATGCTGCTAATAGCCCAAAGGTGTTATTTCCCGTATAGCAGACACTACTTCCCACATTGTATAGAATGCCTGTCCTAAGCCCCATGGTTGCTTTGTATCTGTGTTGCAGGGAATCTCTCTCACAAGGCTGAGGGTGGGCACCATGCCATCCTAACAGATGGGTCTGACAGCCAGGAGAGCATGGATGCGCATCCAGTGGGGGTGAGACCCATGGTATCCTTTGCCAGGGAGATATAAACAGCTGTCTGTTTTGGCTGTACCTACTCCACGGAGAAGGACGTAGGCTTACATTACGCAAAGTCTGTGCAAGCGCAGAGATTGGAGGGGGAGTGTCACGTGTGTAAAGAAAAAAATCCATTCAAATAGCTACGAATCAAAGACATCCACTGAGAAAAAGTGAGGAAGCATTATGGCACTCCACACCCCTCTGCCTCCCCTCAGGAAGACTAAGCAAAACTCGTCATGACAAGTTAATTTGTCCGAACACGTCGACAAGGGTGCAGAAACCTGTTGCGCAGGCTTTCTTCCTGTCCCAAAGGCACATAATATTCAGTAAAACAAAGGCCTGACTTTCAAACACTGTGCAGACACTGCTCTTCTATATGGTATAAAAATCTGTTGAATAAAGGAACAAGTCCTTTCAGTACAAAGAACGTGAATTTCGCTTGTGTCTTTTACAACATAATTTTGAAATGTCCTGTGAACAATTGAGTATTTGCATGACTAGAAGTTAAAACACTGCTTTCAAAAATTATCCCCTTATAGAATTTGCATCCTCAGGTCAGGCCTGTGTGTTAGTTCAGAGCTGAAGAGAAACATCATACAAGCTGTATTTATTCAGTGCTCTGAAGGGCTGAAGCACAATCAATGACATTTTCTTAATTGTCATGCCTTTCATTCATACTCATACCCATAAAAATCTACATAAAGTCTGCCATCTAAAAATAATTAAGTGGTACTTCAACGATTGTCTGGAACTATTTTTTAATTAAAATTTAGACAGTGATCAGAGACTTAGCACAGTACATAGAATGACCCATTCAATTCGGTTATAAAAAACGTATTTCAATATAGCGTGGCCAGCAGGTCGAGGGAGGTGATTCTGCCCCTCTACTCTGCCCTGGTGAGACCCCACCTCAAGTACTGTGATCAGCTCTGGAGCCCCCAACATAAGGAGGACATGGACCAGTTGGAGAGGGTCCAGAGGAGGGCCACGAAGATGATCAGAGGGCTGGAGCACCTCTCCTATGAGGACAGGCTGAGAAAGTTAGAGCTGTTCAGCCTGGAGAAGAGGAGGCTCCGGGGAGACCTGATAGCTGTCTTCCAGTACCTCAAGGGGGCCTACAGGAAAGATGGGGACAGGCTGTTCAGTAGGGCCTGTTGTGATAGGACAAGGGGTAATGGGTTTAAATTAGAAGGAGGTAGGTTTAGGTTAGATATTAGAAAAAAAATTTTATACAATGAAAGTTGTAGAACACTGGAACAGGTTGCCCAGAGAGGTGGTGGATGCCCCATCCCTGGAAACGTCCAACGCCAGGCTGGATGAGGCTCTGAGCAACCTGATCTAGTCAGGGACGTCCCTGCTTCTTGCAGGGGGGTTGGACTAGATGACCTTTGAAGGTCCCTTGCAACCCTAACCATTCTATGATTCTATGATTCTATAACACACATTCAAAAAAAAAAACCCTTAGCTGTTCAGTAAATCAACTGAACAGTACAAAGTGAAAAATTGCATACAGAAAAAAACAGAGGGAAAGCATAGCCATACAAAGGCAAATAAGACACACAAGGAGAGTGATAAAAGTCTTTCCTACACACAAGCCTAGGCACCAGGTAGAGCAAGGGAGTTGGGAAACACAAAAAAAAAAAGTTGTATAAGGCGTTGTTAGCAGTTTTAAAATATCCATCAGGTTTTCTGCAAATGAAAAAGCCAGATTTCTGTCCTTACAGACATTAAAGGAAGTTTTGTAACCAGGTTGCTTAGTATGGGTGTTTTACCCCACCCAGCAGTGATCACCCAAGAGGGAGGTACTTTCAAAAGAAGCATCTTCCCACCATGAGTGCACTAGCAATGAAACTCTTCCGCCCACTCCTCCTCCCACAACAAGGGC
>WHYT01017636.1:203903-223860 GCA_009806455.1 Tetrax tetrax
CAGTATATAGAATGACCCATTCAATTCGGTTATAAAAAACGTATTTCAATATAGCGTGGCCAGCAGGTCGAGGGAGGTGATTCTGCCCCTCCACTCTGCCCTGGTGAGACCCCACCTGGAGTACTGCGTCCAGTTCTGGAGCCCCCAACATAAGAAGGACATGCACCAGTTGGAAAGGGTCCAGAGGAGGGCCATGAAGATGATCAGAGGGCTGGAGCACCTCTCCTATGAAGACAGGCTGAGAGAGTTGGGGCTGTTCAGCCTGGAGAAGAGGAGGCTCCAGGGAGACCTGATAGCGGCCTTCCAGTACCTCAAGGGGGCCTACAGGAAAGATGGGGACAGGCTGTTCAGTAGGGCCTGTTGTGATAGGACGAGGGGTAATGGGTTTAAATTAGAGGGAGGTAGGTTTAGGTTAGATATTAGAAAAAAATTTTTTACAATGAGAGTTGTAGAGCACTGGAACAGGTTGCCCAGAGAGGTGGTGGATGCCCCATCCCTGGAAACGTTCAAGGTCAGGCTGGATGAGGCTCTGAGCAACCTGATCTAGTCAGGGATGTCCCTGCTTCTTGCAGGGGGCTTGGACTAGATGACCTTTGAAGGTCCCTTCCAACCCTAACCATTCTATGATTCTATAACACACATTTAAAAAAAAAACCCCTTAGCTGTTCAGTAAATCAACTGAACAGTACAAAGTGAAAAATTGCATACAGAAAAAACAGAGGGAAAGCATAGCCATACGAAGGCAAATAAGACACATAAGGAAAGTGATAAAAGTCTTTCCTACACACAAGCCTAGGCACCAGGTAGACCAAGGGAGTTGGGAAACACAAAAACAAAAGTTGTATAAGGCGTTGTTAGCAATTTTAAAATATCCATCAGGTTTTCTGCAAATTAAAAAGCCAGATTTCTGTCCTTACAGACATTAAAGGAAGTTTTGTAACCAGGTTGCTTAGTATGGGTGTTTTACGCCACCCAGCAGTGATCACCCAAGAGGGAGGTACTTTCAAAAGAAGCATCTTCCCACCATGAGTGCACTAGCAATGAAACTCTTTCGCCCACTCCTCCTCCCACAACAAGGGCTCATGCTTTTAGGACTGATGTATTAATTCTTAATTACACTTAGAAATAAAAAAAAAATAAAAGAAAGAGAAATTCTAATACAGCTGTAGCCATCTTGGTGAAAACTGCAATTTATTACACTGGCAGCATGGGAAACCAAGGAGCGGTAAGCCAGCTTCCTTCCTGCTCCAGACTTTTCAGTAGCTTTTATTGTATTTTGTTTATTGAATTAACCCTTGAGAACAGTGAAAAGAGGGACGTTTTTGGAACGTACTCAGTATTAAAGAACTCAGCCACAATGCGAACATGTGGCACCAAGGAATTTGGACTTGTGCTTGGCCTGAGGGTGTAAGAAGAGGGCAAAGGTGACGCAGAGGAACTTTATGCCTTCTTACTTGGGGTATCGATGTAGCCACTAACACGAGCCACCCACTGCCTCAAGGGCGGTTCTGGCATCTGAGGACCGCTGAGATGGTTACACATTGCAGTTGGTGTTTGGTTCTTTGCATCATTGCCTCCTGCATTGTGAGCTATGAAGCTGTCACAGGAGTCCTACAGCCCCACATATTCTGTGTAGAGGAAATTTTCTCAAGAAGAGAGCTGATCCTTATGGATTCACTCTGCAGCTTCATCAGGGCAACACAGCCACAACTGTGTTTGTGTGCATATGTCACCTATTTTTAAGTAGAGCTTTAAACTACAAAATTACTTCATAACTTTTTGATAGCTGAAAAGCACAGTCATTTCAGTTCTCAAAGTTTCTGAAGACCTCTAAGTTCAGGAACATACTGTATTATTATCCAGATTATATCAATACATTAATATCCTGCCTTGTGCCATCTGAGATATTTTTTATTTGGTCTTTGGAGCCATTTTATTACAAATTCAATTCATCAAATACAAAGTGATCCTCTCCATGTACCCTTCAAAATTCCTAGTGTTTTTTTAAAAGAAGGAAAAGTATGAGCTAAAAGGTATTGCATTTTAAAACGTATTACATTATTATGATTATGATTCTATGATTATATATACTGCCTTACTTGTAATCACAAAACCTGCTGTCTATTGTAGGCATTTTAGATATGTACAAATTATTTGAAACGTTAATGTTTAGAATCAATATAGAATCATAGAATAGTTTGGGTTGGAAGAGACCTTTAAAGGTCATCTAGTCCAACCTCCTTGCAAGGAGCAGGGACATCTCCAACTCAGTCATGTTGCTCAGAGTCTCATCCAACCTGGCCTTGAACATTTCCAGGGATGGGGCATCTACCACCTCTCTGGGTAACCTGTTCCAGTGTTCTATCACCATCATCATACCTGATCTAAATCAACCTAATTCTATTTATAAACCATTACCGTTTGTCCTATCACAACAGGTCCTGCTAAAAAGTTTCTCCCTGTATTTCTCATAGGCCCACTTTAAGTATTGAAAGGCCACTATCAGGTCTCCCCAGAGCCTTCTCTTCTCCAGGCTGAACAGCCCCAACTCTCTCAGCCTGTCCTCATAGGAGAGGTGTTCCAGCCATCTCCTCTGGACTTCTCCAACAGATCCATGTCCTTCTTATGTTGGGGGCTCCAGAGCTGGACACAGGTGGGATCTCACAAGAGCAGAGTAGATAGGCAGAATCACCTGCCTTTACCCGCTAGTCATGTTTCTTTTGATGCAGCCCAGGAAGCTGTTTGCTTTCTGGGCTGCAAGTGCACATTGCCAGCGCATGTTGAGCCTCTCATCCATCAACACCCCCAAGTCCCTCTCCTCAGGGCTGCTCTTGATACATTCTTTGCCCAGCCTATATTTGTGCCTGGGATTGCCCCAATCCATGTAGAGGACCTTGCACTTGGCCTGGTTGAACTTCAGGAGGTTGGCACGGGCCTACCTCTCTAGCTTGTCAAGGTCCCTCTGGATGTCTTCCCTTCCCTCCAGAGTGTCAACAGCACCACAGTTTGGTGGCATCAGTGAACTTGCTGAGGGTGCACTCTATCCCACTGCCCATGTCATCATCAATTATGTTAAACAGGGCTGGTCCCAATGCCAGTCCCTGAGGAATGCCACTCATCACCAGTCTCCACTTGGACATCGAGCCATTGACCAAAACTCCTTGACTGTTACCATTCAGCCAATTCCTTATCCACTGAGTGGTCTTTCTGTCAAATCCATGTCTCTCCAGTTAAGAAAGAAGGATGTCATGTGGGACAGTGTCAAATGCTTTGCATAGGTCCAGGTAGATGACATCAGTTGCTCTTCCCTTTTCCATCAACACTGTAGCCCCATCATAGAAGGTCACCAAATCAGTCAGGCACGATTTGCCCTTAGCAAAGCCATGTTAGCTGTCACCAATCACCTCCTTGTTTTCCATGTGTTTTAGTATGGTTTCCAGGAGAATCTGCTCCATGACCTTGGCAGGCACAGAGGTGAGACTGACCAGCCTGTAGCTCCCCAGGTCTTCTTTGTTTTCCTTTTGAAAAATGGGAGTTATGTTTCCCTTTTTCAGTCAGTGGGAACCTCACCAGACTGCCACAACTTTTCAAATATGATGGCCAGTGGCTTGGCAACTTCATCCACCAGTTCCCTCAGAACTCGTGGAGGCATCTCATCAGGTCCCCTGGACTTATGCACCTTCAGGTTCCTTAGATGGAGCCACATATTATGCCTCAAATTTTAATTTAATGGTTACATTGGGAGAGGCAAATGAGGAGACGTTTCCAATCAAAATAAATCACATAGGCTAAATGATTGTACCATTTAGAGATTCAGATAAATTGTTTTTCTCTCGTACATGTACATGTTCTACAGACTATAACGCAGACATGTTAAGAACAATCTAGTGGTGTATTTTCTTTGATGTTTGACTTAACCCTGCATACCTAATTCCTAGAACACCTTGCATTGTAAGCTCTGCTTTAAGGGACCGCTCCTTAAAGTGGGGGGGGGAAGCAGATTTTTTTTAAATTTCACAGTGAATCCAATACATTATTTCCAGCAACAAGTACCTCATTAGTAATGGGCACTCCAGGACTTTCACAGGCATCAGGATGCTCTGATTTAAAGGATGGGCAAGCTGGCAAACTGAAATAAAGTTACAAAAGTTGCCTGGTAGATAAATAGTTCTTTCCAAGCTAGAGAGTGGCCTATAACATTATGGCAAAGGGCAAGGCACAACAGGAGGAAGAGAAGCTTCCCTAGAAACCCAAGGTGCCCCTGCAGAACTGCTTTGCCGCTCTGCAGACTGAAGAAGTAAGACCCAGCTCCTTGGGGGAGGCACTGGAGCTGTGCAAGAAAGCCCAACCAGCTCACTTGATAACTAGCACCCCCTCCAAGCTCAGCAGAGGTGCATCCCAATGAAGAACAAGTCAGGCAAAAAGGCCAGCGTGGATGAGCAAGGAGCTCCTGGACCAACTGAAAGTGAAGACGAAAGCCTATAGAGGGTGGAAGCGGAGACAGGTAGCCTGGGAGGACTACAAAGAGGCTGTGTGAGTGGCCAGGGATCGGGTGAGGAAGGCTAAATCCCTGACGGAATTGAATCTGGCCAGGGATATAAAAAGCAACAAGAAAAGCTTCTATAGATATGTAGGGGACAAAAGAAAGTCCTTCTATGATGGGGTGACAGCATCAGTGGACAAGGGACGGGCAACGGATATCATCTACCTGGACTTGTGCAAAGCTTTCGACACTGTCCCGCACGACATCCTTCTCTCTAAACTAGAGAGGCATGGGTTCGATGGATGGACCCCTCGGTGGATAAGGAGTTGGCTGGATGGCCGCACTCAGAGAGTTGTGGTCAACGGCTTGATGTCCAAGTGGAGACCAGTCACGAGTGCCGTCCCTCAGGGGTCCGTGTTGGGCCCCGCCCTGTTCAACATCTTTGTTGGCAATATGGACAGTGGGATAGAGTGCACCCTCAGCAAGTTCGCCAATGACACCAAGCTGTGTGGTGCGGTCTACATGCTGGAAGGGAGAGATGCCATCCAGAGGGACCTGGACAGGCTGGAGAGGGGGTCCCGTGCCAACCTCATGAAGTTCAACCAGGCCAAGTGCAAGGTCCTGCACCTGGGTTGTGGCAATCCCAGGCACAAATACAGACTGGGCAGAGAATGGATTGAGAGCAGCCCTGAGGAGAAAGACTTGGGAGTGCTGGTGGATGAGAAGCTCAACATGAGCCGGCAATGTGCCCTGTGGCCCAGAAGGCCAACCGCATCCTGGGCTGCATCAAGAGGAGCGTGGCCAGCAGGTCGAGGGAGGTGATTCTGCCCCTCCACTCTGCCCTGGTGAGACCCCACCTCAAGTACTGTGATCAGCTCTGGAGCCCCCAACATAAGGAGGACATGGACCAGTTGGAGAGGGTCCAGAGGAGGGCCACGAAGATGATCAGAGGGCTGGAGCATCTTTCCTTTGAGGACAGGCTGAGAGAGTTGGGGCTGTTCAGCCTGAAGAAGAGGAGGCTCCAGGGAGACCTGATAGCGGTCTTCCAGTACCTCAAGGGGGCCTACAGGAAAGATGGGGAGAGGCTGTTCAGTAGGGCCTGTTGTGATAGGACAAGGGGTAATGGTTTTAAAGTAGAGGGAGGTAGATTTAGACTGGATATTAGGAAAAAAATCTTCACAATATGCGTTGTAGAGCACTGGAACAGGTTGCCCAGAGAGGTGGTGGATGCCCCATCCTTGGAAACATTCAAGGCCAGGCTGGATGAGGCTCTGAGCAACCTGATCTAGTCAGGGATGTCCCTGCTCCTTGCAGGAGGGTTGGACTAGATGACCTTTGAAGGTCCCTTCCAACTCTAACCATTCTATGATTCTAGTATTTTTCCCCCAGAAGAAGCAAAAAGAAAGCTTGCAGCTCCTTCATGCTGTTGTCCAGAATCATTGTTTTATGGCATGTGTAGATCTGTAGCCAAATAAGATCTTTCTCATGGGTGTTTGTGACAGGCTGCATATTGCACAAGTAGCACTCTCATTGCTAGATGAATTGCAGTCAAAGCCTCAAAATGTAACCAGTGTTAGACCTCAGTCCTGGGTGCCCCAGCACGATTCTTCTCTCCAGTCCCAGGGAGGTGCTTGGGGCACCTCTGCAAACCAGAGCAGAACAGCTCCTAGGATAGTCTGTTTCTTTTGGGCAGAAAATTACACTCTATCTCCTGAACTGATTCTAAAAATTCCCAGATTTTAAAGGAAATCTTTCTTACGTTTGCAAATCTGGATTTTTTTTCTCTTTCTGATTGTGCTGCCTAAAATCAAAGATGGACAAAACACAAGAGTAAAAAAGTAAGAGTAAAAAGTGTTGGAAACTGGAAAGAGTGATGTCACATGGTATTCTCAATAAAACATGAAATATTATAACTATCAGTTCACGGAAATAAGAAAAGTAAGCATGCATTTAATGTTTAAGACAGTTTCAAAAATCTTAATCTATTTTCTGGCCAAAAATTGGTTCTTCTTTATATTCAAGGGATCTGTGAAAACAGATATTCACTCTTCTGCTCAGCAGTACGAGAAGTCTTTTTTTACAAAAGACATTCTGCTATAGAAAAGAAAGAGAGGAAAGAAGCTGGAGTTATAACAAAAGTGAACATTATAACTTAGAAGAGAATTTGTAAAAACACAAACATATTTATTGTCACATTTTTATTTTGAGAATATCACATATGTTCATATTAATGGAAGGCAAAACCATCAATTAACTTGTTCGTAATTATTATCCTGCTACTCATTTTATCACCTCTAGTTGCCATTTCCCTGACAAGACATTGCACGTCAATTAAGAATGATAGTAATTTCTCAAGGAGTGGAATAATTTGTAACAGGAACAAAATTTTAAATACCATGCAAAGAGTATCGAAACTCATAAGGTACCAGATGTTCATCAGCAGGCTCTCTCTGTAGTAAAACAGGATCTCATTATAAAATCAGGAAGTATGTAAATAATCCAAAAATGGTGACAAATTTAATAAAGATAGCTCATCAACAGACTGATAGGAGTGGGAGTAATGTTATGCAAATTAAGCTCACAGTTCTCCTACATCAAAGGAACTATCAAAGCCAAATCAGCGAGGAAGGAACCATTACCATCTGCAATTCAGATCCTCACTTGTGGTCCCATCATTAACCTTAAGAAACACTGGAGCATCCTACTATTAATTCTTAACAAAACGTGAAGCTGCACCACTCACCCTGTTACATATTTTGGCTCACATGCCACAAGTTATTGAGAACCGAGGACACTAAAGGCCTCTTAAGGTGAGGTCTGACTATTAAAATGGCAAGACTCTCTTCTCTGTGGATGACAAGAGTCCTCACAGACTAGTGGCTCTCAAATTGTATCCAGCAGATCACAAGGCATCAGAAGACAGCCTAAACAAAAATGGAAAGTAATAAAAAAAATCTGAAAAGACTATGCATGGATTCCTATGTAAGCAAATGAGAAAATGGGACAACAATAAAGTACTAAAATGACATCTGATCTTTAAACAAGTTAAATTTGTTTGCAAGTGAAGACTAGTATAATATCTTCATAAGCTTGTCCATGGATTTGGAAAAAAAAAGGAAAAATGATCCTTTACAAAGGTTGAAGACTCATGGGCTGGAGGACACAGATAAATGACTCACTCAGAAAGATTTTTGGCTGGAAAGTGTGCATCCAGCTTAGAAGTTTACTTGTCTCATAGGATTTAGGCAGAGGGTCTGGTAGCACATGTACAACTGATGGAAAACAGCCCCTCCTCAATTATTTGACCGTTAAGACAGAAAAATAAACAACACAGCTCACTGTGAAACAGATCTAGAAGAGCACCAAAACTTCTAATGGACTTTGACTTTGAAAGCACCTAAGTGTCTGTAGCCAAGGCTTGATTTTTCAAAGCTTCATTTTAATCTTTGTAAAAGTCTCATTGATTCTCTTGATTCTCATAGGGAACCTAGAGGCTCTTTTTTTTTTTTTTTTTTTCCCTAACAGAGGAATGCATGCACAACGGTTTACTGAAATATTTATTTATTTAAAATTAATGGAAACACAGAGAGTCATATACCAGTTCTCAGGTACCATTAGCTTGCTAAAGCTGGCTGCTCCAAATAATCGTATTACAGAGAAAGGTTCTGTCTACACCGGAATATTTGATCTTTTCTATAGGAACAGTTATACCATTGTACATTTTATAGTGATATTGTTAAATCAACAAGCAGCCATTAAATTGGCATCAATCTTTGCATGGCTGTGACTGTTCTAAATAAAAATAAAGCTTTTTTACTTAGGTAAAACTCCTTCCAAAGCAGTATAGTATAAACTGAAAAAAATACTCCGGTTTTACAAAAGGAATCATGCTGATGTAAAAGTTACTGTATAAATTGCCATATTAGTATATGCAGTATTATTTTCCATATAAAAAAAAATTATTAGATAAATTCCCTCAAAGGAGAAAAGAAACCAGGCACACAGTAAAAGGCATTCAGAAAAACGTAAACTGGGAAAAGAAAAGGAATAAAAGCAGCCACTGTTCAACTTCTGTTGTGCTCATATTTGATTTGAATGAGGAAAGGCATTACACTAGGACCACCACTATCTATTCAATTTATTAGTGATTTGAAAGAGAGAGTTGACCAAAATGTAAATATTCATAAATTACTTAGGCTAATGCATGTGCAGGGAGGTCTAAACATTTAAACAATGCATTTTGTTCTGTAAAATTACAGGTCTGATTACCTTAAGAGGTAACCTAATTTAGAACTCTCCTCTCCCAAGGTAGGCAGAACTAAATCTGTTTCACTATTTACACTTATTTGTCTAGCCTTTTCCCAAACTGTATATGTTTATGGAAGTACAGATTTATGTCCATACTTCTAATCAAATTAGTTTTTTTTTTTTTATTGTATATATTTCTAAGTTTTCTTACTTTGTTGGTATCATCATATCAGAACTAAAAAAAAAACAAAAAGAACTTATGAAAATGTAAAACTTTTATTCCTCCACCAAGCTTAATGTAATAAATTCCTATTTTTGTTCAAGTATAAGATGAAGATACTATAAGGATGCAACAAACATATTTATGTTACACGAACTTTTTAGATGGATTGACCACAATTCGCAGTTTAAGGTAAGATTATGTCACCAATCTATACAAGACTAATACTAGAACTTATAATACTATTGCATAAATACATGGGAAACCCTCAGCTTGAGATGTACTATGAAACCTGCTCAGCTTTTAATACAGCATCTGATTCAAAAGATATGTTCAAAAGTATGTTCAAAACCAATCAAAGCAAACAATTGATGGACCTCACAACATTTTAAAATAAGATATTTGTAGCCATAATATTGTAAAGATGTAAGAGAAACTCAATTTCTAGCGAGAAGAAAATCTTTTAATCCAACTAAAGTTGCTAGCAAAAAAAAATGTTAAGATATACAAGACTACTTCAGCTGGTTTGAAGAACATGTGTGTCTAAAAGCTTGTCTGGCTTTTCCAATTGTACCCACTTATCTGATCAAAGATACACCTTTTCCTATTTAGTTTTCCAATTAATTTCCTATCACCTATAGGCAGAACAGTCACAATGCACATATATGCTTAAGGATAGCGGTACTTGTGGTTTAGGATACTGACAGCAGTATGAGGCCAGAGAGAATCTTCCAATATTGGTGAAACTATTATTTCATTTCTCTGTAGAATTTATTATCCATTGCTCTCTGAAACAAGATAGGTGTGCTCTTTATGGCAGATGCCTTGTGTTTAGTGAATAGAGAAGAAACCTTCCATTACAATCATACTGCTCACAATTTCATATGAAAGTCACCAGTCTTTTCTGAAAAAAACAGACAATTCTGTCATTCATAACGGCTCTTTTTATGAGAAATACAAGTATCAGTTTATGCATGTTTATCCCGGCACAGCAAACTACCCTTTCTCCCCACCTCCTTTCCCATCCACTTATTCAGTTCATTCAGAAAGTGGGTTACGAAAAGACTGTTGACAGCCTTCTGAGGCAGTTCTGTATCTCCACATTCTCCACATCTGCCACCACACTCCTCCCCTGGTAACACTTTGGGGAGTAGTTTTGTTTTGTCTGTTCATGGTATTCTGATCAGCCTTCTTCACAAAACCTCAATATTAATAAAAGCAAAATTTCATTCTTTTGGATGTTTTCAATACTCAGTTTTTTTTCACTGAATAGTTTATTACCCAGTTTTAAATAATCTAAATATCTTATGATATGTGAAAATATTAATACTCTTAGATACTTGAAAATATTAATACAACTATTTCCTGAATAGCATTTAGAAATAAAAATACTGTTGGTAAATCAACAGGAAACAATAATGTTTCTAAATATATTACATAGAATGAATGTGCCTCATGAATGAATGATGAAGGAATTCATTCATTTTATTATGTACGAAAAAGGAGGAAACTAGATTTTAATCCTGCCAAAGCAATCACAGTTGGAGAGAACTGATGGCTTAAAGCTAGTACAGAAAAAAAAATGGCATAAAAGGAGCAAAGGATTGATTCCTCTCACTTCAGTAAAAAAAAAAAACAACTAGAGAATATATTTCTGAAAAACCCCTCATATACAGATCTTCATGAACAGATACAGGTAATTATTTTGAATCCTTCATTGCTGGGCTTGATATCATATTTAGGGAAAACTCAAAAAACTCCTAAAAGTCAGTCTAAGTATTTCCATCATACAATGTTATATATAACAGATTTAAAATGGAATGCTTGTGCTAAATAGTAGTTACTTTTATCAAATACAGCTCAAGAAATAACAGTGAAGAATGAAACTGACACTGATGCATAGAATTTGAGAGCTTGTAATTACAATCCTTGTAGTAGATGTTTGTATGGAGTGAAATAATTGGAAATATAATTATTTTTTGCCTCATGAGGATAAAGTCACATGCTAACTCCCTTGCATGCTATGAAATATGACAAAAGTTAAGCCAGTGGGGGAAAAAAAAATGAATTAATGAATAAGGTAACTAAAGTACTTTGTACTGTGATTTTAACACGAAAGTTCGTCTAGGTTCTAGTTAGTCATCAAGTGACACTTGCTGGTGAAAAGAGCATCACAGTAGATCACTTCCTACAGGTCTCACAATTCTAGCTTCTTACAGCCTAACAATATTTGCATTTGTAATAACAAAAATATTTTTGTGGTATGATAGATTTGTTAGACCTGTGCAATATATTTTAATCTCTACCCTACTAAAAAGGGTAACCAATTAAATCATAAATTATTACTTCTAGGTGAACTAAAATGTTAATAAAACTAGTATCACCCTCAAGATGGATGACTGAACTTGTTCCTTTCCTGTAGCATAACAATAATTTTTATATTCGGGTGGAACACTGTAACAGGTTGCCCGGAGAGGTGGTGGATGCCCCATCCCTGGAAACATTCAAGGCCAGGCTGGATGAGGCTCTGAGCAACCTGATTTAGTCAGGGATGTCCCTGCTCCTTGCAGGGGGCTTGGACTAGGTGATTTTTAAAGGTCCCTTCCAACCCAAACCATTCCATGATTCTATGATTCTATATTGTATTGTTGTTAGACCTGACTTTTAATTATTACTGAAGCTTAGAAGTTAGTCACTGTAGTCAACATTGGAAATAGACAATAATTCAAAGTAATCAAATTCCACACAACAGACATGAATGGAATGCCAGCAAAGTGACAAAATGCAGTATATATTGCAGTAAGTTCAAAAAGAATGGCTTCTTTTTCTGACAAAATGTAGGGGCAGGTTGTGATAGCAGTGGTACCGATTCACATCTCAGTTCAGCACAGTCTATGAAGAATGTTCTAAATGGACAGACAGAGCTCGAAGCAACATGTTAGCTGAAATACCCAAGCAAGGAAAAGTTGCTTTTATAATGAAATGGTTGTTTGTCATGCAGTCCCCATAGTGCGATGAAGATGCTAAAATTCCATATTTGGCATGGGGACACAATTTGAACCTAATCTTCACTGCGTGCCGTAAAGACAAGTCATTACATGAGCTGCTGTAGTTCCTACAGAAGGCACCTTTGTAAAGCCCTTGCAGACATGGCAAATCAAAAACTTATTTAAAATTGTGCAAATTTCCAAACGTATTGGACAAGTTTCTAAGTTGAGGGGAAATCTGGGCCAATACAGTTGGTAGGTGTCATGCAGGAAATACTTCTATTAGGTGAAAGCAGTAAACAGGGAAGAAATCTAGGCACATAATATGAATAGCAAAATTTCAAGTAATTGCTTCTTGAGACCTAACATAAAAACTTTCAGTAATAAGTACCGATAATTTAAATTTTAGGGCTTAGGTAAAAACATTAAACATTTGCTTAATAAATTAACTGAAATGGGCATCTATGGCATCCTGCTTGCTCCTGATCTGGCTGCTCTATTACTAAAGACTTACTGTCAAAAAGTCATTTCCCACCTCTTGCTGATATGAAAGAGGCAATTGGTGAAACTTCAAGGCTATGCATTAATAACAGCAGCAACTTGAATGACTGGATGTAGCCTTCTACCTGTAAAAGGAATATTTTGGTTTATTAATCTGCACCAAAGGGTAAAATAATTTTAGCAAAATGCAAAAATAGCTTGTGTCCTACAATTATGCTAAGGCCCAGAAGTTTGTAGGCATTTCCTGGGAGTGCTGCCAATTGAACGCAGCTCCTGTCCCACATTATCTGCTCCTCCTCTGTGAGAACTGAGAGGTAGTGATACAGCGTAAGCCACGCTGAGCACGTGATCTGTAAACTTGCTTTGTGTACAAACTGAACAGACCTTTATCCCAGAATGAAAGCATGCACAGATGATGTCTCCAGTCTTGTGTACAAGTATTGGCAAAGGGGATAAGGAGTAGGAAGACTTGGAAGCTGAAGCCCTTCTGTGTTTCTGTCTTTAGCAACAGCAGCTGAGACCCCAGAGGGAATGTGGGACACCAAGTGACTCCATGGGTCCCAAATGGTCTCCCAATTGCTGAATGTCTTAGGAAGCAACTGGCTCTAACTGGGGTCAACATGCCAATAGCAGTATGTGCTGGATACTTTTCAGAGTCAACATCAAAAACTTGCCACCATTGTGCACAAGGGTTCTACTCCGAGTAGCCTAACCAATTAAAAATAGGAAACTGGGACTATCCGTGAAATCAGCTGTTCCATAGAAAAGAGAAGAAAGCAAGCACATGAGGAGCAAAATGTTGGCAACAGTTGTATTTTGCTCAATTAGCTTACTGTGGTACAATGGGGAGAAGGGATATACGAAGCAGGATGAAGGAAAATAAAAGAGGACTTGTCTTCTAATTGAAAAATTAGGACAGAAAAAACAGTTTATTTACTGTCCCCTATCCACAGAGCATTGCTGCAGCTGCTGCTTTTTTGCTGCTGAAAGCCAAGTGGCTTCCCAGGCGTGGCGAGGAATTTGAGTTTCTGATGATAAGCAGAGGAAACACTAGGAAACTTTGTTCCACACTGGTCAGTTCCTTCCCACTGCAGCAGCTCCTAGAAGAAGGCAAGACTGGCAATTCATGGCTGTGCACCCTCACAAAATTCATTAGGACTAAGCAATGTCAGGAATAATATCTGTTGCTACTGTCTACTTAATAGCATAATCAACTAGGATGACAATGTTGGCCAACTGGTACAAAAGGAATAATAAATCCTCACCTACAAAGTTGACCTCCCTAAACAAAACCATTCACTTACCGATCTGAACGAAGCACGTATTATGTATTGAGACCACAGGCAATAGCAAAATAGCTGTAGAAAGTGGAGGATATGCTAAATAGACCAATCTGGAGACAAAGCCTTGACAAAACTAAGGGAAAGGACAAACCATTATATATATATATACCCATAAATAAATAAATTACATCGTGAAATGTGGCTTTCATACCAGAGATCACCTCTTGCAACAGCAGGTGGTGATGGGGAACCACGCCAGGGGTCCCAAGAAGTCTTGGGAATATGGAAAGCCTTTTTCTGAGCAAATTCATGCTTTCTAAATGAAACAATTCTGGGGGATCTGTTTGGGCACTGATTCACTGCAGCAGAACAGCCTTTACTGGTACCCTGACTAAAAATTCCAGACGTGTTGGAAGTGTCTCTTTATTGAGCTCTCAAATCAACCTGGAAAACCGCAAGGTACAATTGCAAATATCACCTGGCTGAAAAACTATACTCTGTTTTCAAAGGAGTAAAGTCAGCAGAGAATGAGTGCATTCTTGGGCAACCATCAACCTGTGAAGACTTAAATCATATAAAACCAACAAACTTAAGAGTTACATAGTTTGCTATCAAAACTGACTCCCTGGCACCAGGTGCAAAAATATTGTAAATATTGTTTTAAAATTGTCAGGTTTTAAATTACTCAAACTGCAATTCATTTCTGTGTATAGAAAAGGAATTATGCATTTTTTGTTTGTTTGCTGCATAAGCAATTACTCAAATTTCTTCAATCCCTGTTACAAGATACCGATTGACAGAAGCGATACAGACATAGGCATCCAAGATGCTTTCCAATCTGGGCAACTCTAAACCAGCATGCCGATGAACTTAAATGCGTACAAGTACACAAGCAGCGGAGATGATTTAAATGCCCTCTTCTGGGAGATAACCAGGATGCCATTTGTATTAAGCTTCACTTTTGATTGACTTTTCACCGTGTCTAGGCTTATAAACTACAATTCTGTTTTACACATGGCTGTTGTGTGCTGTTCTATGCCAATTCTTGCACACAATTTTGACAACTGATGGTAGGCAAGCCAGTAAAATTAACAGACTATTACAGCTAAAGCAGAAGGATAATTGTCAACTGGACTTAACACTGCTTTGATACTAAGTGAACAGTTTTCTCTTAAATGTGGTACGGGGTGTTTCAAAATGCTTGGTATGAGTAAGTGACATAAGGTAAGGCTGTCTGCTGATCTATTGGCAATCATTAGCGTACTAACTTAGCTTAATTGGTGACCTATTTTTCTGAGTTTCCATCATAATGATACAAGCAGTGATCTGAGTTTAGAGGTACACATGGTAGGTTTTTTCTGCATGTACAGAGCATTTTTTTTGTGGACATGCTGGTGCTTTTTTGGCATGAAGGGCAGAGGTTGTTCTGACAGAAGTTGCATATCATGATCAAATAAGATATCACTGATGCCTTCAATGCATAAAACGTCATGATCTTGGAACACTGTCCAGTAGTAATAAGACATACACAGATTGTTGATAGTGTTGGTAACATAAGCTTGACAGGAGCCCACCTTGCTGTTGGCAATCTTTTATTCTGCAACATCCCCTGAACAGGAGCAAGAAATGGGCAGATCTACAGAGGATGTCAGGCTTGATGTAGAAGCTTTCCTTTAGGGCTTAACATGGTTTGTATATAGAGGGTTTTGGCAGTATGATACATTCAGAACAATGGGAATGGTATGACACAGCCACTGAGTAGGTTGCACCATTCAGTTGCGTCGTTTGAAGAGCCCGAACCAGGAAAGCAAGATTCTAGAAGCCTCAGAAGGAAATAAGTACAGCGTTAAGGTCTTCATCCTTTCTGAAATGGAAGCAACAACTGTGTTACAGCTTTCGCTTTGAAGCCAGCCACGCTAACTCTTCATTCTTTCAGTTGATCTAGATCACTGCAGCCCAATTTCTTAACTTAAACTTATGAAGATTTGAAATTGGACCGTTTTCCTTGTAAGGATTAACATGTGAGACAGTAGAAGGTGGAATTCAACAAGGAAAGGAAAATGCTGAAATTGTCTCTTGACCTTTTTCCCTAAAATGCTCTTAAAGCTAAAGAAAGACTGAGACATATTTAACCCCTTATAAATTAGGATGAACTCACCTAGTGTTGCCAGTCTCCTTACTCAGGGGAAAAAAAAAAAAAAACAAAACACATCCCTCTTCTTTAGTTACCTGGAACCATACCCTAATCAAAACCTAGTCTTTGAAAATTCAGGATTGACAATGTTAAGTGATAAAAAAATATGTAATTTGATCTATTGTGGAGTGAGAAGCACACTGGAGAATGTCTAAAGGAAACTTTTTTTACAAACAGAAGAGGTCGCGCCACCTTGACTATAACTGATTAAAAAAGAGGAGTAAATCACCCATAGAAGCTTTAGCATGCATTATCCTACTGTTATGATCCAGCTAGGCTGTGATCTTATAATGAATATGCACATTGTTTTCAACCAGGCACGACAAGTTCAATTATTTCAGAAAGTCTCTGAAGTACTGCACACATTTCTGCGTAGGAAATCTTGGACAAATAGGAAAATACTCTTTGAAAGTCCAGGATGGCTTCAAAGTTAATGCTAGTAATAGAAAATCTCAAATTAGGGTGTGCATGCGCGTGTCCTTTTACATGTACGTATACTTCCTAATAGAGAGAACAAGTGTTTCTGAAAACCTGAACAGCAAAGGCAATGGGATGACTTGTCTGCGATGCAGCCAAGCGGTTCAGCTGCCTACAACTGTACAATAATGTAGAATTACGAGTACCTAAGTGTAAAAAGAAAAACGAGCACTTCATTAGGCTGAGGGTAGTCAACAGATGGCATACAGACCACCAATAGTCTATAAAACATCAGAAGGCTGATGTAATTTCTACATATAACAGAAGTGTCCTTGACATTGACAAGTCAGTACATGCCAAGTAGCAGAACTGGGAGCTGGATTTTTATAGAGATATCACATCACTGAAATAGTGAGAATTAAAAAAAAATGTGGTTTAGTTATAAATAAAATCAGGATGGTTAACATATTTGGTAAGCAAGCGATATGCAAAAACACACAAGTTGGTCTGTAGGTTATTAAAAACCTGTTTGATTTTTTGCTTAAGATTTGACAGTCATGACCACACAAGCAGGAAAACTTTAGTTGTAGTGGCCATCAGTTGTAGTGACTGGCCCTTTACAGTTTTTTACTTACGTGTACTAAACCACTCCTTGCAGGTGCTAACTGAGATTACCTGTGAAATGTTACGTCCTGGTGGGTGCTGACAGTGCTGCTCTAGGTTTATAAGGAAATGTAAGAATGTGGAAGTTCTTACCAGTGGAAGTATGGAGAAAATATTGTCAAGTAGACTGGCAATATTTTACATAGGTGACAGGTAGTTCATCTGCTATCAGATACTAAAAAAATTTACTGTTTTTCAGAAAAGTAGAAAAAACAACAAAAAGGCAAAGGCAGAAGCTTCAAAAGCTGATGAAACTCATACAAAGAAACAAGAACTTGATTTTATACTATAAGGAAGTGGAGCATGTAGACTTAGCACTGTTCGAGACAAGTTTTCAAAAAGACATGGATGCTTCTGCAGAAAAGGGAGATAATAATGATAACTGCTGGAAAATGCTTAGGGCTAGTCTACAGATAAGGGAGATGCATCTTGTGCTTGGACAAGAATTTGAAATTGACAAATGTTGCTATAACACAAGCACCATTTAGATCAGCATTTAGATCAGAAACCAGATAGGAACTCAGAGGTGGTACACATTAATAACTTTGTTTGCTTTCCTTAAGTGCTATAAACTCAAAAGAAGCCTTGTCATTTTAAAAGCACAGTAGCAACTGGTATGGCCTTCTCTACTACTTATAACAAGTGCTTCTGCCTTGTTTTATAGATTCATTTGGAATCTCCTGAAAGCCTGCTGCAGAAAAATAACATTCGTCAGCAGCAGTTTCTATAGGCTGGCTAGGCTGAAGAGAAGTCCACGTGCATTTTCCCTTCAAGCGTTTTCCATGTGGAAGTCTTGTCCTCACACTTTTACGCTCTGTGTTTTGGTTTGTGGAATGAAGAGTGAAGCTTGTCAACAACTATGTGATGAGAACTCCATTGTAAAAGCGTGGTTGTTGCGTGGTTTTGGTAGATTTTTTTTTTTTTAGTAATGGAAAACTTTTTTGATTCTGAGCAAGGAGACAATTTAGATTGATTGCTCCAGGTCAGTATCATCTCCTGTCTGGTAGCTTGTCCAAACTGATGAGTTTCTAGTTTACTTATCTTTTTTTTTTTTTTTTTGAGTTTCAAGCCTAAAATGATCAAGAACTAGACTAAGAAACCTAAACTCCTAATGTCAAAATATTAAATCTGGTATTTGATATCTAAGATGGATACCTGTGAAGGAAATCCTTGTCTTACTACAGGGTGTTAAGTAACTTTGTCATAATGTCATTTTCCTATCTTTGTCTCTTTCTTTTAAATTACCCTTCAGTAAATATTACAATCTGAACACTAGCACAAACACAACGGTATTGCTATAATCCTTTTGAATGCTGCAACAGATAGGCGCACATTTGGCTGTTGAAGGTTTCTCTGTAAGGCCCACCTTCGCTGCAGGTGAAGAACTCAAATTGCAACTAGTTGGTCTCAATCAGTTTCACAGTGACGAGAGGAGAGGCTCTTGTAGCGGGGGCCATGGCTCAGGGCATCCATGTGTTAGGGAAAAAACAAAACCAGCAACTCCTGCAATCCTGCAGATGGGGAGGACAGGGGAAGGGACAAACTTCAGTCCTATAGCCCTCAAAATTGTTCCAATTAACTGTGGCTTTTTAGCACCCACTGACAAATTGTACATTATGCTAGATGAGCAACTAAGTGGAAACCAATGGTCAGTATCTCAGTTTCAACAGCTTCCAGTCTTCCAAAGCTTTTTCCAGTGTTGCACAGCATATCAAGGTCTTAATTCAAATTCAGAAACCAAATAGTCTTAAGCACTTCTTCTTCAGCCACTGAAAGCTCAAATTACGGAGATTCCAGAAGACCTGTTTTTCTTTACACATTATATTAACCCTTTCCATTCACTTACGCCATTTTCTCATATTCTTATGCAGGTTTTTTCTCTGCTGATGTACAATATAATATTCTTACTCCCAAGTCAACTCACTGCTTGCTAGAGAACAGTAGCATTTGTCCTAGAGTAGTGTTTTTTTACTAGGCGGACGGTGCTAGGCCAGCTAGAAAGGAATTCACGTTGCAACCACTTCTGCCTGTGGGGTGCTAATTTGGAACTCTTTCCTGTGTCGGCTGCCTGAAAGAAAAACATTTTAAAAAAAAAAATCTTTACAGTCAAACTAATCTCTTCTCTGTAAGAGCAATCAGGGCAGGGGTAGTTGCACAAAAGCTTTTTTCATTAAGCTGTACAACTTCAGATAAATAGGAACCTTGTGGATGACTTCCACATCATCTGACTGAGATAAACTAACAGAACCATATTTCTCTTGAAGTCTCCTTTGCTTTTAACACTCATCAAAAGCTTAATTCCTGAAGCTGTACTTCTGCGTTTCAAGTGCCCCAATAAGCAATGCCTCCGACAACTTACCCCAAGCATTTGAGATGCGTTACTCAGCTTTATCAATTTGTGCAACTGCTAAATTGCCTACTTTGCCACTCTCTCTTCAGCCTTATCTGCACGGTACCTCATCCTGGCAGTTCAACGTGACGAGCGCAACTGTGCTCTGGGATGCACCTTAACCAAGCACCAAATTGCACTTTCCAACATGAGCTGCTTGCTTATTTTAAGTGAGCTGGAGTGGCCCATGACACAAAGCTTTTGGAAGCGTCCCTGTGATCACTGAACACAAAATAGCAACAAGAGAGAGAGCAATGCAGTGGATTCCTTCGACGCCTGTTAAAGATTTATTTGCGCGATCTCTTCCCCTCCACCCCTATTCGAACGGCAAGTGCCCCTGCTTCGAGGGTGGGTCGAGGGGCCCGCACCGCGCACCACCCCTCGGAGCGAGGGTCAGGCCGCAGGGGGACCCCGCGGGGGGAGCAGCCGCCGGCTGCGGGGCCGGGCAAACGCCGCTCGTCACCTCTCGCCGCCGCGTTGGGCGCGGCCCCCGCGTACACCCCCGGGACGGACGGACCGGATTTTTTAGGGAGCCCCGGCTCTCGACCTGCGCGCACCGGCGAGCTGGCAGC
>WHYT01017636.1:224959-245375 GCA_009806455.1 Tetrax tetrax
GGGGCGGCAGGGCAGGGCTGGGCACTTGCGGCGTTTGGATGCCTAAAAAGGAGCGGCGAGCACGGAAAATGCAGACTCACTGCTGGGAAGATGGGGGGGATTGCCGATTTCATGTGTAAAAAAAAAAATAAATGGTGGCAGTAGTAATAATAAAAACTGTGTTAATTGGGTTTTTAAGGGAGGTCCGCGAGGGAAGTGGGAAACGGCGTAATCACTGCTGCTCGTGGTCGGTGCTTGCTGTTGAATGTGCTTGGTTTAATGAGGGTGAGGGAGGAGGTGTGATTTGCAGCAGGCATGCATCCCTGAAGCAGGGATCGGAGCTGCCTGTGCTTGAGCAGCCGGTCCGAGCAGGGGGCTGCATCCCCTCGGAGGGGCCTGGTGCTCCCTCAGGGCCCTGTTTCACATGACAGCCCTCACTGCAAAACTCCTTGTTGAGTCAAGATGCTGGCCTTGGTGGGTTTCGTGGTGGAGGAAGGACTGTGCTTTGTCGTTCTCGGGGGAAAAAAAATCCTGTTGAAAGCAAAATGACGGATTACAATGGCAGACTTGCAGTCTGTCTAGTGTGGTTACAAATGGGTATATGTGTAGTAATCTTGCAGTTTGGGAAGAGCCTGCCAGCTGTATTAATAGTCAACCTCCACATTTATGTGTGGGTAGAGGGATGACACAGAGTTGATAAGCTCCCAAGTGGTGCAGTGATGACTTCTGATACTGATAACTTCTGGTAACAGGAAGGTTGCGCTGAGCTTAGTCTTACTGCAACCGAAAAATCTTAAAGCAGTAGAAGGACATGTCACAAGCTTTTTGAAAAACTCTTAGAGCATATATAACAACTGGCATTCTCATTTCTGTATTTACATGTGGAAGTTCAGCCCGGGCTGTGACATACCCTGGAAACTGTTCTGGCATCTCTCGTGGGTGTTTGGGATTGGGAAGAGCTCTTCAAACTCCACCTCTGGACATGATCCACTCCTTTATAAGGAAAGAGTCTATTAAGAGATCTCTGGTGCTTCCCTTTGTTTGAACTGGAGGCATAAGTTTTTTTTCAGTGAAACACAATGGACACAGTGATCAATGAATAAGCAAAAAACTTTGTTCAGTGTGCGTGGGAGCAGACAAAATATTTTTCTCTTTACAGTATTTACAATGACAAATGCTTCCTTTTTCCTGTCACTTGCAGAGAATTGTCAGCAAAGCTGTAGCTGTTACTTAAAAGAGAAAAATGAGTAAAAATGTTACAATGTTTTCCAGGAGGAAAGAAAAAATGACAACAAAAAGAAACTTCCTGAACAATCAGTTCTAATCTTAGGTTAGGGGTTAAATTGGTCAGCTGAGCTGCTGGTGGAGTTATTGGCTTTCCTCCTGTAAGACTAAGCCTGACTTAGAATTAAAGTAATGTAAAGAATGGAGTTTCATTAGTTGGAAGATGTGTTGTTAGGATGTTGAACAGCAGCTAGGTTCACTTCACTTGAAATGTGTATGTTTCCAGTTTTCACTCTTGTTATGTAAATGTAAACTCACTCTGAGTTATTGTGGAAATAAGTTGCAAGTGAAATGTAAAGAAGGAAGCTGAACTGGAAGTGAGGTAATATGAAAACATAAAGATGAATTTATGGTGAATCTCTTGAGTTTAAGTGAGGAATCTCTTTATCAGAATTTGAAGAAATTGAGAGAGCTTTTACTTGTTGTTACCTATTTGGTATCTAAATCTCATGATATGGAGTTGAAAAGACAAGAACACCTTGTTAGATCTGTCACCTTCTGTGTGGCAGGATTAAGAGTAAAACTGCGAAGAAGCAGACGTAAGTGCCAAGCGAAGTGATTACATTTTGAGGGAGGAAACACAGTGGTTGTAGGAAGTGCCTTTCTGTCCTGTCTGTGAATTGGAGGTTAGAGGTGACTCTGTAAACTGACAGAAAGGATATGTTTTGAGCTGAAGATGTATAGACAAGCATCCCTCTTTATCTTGTTAAAAAAGGCACTGATACGACTTGAAAGGACTAATAAAATCTCTTAGAATTATGGAAAACCACACTATTGCTGTATGAAAACCCAATGGCACAGAGTGTAAGTGGCTGGGTAGATGGATGTTAATACATATGTTAAGGATACAAGATCTGTTCTGTATGAAAAGGTATTAAGATAAAACTTTTCAAAATGTATTCTGTGTTTCAACTTAAAGTCCTATGTATTCCGAAGGGCTGAAAATGGCTATCATGAGCAAAGTGAATTTGAGGGACTGCCATCAAGTCATAGCTTACAGGACAGTAACCATACAGAGGTAGTGTTTGGTTGTTGTTCTTTTGTTGTTGTTTAAATCCTCATCTTTGCAGCTTTCAGTCCTCTACTTTGGGAAGGGGACTGTCAGTTGACATCTTTAGGATGCAAGAGTGAGAGCTGTTGGTTAAGTGTAAATCAAGCTATTATAACAGTGTCCTCCAAACCAAATAATTTTTGCTAGTTGAAATTAGTGAACTTTGGTTTTGAGCATAAATAAAAAAAACTTTTTTCATCTAAGAAAAAGATATATTGATTGTGCATTTTGTAATTAAACTCATCTTTCTGGGATGATGGAGAAATCTGCGAATACCAAAGGATGCAGAGAAGGCTTGTAAGCACTTTGGTCCTGGCCAGACAGTATAGCGAGTGCCTTTATAAATAATAGGTCTCAGGGGAAAAAACCCCTAAGTTATCAACTCTGTCTTTCACAGTTTTGTAATGAAAGTGGATATAGTTCTTTCCTCTAAGATACATTCAGTGTGAGTGGTTTCTGCAAACTGTGCAGTAGCTTCATTCATGTATGGACAAACAGTACGGTTTCCAAAGCCATCGAGGAGATTGGTGTTGTGACCACCTTTTTGTTAGAACGCTTAACATGTTTCCAGAAGGAGCAAAATTTACACACTGAGCAAAGGGTGGGAACTATTTGGCGAGACAGAAGTATTTGCAAAAAAAAAAAAGGGAAAACAAGAGGCCCCGGAAGTCTCCTAGCGTGAATAACTACCCAAACTTTGGCAGGTCAAATACAAATAACTGTTAATTGTACTTCAACAGTTTATTCTGGGGGGAAAAAAAAAAAAAGTGGAGGATTTTCCATCTAAAACTGAGTCTACACAGGTGGCAGCAGCCTTCTCTCAGGAGGAGGAGTAAGTCTGTAAGATGAAAGTGGATCTGGAAGAGAAGGGTGTTCAGAGTAGAGTTCGTGTGCCACCTCTCCGGAGGTGAAGTCAGAGGACAGGCTAGTAGCCAGAATAGTTTTGAACAGCACCTGATGCTGGTATTGTACACTTAATCTTTCCAGCCTGTGTACATGCTTCTTAATGTAAGCTTAATGATAAGAGAATTTAAAACTTTGTTTTTGAGATATTCATAGGTACTGAAATGTCCATATGAGTATTTTAGGAAGATGGGATGGTGATTATGGAAGTGCTGTTGATGCCTTCTGCAAGTACTAGTGACTTGAGACTCGGATCAATCTGAGTTCAACCAAGTCTGCCTATAGCAGCCTAGACTGATAGTTGCTTGAGTAGCTGAGACCATATGGGAAGTATTAATGAGTATCATGAAAACATGATTTTGGCTTTTTTTTTCCTCTCTCTCTTAAGGTCCTCACAGGGAGGACCTGTGTTTTTGCTTTCTTCCTGGTCATATTGTTTTATGTACTGTTACCTTGCTTTATGTTAGTGTTCTGTGTGATAGTGGCTGGGAAAGCTGACTGCCTATAGTGGACAACGTTAAAAATGCTACTGTAGCAGATGAAGTCTTCTAGGAAAAGTGGAAGAAAAGAGAGAGGGAGGGAAAAGATTGTGTGGAACAGAAAAAGCAAGCATATTATGAAAAGGCAGCAGTTTTTTTCTGTGAATACTAGTAATAAAAAACACGCAAGCTTTTAGGTCATAGGCAAAATAGCTTTCACAGTAGACATAATATGTGAAAAATAAGCCAAATTTTTAGCTTAGATCCATCACAATTGTATAAAGTCGAGATTGTGCTGTTCTAAGAAAGTTCATCGATCTTCTGCTGATATGTAGTAGCTAGCTTACAAAGAAGACAGTCAGAGCTGCGGTTGTGTGGCTTACTTGGTGTGGCAGTTTGAGTAACTACAGAGTAGTGACAAATGTCTAACAAAAATAACTGAACAATGAAGCCAAAAGTGAGATGTTGGCAGGCAGCACTGGTGGAACCCCGTAGAGAATCTCCATGCTGTCCTCTGCAAGTATAGGTTCTTGGCCGTGTGGCTGTCAGGAGCTGAGGTGCGTCCGGGAGTTGTAAGAAGCAGTGAGCATGCAGGGAATGTAAAATATGAAACAAGTTGGCCATTCTTTCATGTGGCTTTGAATGACAGCTTTAATGACAGTATTTGCATGCAGCTTTGAATGACAGTATTAAAAAAAAAAAAAAAAAAAAAGAAAAACACCACAACAAAAAACCTAAGATGTTGGATCTGCTTTTCAAGAGTCTGATGCTTTGTCCTATGAGGTGCTTTAGTCAGTTGAGAAGGTCGCAGCAGTGTTGCTGTCATTAGGATTGGTGACCTGTGCTGAAAAAGGAGTGAGTCCTCTTGTAGAGTTTTGAATCCAGTTCCAGCAGCATCCATTTTAGTAAGATTGTTAAAGTGAGGGGTGGGGGGAAGGTGTTTTGAAAAACATTGGAGAGAAATGTCACAAGTTGATAGTTGCTGATGTGCAGTATGCAGAAGAAAAATAACTACAGAAACAACAAAGAGAAAATGAAGAAGTTACTCTGGGAATAGCATTGTTGGATTGATATTTCCTGGAACAACGAAGACAAGGACAGAGTGCTTCAATGTGAAATGCAGCAGCTGTTGTGCAACTTAGCTTAGTGCGGAACAGCCAAACTTCTTTGGGGATAGCAAAGGATAGAGAAAGTTAGAGGTTAGGGTGTGTTTGAAAGAGTCAGAGGCAGAAGTCATGATTTTTTCTAAGAGGGGACAGAGAATTACTTGTAACATCATGACAGCTCACAGGTGGTAAACTAAATGCACATTTGTAGTGGAAGGTAAATGGAAGTTAGAGAAAAGCCAGGCCCATTCTTGAGAGGAGTACATTTGAGCAGGCATGAAGTGCTGATGTGCTCGGAAAGGAGCTGACAGAAGTAGGAAGAGACGTGGTGCAGCTGAGGCTTTCATTAGTTGCAGAGCTTGGTCACTGTGTAGACAAGCTTTCTTAAAGAAGTGAGTTCCCTCCAGTTAAACATGTCCGACAGCAGTGGAGCAGAAACAGGTATGAAATTGCAACCTGAAATACCATGCAGCTTCCTGAAGCTTTTCCATGTAAGATGACCATCTAGGTAAATAAAATCTGAACAAAGACTGGAAAGACTTTCCCTACCCTATTATAAAGAGAAAATATTGATGTTGCTGCACTCTTTCAATTAAAAATTAAAAAAAAAAGTACCAGTGTCAACAATGAGTCCGTTTAGATGCAGACTATTAGGTCAGTTTATTAATAGGGTGAAACTGCACTGTGATTTTTGGTCTGCAGCTTGAAGAAGGAGGTGATATCACTGAAATTGCTGTTTGTGGTCAGCAAAAGTGTTAAAATAGGAAAGACACATGGAAACTTTGGACATGCAGTGGTGGTTGAGGGATATTCTTCTGAAAGTGGGTGATGATTTTAATAAAAACAAAGGAAACTAATTTTTCTGCTTGATGTTGGTGAGAACTAAGCCTAATCTTTAAAAAAGGCTACTGGATAAAATAAAATTAATATTGAAGGTCATAGCAGACTACTTTAAATCTAGTGACTGAAATGGTGGCATCTACTTGGTTGTTCTCCAAGAAATTTGCTTGATTTGGAGAAGGATCTTTGTTTAACTCAACATTTTTCTTGGTGCAGCAGAATTGAAAAGTAGACTACTGGTGAAGTAATACTGATGATCTGCAAAGCTGAGTCATATTCCTTCAGGAAGGATACTGCTGTTTTGAGAAAACAGATCACTTACCCAGTAGTGAGGAGGAGGAATTGAAATGACAGGGAGCGACTCAAGTGCTTTTAGCAGTAGACACCACAGTACATTAAAGCATACGATTTTCAGCCTCTAGAGTAGGTTGTTATATTGATATGCAAAGAGAAGGGTCATAAATGAGTTGTGTCCACTAAAGTGGACACACTGAACAGTCTGAGTGACAAGGAGACTCTAAAGATACAATGCCCTTTCCAGTGGCTTCTCTGTCAAATAGATGCTCTAACTAGTCTGAAATTGGAGCTGTTGATCCCACCCTCTTGCGGTTGCACAGAGAAGGAAGAGATAACCTAATTGTCTATTAAAAAATAGAGTTGGTTTCCAAGGTTCTTGAGTGGAGTCTTCTCAAATCATTCAGTTAAACTCGTTTCATCTCCTGTGTCACTGTTACTGCCATGCCTAAGTGGCACTAGCTCTGGGTAATTAAAAACAGTGCAAATATGTAACAGGTTTTCCTACTGAGCTGTGCTGAACTGTTTTTCTTGCTGGTACTTTGAACGTGATGTTTTGTAACCTGAGCCGTACTGAAGAACTCTAATCAGTGTTACTGTTTTGTAATTGTGGTGGTTTTTTCTCAAGAGGAAAACAGAACCTTTGCAGGGAGATGAGAAAATTCCTCGAGGTTTTTTTTTGTCTCTCAGGGCCTAAGATGATAAGGAAGCAAGATGTAAGTGATAGGAAGAAAAGTGTAGGCTTCCAGAACTTAAAATATGCCAGTAGTTTGCTTTGTCTGGTATGTTCTATAGTACAGTATTTCAACAGAGTGCTCAGATAATTCCTACAGATCTGTGTAAGGGTCAGGTTAATGTTACCAGCTTGTGTAACAGAGTCAGAATGTGGGACTGAGATTGAGGAAGGTTTGTTTTACCAGTGTGCATGGGGATGTATGTGTGCATGTATACACTGTCAAACTAAACATTCTATGTAGCTTATAAAACTGAGTTCATGTGATTAATCTTTTTAACAAAAATCTGGAGAAAGTACTGTGGATGGCAGGCGCCGGACGGGGCTATTGTGAGTATTGTCTGTGTAACTACACAGAGTTTAATTACTCGTGCTTCCTTGTAGTCTTAGCACATGTAGGAGGAGTAATAGTTATTTGTGAGGTGTCTGCAGACTGTATAAACAACCAGTAATGATTTTTGTGGTTAGCTTCATACATAACTGTTTAGCAATTAGAGGCTGAGGGTCTGGGGTCATAGCAAAGTGAGATTTCTTTAAGTGCTAAAAATGAAATGGGAAATATACTGCAGCCACAAGGACATGTTAAATACTTACTTGTTTTCCTGTAATCTGTACCTTAGTTCTTGCATAAAACAGTGAATTAAAATCCAAAACCTCTAGCTATTACACTGAATTTCTCAGTTTTTGTGCATCAGTGAAACCTGCAGTCTTGTGAGATATGCTGTCAAGGCATTTGGTCAAAGAATTTTCACCCGGTTTTGTGATGGTCACATAACTGGTAAATAACTTTGAGGCCATCAAACAATGAGGTTATTGCTGAGATTTCTCGAAAAAATAAAAGTCTCAAACATTGAAGTCTTGGGGACTGCTTCTTTTCAGAGCCCAGGCAGATATTAAATGTTGAAATGAAATGAGGTGACGTCTCTTAAAACTTGGCCCAGATAATAAAGGGAGGATACATCAAGAACATCCCAAGAAATGAGTTAAAATAAATGGAGTGTTTAAATACTAAATATTACGTGGCTAACCTCTTACACTACATAATGGACTTTGCTGTACCCATTGTGTAGGCTTGGCTCTACACTATTGGATGTAATTTTCTACCAGCATTAAGGTAGTAAGTCCCTCACTTTCCAAATGTTTATTGTGCCACTAACTTTTGGATTTGTTGGGTTATGCAGCATTGAGTGCAAAGGTGATATCATTTTCTGAGATCATAAAAATGCTCCACCCTCTTCTAAAAAATTTAGGCTAAGGTTGAAATGTGTTGGCCTTTGTAATTCTTCTGGTATTAGAGGAGTAGATATCTGCAGCTGAAGGCACAGGAAAAAAGGTAGAAAGCTGTCAGCAAGTCAAGGTGAGTTGAAATAATAAATTGACTGGATTGTCCCATTCTATGCAAAAGCTGATAGTACATAGTGTGGTGAAGGTCAGACTTAAGAAGGTGTCATACTCCATTTTTAGAGGCCTCCTTCTGTCTGTTACTATAGGGAAATAAAGTAGGATATGATTTTTCTGGTAAAGAAACTGAACAGCCATGATTTTTGTGTTTTTGAAAAATAAAGCTTTAATTGCTAAGCTTTTATCCCTGTCTTCATTTGCTTTATTGATGTTAGTTAGCATCATTTTGGTTGCATGTTGCACATCAGGTTGGTCCTAAGTGAATGGAAATTTGACAGTTACAGCAGTAGCTTATGCTCTTGCTTTGCACCCCTTAAAGTCCCACTTTGTGTGCCCTCAGGTACTTGTTTTCTGCAGTTAAGGATAGTTGTTACAGTTGAACTTTCCATGGCTTGCAAAATTCAGAGAGGAAATCAGTGCTGTGCATTGCTTAACTGACAGGGGATTATGCGAGCCAGGCTTCTGTAAGGACAACAAAGGCAGGCCAAACTAAAATTTATTGGGACGGTGGCACTTTTTCAGATGGAAAGATGAGGTCAGCCATAATGGCTTACATAGTAACTTGTTGGTTGGCTTGTTAATGCTTTATATTAAATAAATAAATGAAAATTAAGAGACCAGCTTCTCCTAATGTAGTGGAAACTGTGTTTGGAAGTAAAACAAAGACACTCGCTTAACTCAATTTCTTGCCTCAGTGGCTGAGCAGAAATTTGCAAACCTAAACTTTGTTTCTGTTCCATTATGAGAAAATTCTGCTGTTTGTCTATTGAATTATCAAGGCAGCAGAGACAAGCCAAGCCTGCTTATAAGGAAGTGATAAAATATGGTTTGGCTAGTGGTGATCCTTGCAGAGGGTAGCCATGACATGCACCTGTCAGTGCAGAAAGAGCAGTATCTTTTGTAGTACAATGCGAGAACGAGTCAAATTTGTCTATCTTTAACTCAGAACAAGGGTACTACTCAGCCAACAATAACCACTCAGCATGTGTGTGTGTTAACTATTTTTTTTTTTTAAGCTTGGAATCAGATGCATCCTTCTCTAGCCAAAGGGAAACATTTGAGAAGCTGTGACGCATTTACACAGATGAAGGAAGGAAATGTCCAAAAGAGACAAAAGCTAAAAATAGATCAGTTTTCTGAGTTGAACTCTGGGTGGGAATTGAAGAACTAAATATAAATCTAAATTTGAACCTTTGTGACTTACATAACTGAATAATGTAACCCTTTCTGGTTTTATTTGTGTTAAACTTTACAGTGGACAACTTTAGGTGAAGATGTGTCAAGCCTTGTGAGGTGGCTGAAATAGACAGCCCTGATAAGTCTGACCATCTCTTGATGATTATTGTTATAGTACAGTTTAACTCTGTGCAAAACTGGACTGTAGGTTGTTTTTTTTTTGTTTGCTTGTTTGTTTGTTTTGAATAGCTGCTCTGTGGAAATAGTATCCTCCTGACTCTACTGAACAGAAGTTTTAAGCCAGCAGCTATTAGAACCAGTATCTGTGAGGCTAAAAAAAGAGGAGTAATTTTTTTTTCCCTAGCTTCTTCAAGAAACAGTAACTTTGCCTCTGTCTGGTCTATATGTGAAAAGTGGTGATAATTTGGACATTTAAGACTTGATGTTTGGTTGTCCAAAAAATTTTACCTTCTGCCCTGCTGCAAGCTCCAGTTTGTAAGCTATCAGCTTGGGGTAAAGAAAAAAAATAAGCTTTTTGGACTGTTCAAAATTTACGTAATGGAAGAGAATATTAGAAAACCCTTCATATGCAAGTGTGTTCTAGATTACTGTCCTTAGGTGATGACAGTAGTGCCATGAAAATCAAGATAAGTAAATTTTCTTTCTTTCTTCTTGAAACAACAGTATACGTTTTTGGAGGAACTGGAGGCAACCCACACAATACTGCTAACTAAAAACTGGCCTTTTCCAGTCCAGTGAATCAGGGCCAGTGCAAGTAAATCCCTGTGGTTTAGTATTTGCCAACTGCCAGTGAAGAGCAGTTTTTTCTTGATGCTATACCTAATTCTACGTTTTGCATTGGAGGGATGAAATACGTATAGTTAATGCTTTAACTTTGTCAGAAAAATGAATGTTACTGTTACTATATTTGTAAATACATCAATTTTAAATGTAATAGGAAATCATGGGTAAAAATCACAGCATTGATAAGATTAACTTCAAGCAGTAACTGTATTCTCCTCTATCCCCCAAGATGGGAAGGTTAGTTTTTGTTTAATGCCTTTCCTTTTCTTATTATATTGTCTGTTGTAGAATGTTTGCTTGTCAGATGTATAAATAATTGTGCTCTTGTTTGGCTTTTGTTTTTGTTTGGTTTTCCAGAGAAGCCTGAGAATGTTCAAAACAACCTTGCAAAAACAAATTTGGTGTCTTTGATTACTAAAATAGTTTTTGTTCCAAGCAGCAATTTATCTGTTAAAGCATTGAACAGTTTGTAGCAAAATGACCTGACTACCTAGAGTTGTGGGTATATACCAATAAGCCAATTTAAACTTTGTATTTATGGAATATATTGTTATATAGCGAAGTGTGAGAACTACTCTTTAAAAGACCTTGTTTTTCTACAATATGCTTTTGAAGTGGATTTGTCCATGTTGCTGCCCCCACTGTGTTAACCCACTGTTAGAAAGTTAAAGCTGTAAAAACCTTTTGAAAGACTAATTGGTTAGCTGGGTGATGTTTCTGCGTGTAGCAGGTTCATGACGTAGGATCTGAGCAGGACGTGACTTGCAGTTCGCGTCCACTGAGTGGACATGAAGGGTTTTTGTGGTCTTGAGCAGCCAACATAGTATCCTAGGCTTTAATTTGTTTCTTTGTGCAGTGTTTGCAGTACTTGAGTAGGAATCTCACTAGCCTCCTATGCTAATACTCAGTGTTCTGGCTCCTGTTCTGGTTACAAAGCTTCAGAGGTGGGGTACAAAACTGGCTGGTTTGGGTTCTTCTACTTTCATGAGACTTGCCTAACCACAGGAGAGATGCATGTTAGAGGAGGGATAGCCATCAGAGTGGCTTTTTACTGTCTTAATTGTTGTCTTCACTTGTGTGATCCCTTCTTTTGTTCCTTTTCCTCAATAAATAAGACAGAGGTCCAACAGACAATAAGCTCAATCACTAGGCATCAGTGTTCATCTCCACAGGAGGTCCATTATGTGTACAGAGATAAGTAGGGGGTCCTACGGAAAAGCACCCCATGGTTTGAGTGTTACAGCATGTGTGCTACGCTGACAAATAAGGGTTGCACAGGCAGCCTTAATGCTGCATTACCTAGCTTTTGAGTGCTTTTTGTGGCAGCTTCAATCAAGCCTGGTCCTAGCTCAATTAAGTCATTTTTTAGCATTTATGGAAAGTTTTCATTAAATGCCTTAGTTGGTGACAGTAGATGACATTGGTTTTACCAGGCTGCACTGGATTACTGTAACATCAGAGTTATTTTGGTAGTAGAAATGCAGTAATTCTCTATATAATATTACGCAAGGTGGATGTGTAAGCTCCGTTGCTACATAGACATGTTGAGGAAAGCATCTCTTCAAACACAAATTAAGTACTTTACTTGGAGACTTTTCTTTTTTCAGACAAACAACCAAAGTACACTACTGTTAAATTTCTTGGAGTTTGATTTGTGTCACTTAAGCATAATGTTAATTCTGCCATGCTGGTAAAAACGAAATGAAAGAAAATGTAAAAATTCTCAGATATTAAGGAAGATAAAGGACTGAATAATGTATTATCCTTTCATAAGCTTCTATATAACTAAGATCTAAAAGACGAAGTGGATAAAATGGATTCCTTATTGCAAGGTGAGTAGAAAGATAGCTAATAATCAGAGACAAAACAACCCCGTATCTCCATAGTGGAGTCATGTGTCAAAGGTGAGAAACATCTAGGAGTGTTAGAGTGATATTTAAAACTTCAATATTCATTGATTTCCAAGTCCTCTTGTTGGAGATTGGTTCTCTTAGCTTTTGAACAGCACACAGCATAAGGGCAGTATTCCCATCCACATTAAAACCAGGAATGGATGAATTCTATTTAAGTGGCACATTTCTCATCCAAGCATCCATTCCTGTTGAAGAGAATTTGAGAATAAGGCCAGGATCCAACTCAAAGTTCATGTTTCTGTTATGCTGTTGGTATCATGGGAGAAGTGAGCAGAACCGTTGCTTGCGCTGGGAACCAGTCATGCAATTTCTGACCAGTGAGGCAGGACTTCTGTGTGAATTGTTGAGTGTGTGGTGATTGAAATAGAGCTCTGGAGAATAAGCTCTACTGTCCTTATCTTGCTTCTGCCCAAATATAGTCAAGTTTCGCACTGATGTGAGATGTAATCTTTGAGAAGGCAGCAATACTTGGCCTAGGGGCAGGCAGGAGCATATCCAAGATGATGAGGGATGGAAGAGAAAGGACAAGATAACTGACAGAATTCAGGGTGAGGGTCAGTTTGCTTATAGAAATACTGGAAATCACCACACTGCCTGCCTGCTGCAAAAGCTACTGTCTCTTTTGTGGTTAAGGTCTTATAGTAATACTGAAACAGAGCTAACAGTTCTACTGATGTACGGGAGCAGATAAACAGATGCAAGGAAGCCTGGATTTTCACAGGCCATTTGACAGAAAATGTAGTTTCCCTCAAGCAGCTACTGATTTCAAGGCCAAAAGGAGGGTTTTCTTGTTTTAAAGCAGAGCATGAGAAAGGCAAGCCTAGGCAGAAGAATAGGAGGGAGATAATGGGTATCTGATGCAGAAGACTTGGGATGGCAAGTCACAAAGAGAACTGACCCTTGAAGGGAACAGGGAGGTGAGTTGCTTTTTTATGTTTCAGGCTGCTCAGATCCGAGAGACAAGCTGTTAATAGGCCCTGCCCTAGATAGTTCTAATGTTTCTTTATTCCCTAAAGACAGGAGCAAGAAACAGGAAAGGAACTTGCATAGAAGTCCTTAATTTTGTACTGTAAAGTACAATCTTGATGACATAACTAAAAAAAAAAGTTACTGTTAACCTGTTATACCTTAAAATTACCTTTTTCTGTACCACTCTTCCTCAAATTCCTGCAGCTCATAGTAGGAATGTGTAATTTGGGTTTCTGTGGAAAGGGCAGTTGTTCCAGGAGGTTACTGACACAGTTGTAGCTGTGTCACAGGACCCCAGCCTGTGAACATGTTTGTGGTTAGTCCCCTCGCTCTGGCCTCTGATGCAGAGGAGATGTGTAAGAGGCTGCACTGATCTCAAGAGATTCATTGAACCTTATCTCTAGGTAATCATCTTGTTGTGTTGAGATGAGATTACTAATCACATCTTTTAATTAGAGAAATGTCATAGCTGTAGGAAAATAAAGCTATTTGGAAATGTTGGCGGTTATTTTGCTGTCTCCTCTGCTTAGGGAGGCTGATCAAAACCTCCTGCATTGACAAATACATGCTCTTGAATAAAAAGGACCCATGACTAATTTTAGGCTGACTTCTTCCCAAGGACTTTTTCTTCTTTGCGGTCAAAAGTTGTTCTTGGTGAAATAGTGAAAGATACGAAGCATAAATTAGCTTGAATTGAACCTATGAAAAGGCAGCTAAATCACGTTCATTTTGATTGTTGCCTTCTAGTAAAGTTGGTTGAAGGAATAGCTGACATTATTAATGTAAAGATAGGTTTCCAAAAAGGGCAGTTCATATATCTGAAAAACTGAAGCAGAGTTAAGAAAAATGAGCTAAGTTGAGTTCACTCCCTGGGCTAACAGTAATTTCAAAGTTAACGTATTCTGAAATGTTGCTTTGACAGCAATCTTGGATCTAATCCTGCACTATGCAATTAGAATTGTCATTGCCTGTGATATTTAAAATGCTTATATAGTTGGCTTCAGTTTAGTACAGAAAGTGAGTGTGGTTGAGCTATTTTTTCAAATAACATTGACTTCAGTAGTTGCTATCTGCAGTTTAGTGTTAACAGCCATTCAAGTGTCTAAAATTAGGAATATATTGCTGCAAGAAAAAAAGCAAACCGTAACCCATATGTTTTGCTCACTGCCTTTGATTTAAATATGGTATTACTATTGGGTGCTCTGCTTTTGTGGCTTGTTTGCTCAGAGTTCTGAGTCCATTGAAAGTATTTTGGCCTGTGTCTTAAAGATAAAACACAAATCAGCACTATGATGTTTAAGGCTGGTGGAGGAAATTGTCAGTTAGCCAAATGTATGAAATTACTAATTGGCTGATAACTTGAAAATGGTTCTTAATCAAAAGCATATTTTTTATAAATATAGCTGTGTATTAATGAGGTAATTTTGTATTTTTCTTTAAAGTTGGCCTTGCCAAAGGGAGGCTTTGTAATGGTGTGCTATAAAGGTAGGAGTGGAAAAAATGGTTAGTAAAATGGAAGAACAGGTAGAAAGAGACTTCTGTTGAAAAAACTACACTTAAAAATGCTGTAACAGAAGAGCGATACTGATAAGAAAGAACAAAAGTATGAGGGTAGTAATTTATAGCAAATATACTGTGTAGTTCTAGACAGGATCACTGAAATCCTTAAGAGCCTAGCCTGGATACAAAATGTGAAAATAAATACTGTTGCGTCCCTTGTGTTGCCAGTGGCTCTCCTTGTGAATGTGTTCTGGTCTGACTTTTTCTGGCTCTTTGGATATCTGTGGTTGTTTGTCTCCTGCCCTACTTCTCAGAGCTGGTGTGAAAGATTTTCCTGAAGCAGCGGCCGTATGCTGGACTTTGTTGTGCTTACTACAGGGAGCTTGGGGTCTGGCTGGCTCCTGTCTGTTGAAGAGACAGAACTGAATGTAGGTTACACAACTTGAATTCCTGAGGAGAAAGAGGTCGTACGAGTGTACTTTAAAACATTTTTAGTTACTTTATCTCTGTGTTTCCCTTAAGCTTTCAGAGACATATCTGAATATAGCCTCAATTAAATTCCTGTCCTTTAATGAAGGAAGTCCATTGCTTAATGCGTAGCTGATATGCTTGGAACATGAGGGCATCAGTCAGGATCCAAAATTAATTGCCACTTGGGACTGATAGTGCCACGTGGCCGTTGGAAAGAACATTATCTCTTCCAAAAGCCTTCTGAAATGGTCAGCTTTGAAAATGGGACACATCCTTACTACGTTAAAGAAAGTATTTTGAGTATTGTATCTTGCTTCTCATTTTTACTTTGTAAAAATAAAAGCAGATACATATTTTGTCTTTTGAAGGTGGCACAAGTTGAAAGAGGAGAGCTATAACTTCCTTACTTGCTGCCTTCTTGTGCTGTCTCTTCCCTCCACCAGCTCCCAAATATAGGAGGAGAAAACCCAAAGCTGGCACACGGGGAAGAGGGCATCTCATTCCAAAACCACTGATTAGTCAGTGGTAGAACAATACTGTTTGAACGTGACTAAGGCCCTGTTCTTTCCTTTCTATTTAATTCCTTCCTGTTTGACAACATTGTCTTTAAAATACACTTATATCAGCTTGAATGGTAGGAACTCTGTGCTTATTGCCATAGTATCCGTATTAATTGGTTGGTGCAGCTGTTTCAAGTAGCAAAAAAAAAAAAAAAAGGTTAAGCAGTCATTGGCAGTGGGATGGTGAGTCTATTTGTTAACAGAGCTATTAAAGTATACTAGATGCGTTTGGAGTTAAAAGAAGGCCGGACTAGGGAGGAGCTGAAGCCCTGCTTGCCTTTGGGAGCTTATCAGGGGAGGGAGACTCAGCAGATCATGTGGATCTAAACCTACAGCTGTCAGTAAAATGGCCTAGACAAATATCAAGAAAGTAACTGACCAGGTGTTAAGGAACTCAGTGACAACTTTCCTGGCCCCTCACATTGTATCATTTAATACAGAAGATTACAGAATCATAGAATGGTTAGGGTTGGAAGGGACCTTCAAAGGTCATCTAGTCCAACCCCCCTGCAAGAAGCAGGGACATCCCTGACTAGATCAGGTTGCTAGACTAGATTAGGTTCCATTTGCTCAATTAAAGGAAACACCTAATTTTCAGTAATGCTTGAGCTAATATCCAGGCATTTCTGTGACTTGAACTTCAAAAGTGAAATTGGAGGTAGCAATTCTACATGTTCTCTCTGACTAATTTCTATGACTTGTATTGAACTAGTTGTGGGCAAGCAGGGCAGGGAGAGCACTGCGTTTTTTCAATAATTGTATAATTAAATTCATTGATGGTAGGCCAAGAATACTGATCACAAGGGTTGGTGCTGAATCAGGAGGAATACTTTAAATGGTGCTCTGTTGAACAGAGACATAATTGCCCTCTCTTTCCCCTTCTTGGCTTGTTGGATGGCTGAATTGCTCATTTCATATGTGACTTCGAGTGTGACTGGAGCTGTGAATCAGTGTTTGTTGGAGTTCTGCATCTGGCTTATGTTCTGACTTCCCTTTTATAAGCTGGAGAGGCTGTCTCTGTTATTACTAACTCTGTAGTGAGAATCCTCTTAAACTCTCCTTGTTATGAGTGGGTGAAAATGTTTGGCAAACACACGAATCAATAATTGCTTATTTGCCTCACTGCTGCTTTTCAAAAGCTTCACTGTCCTTTTCTGTGTTTGAACAGATAATCAATGTCTGTCCCCAAACGATAATTAACAGGGATAGATAACTTTGGGACCTTCCTTTACAAAGTCATCCTGCAACTGCGCCTGTCAGAAACCGCTCTTGCTTATTCCACTTCTGACCTTTCGTGAGCAGCAGTGAGGCTTGCATGGAAATTGCAATAGCTTATATGCAGTTAGAAGAACTTGATGATTATGTTAGTTAAAGGTATTCACTGGTTTACCATGCTGCTGAAATGCCTGGAGCTCTGTGCGTGACAAAAAGAATAAGTAAACTGAATGAAGACTATTAAAAGGGAAATAAACACTTGTCTCAGTATGAGGAAAAACACTGCATGTAACTTGACCTGGTACGTTTTCATAAAGAAGAGGCTGGCTTTTGAATGGCCTTGTCTGACATGTCAATTTTGTTCTGCTCTTGCTGGCTGAAATTGAAAATTAAAGTGAGGGAAGAATACCTTCATGATTACAGTTTTCCCTTGGGAACTGTTTCAATTGTGGCTTTCTCATAAGAGAGATTGTGGCTTCCTTTTTGTTTCTGTGGCATGAAAATTCAGATTTGTTTTGTCTGTTTCTAAAGTTAAGAACATTCTATATGCCAGTCGTGGAAGATACAAACAACTTCCAGGTGCCTGCAGTTTGAGGAAGTCCCTAGCTGAATCAGATTGCCATCTTGATGTGACCTTTGCCAAAAATGACTGCAGTACTACATGCACGGGCTGTCTATGTGGTATAGTAAGGAGAAGACAAAGCAATCCACTTTAATGTACAAGATTTGTTTGCTTTTTGAGATTTGCATCTCTGTAGTGGAAAGGCAGGCTTCCAAAACTGTCTATTTTACTTTGTTTGCTCTTCACGTCAGTGGCATTTTACTCCACTGGAGGACTGCAAGATAGACTTGAGCTGTTTACACCGTTCCAAATCAGTGGGGTTCATTGTCACTCAATGATCCGCTTCATTCCAGCACTTGGCTTTGTCATCCACTGAAAAACTACTTTTGGTGTCATAATTTACATTAGCTGGATGATAACACAGTTAAAGCTGCAAACTACATTGTTCCATAGATCAGATGAACCGTAGATACAGTACCTGTACCTGGCCAAACCTTTAAATATGTAAATATTGTTTGTATATCAGTGATGTGATCCAATGGCAAGAAAGTTTCTTCAGTGGACAGAAAGTAGGGGGAAAAAAGATGACTAGCTTGCATTCTGCCTCTGCACCGAGTTTTGCTGAACTGACCCTCTTCTATTGTGCTGTGCGACAGGTAATGTAGACTTAGCTGAAGAAGGCCAGCGGGTAAGGCCTGAAACTCAGCAGATGCTCTAATGAAGTAACAAAGACCTTGTAGTGACAGTTAATTTACTGTGTGAATTGAATGATCACTCTAAAGAAGTGGATCATGCTTCAAAGCAAGGGCAGTTAAGCTTTCTTGATATCAAAATGGTCCTGGGACAGCAAGGACTTGGAGAGCTGAAGGAAGGGAAGAGATGACTGCTCAAGAAAAGTATGATATGAGGGACTTGGTGCTGCGTGTGGCTGTTTTGACTGGGACCTGTGCTTCGACTTTTAAAGAGCTCTGCATATCTACAAAGCACAAGTTGGTCACTAATGTGTTAAGAGAGGTACAGACATTCAAGGTTCCTCTCTACCTCATGTGACTGGATGGAAGGTGTTTTCTTCTTCCATACATTCACTCCTAGAGAAAACGTGGTTGAGGTGTGAGTGGGAAGGTAACTATCCACTTCCCACTCCTGTGTTCATTGGAAATGGTGAGTTGTTTCTCTGTAGTGCTGCTCAAAGCCAAGAAACAAATGAAGTGCTGTAGGAAGAAGACAACTGGGAGTAGGCATGTGAACTGACTCTCAGATGCAGATATGCTGAAGAAACCCTTCTCACCCAAAAGCGGCTTCAAAGTTGTTTATTCAGAAAGGAGTTCAGTAACTAAATTGTCTTTGACATTGAGCACTGATCATACCTTTTGAAAAATCTGAAATGTTACTATAGAATTAATCATTAGTTGAAGTATTTTTGCAAGAGGATAGGGAAGTATAACTCTGTCCAGTGGGTAGTGTTATCCTTTCACTGTGCCCTTTCTAATGGACATAAGTTATTAGCTCCTGATAGTAAATATTGGAATTGAATGCTACTAATTGGCCTAGCATCAGTGTAAGACTTAGAGCTCAAGTAGCCTTGCTGTGATAGCTGCATTTGGCTTCCTTGCCCCACCTGGAATTTTCATCTCTGCAGTAGAGTTTTCTGAGAATAATATTTTCTGAAGTCTCAACTGCTTGATTGTAGCATCATTGTAGCTTGGTCCAAATGTTTGCGGCTTATAAGTTTGAAAGATTGTGCTTTGGTGGAGGTGCCAGCACTCTCATTTGTCTTCTCTGTGAGTGGCTTCTGGAGCAGGAGCATGTCAGGATAACTCCAGAAGAGAAGTAATGTTGGAAGTTCTTCTTATTAAGAATACTGGTGTGGAGCTGTTGTACTTAGTAAAGATGTACTGAAGGGCTTAGTGAAGGTCACTGCTGGCAGTAAGGATTTGTGGAGATCCTGGTTCTTTTAAGGGCTGCTGCCAACTTAAAAAAACTTCAAAGACCTCAATTCCTTTAGCTGATGAGTGTGTTTTTCATTGCCCAGGAGGGCGTGACAGGAGACTAAGGTGAAAATTTGAATTTCCCAAGACCTGCTGTGAGTGAGTTCATTTGCTTTGGCAGACTTGTTTAAAGAGATGCTAAGCTCTGGCAGATGAGCAAGCCACCTGACTTTTTAATCTGTCATAGAATCATAGAATGGTTAGGGTAGGAAGGGACCTTCAAAGACCATCTAGTCCAACCCCCCTGCAGGAAGCAGGGACATCCCTGACTAGATGAGGTTGCTCAGAGCCTCATCCAATCTGGCCTTCAATGTTTCCAGGGATGGGGCTTCCACCACCTCTCTGGGCAACCTGTTCCAGTGCTCTACAACTCGCATTGTAAAAAATTTTTTCCTAATATTCAATCTAAATTTACCTCCTTCTATTTTAAAACCATTACCCCTAGTACTATCACTACAGGCCCTACTGAAGAGTCTCTCCCTGTCTTTTCTGTAGACCCCCTTGAGGTACTGGAAGACCGCTATCAGGTCTCCCCAGAGCCTCCTCTTCTCCAAGCGGAACAGCCCCAACTCTCTCAGCCTGTCCTCATAGGAAAGGTGCTCCAGCCCTTGTCATCTTTGTGGCCCTCCTCTGGACCTTCTCCAGCTGGTCCATGTCCTCCTTATGTTGGGGGCACCAGAACTGGACACAGTACTCCAGGTGGGGTCTCAGCAGGGCAGAGTGGAGGGGAAGAATCACTTCCCTCGACCTGCTGGCCACGCTCCTCTTGATGCAGCCCAGAATGCGGTTGGCCTTCTGGGCCGCAAGAACACATTGTCGGCTCCTGTTGAGCTTCTTGTCCACCAGCACTCCCAAGTCCTTCTCCTCAGGGTTGCTCTCACTCCTTTCTCCGCCCAGCCTGTATTTGTGCCTGGGATTGCCATGACCCACATGCAGGACCTTGCACTTGGCCTGGTTGAACTTCATGAGGTTGGCACGGGCCCACCTCTCCAGCCTGTCCAGGTCCCTCTGGATGGCATCCCTCCCCTCTAGTGTGTCATCGGTGAACTTGCTGAGAGTGCACTCTATCCCACTGTCCATATCACTGACAAAACACAGACCCCATGAGTCATAAGTTGACACTGTCATATGAAATTAGAAAAACTTTTTCAAAAGTTAATTTAATCTCAAAGGCTTGAAGTGATGACT
>WHYT01017636.1:253442-273644 GCA_009806455.1 Tetrax tetrax
ACTGCTCAGTGGGTAAGTTCTCATTTAATGAGAGTGACTTAATCCCCTCTCCCAGTTAGCTCTAGGGCTTGGGTTTGTAGCAAAAATGCTCGTTTCTTAGAGCTTTTGTGGTTGGAACAAGTACTAAACTCAGAAACTCAGACTGAACGAGTAAATGTGTTTTGTAATGAAGTTGTAAAAGCATTTGATTATTTTAATGTCTCAGACCTTACAAATTGTTTGTTATTAGTAAGATAATTTTATCTTTATATATCATAATAAGATTATTATTGTAAACCTGAAGATTCAAAATACAGAAGTGATTTTGAAGCACACGAGAGAAACTGTGTTCAAGCCCAAAAGAAATTTACTTCCTGATTATTTCTTTTTGTTCAAGAATCTATGGGTTTGACTAAAATATGTATTCTGCTAAGAAGCTTATGTATGCTTACCATAAATAAAAACAAACTGTCCATAACTATGAACTGCAGTAAATTGAATATGAATGTGTTTCAATTACTTTTCCGAAGATGCAATTTTAAGGCAGACTACATTACATAATTTTCATTTTTTTAAAAAAAACACCCACCTAGATGTTTTGGTTTACAGGCTAGATTAATCCTCAGTGATTTCATATGTAATAGTGAAAGTACCAAAAGCCAGCAACTGGTGTGTAACCGCTGTGTGTTTTGACTGCCAAGTAGTTTAAGAGTTCGTTTTCAGTACCAACTATTTCATTGTGGTGAGTTTAAGTGCTGAGTTTAAGACAACAAAGCAAAAAAAAAAAAAAAAAAACCAAAAAAAAACCCAGAATAAATGCAGCTAAGAATGGTGTGGGCTTTGAATGGGCTTTGACTAAGGGACTACTGCAGCTGAGTGAAGCAGCAGGAAAAAAATGAATATGGACAAGAACAGAGAGAGGTACAAGTGAGCCATTTCCTGACTTGATGTTAAAGTGTAAGAGGCAAACGTTCTAAAAGGGATTGCATCTGAATTGTTTCAGACTTAATCTGTTCCCCAAGCACCTTTGGGATTTAACAAAACCAGTTCAGAATTATTGTTCAGTATTGTTACGAAGTTTGCTGTTCTTCTGAGGCACTCAAAAGTTGGGGCAAAAACCAGGATACTCTTAGAAGATACTGCACCCCCAGCGGGCCCTCCACGGGCCACAGCCTCCTTCAGGCCTCCACCTGCTCCAGCGTGGGGTCCTTCACGGGCTGCAGGTGAATCTCTGCCCCTCCATGGACCTCCATGGGCTGCAGGGGGACAACCTGCTCCACCATGGTCATCACCACAGGCTGCAGGGGAATTTTGGCCAGGAGCCGCATTACTCCTCCCCCTCCTTCTTCACTGACCTTGGTGTCTGCAGCTGCTCCTCACAACAGGCTGGCAGATGCCTCTCAGGATCCTTTTTACATCTTATTCACTTCTCATCTCCTCTCCACTCTTTGCAGCCAGGCCAGGCCCGAGTTGGGCCCAGTCGACTGCCCGGCGGGAGGCCAGAGGGTGAGGCCTGTGCCTCCCCCTCTTTGCCCCTGCTCAGCTGCTTCACATCTTCACTTCTCTTTTTTTTTGTTTGTTTGTTTGTTTGTTTTCCCCTTCTTAAATACGTTATCGCAGAGGTGTTATCACGCGGCATTCTGCTCCCAATCGGCTTGGCCTTGGCCAGCAGTGGGTCCGCCCTAGGCCCGGCCGAGTCCACTGAACAAAGGGGAGCGACTTCTAGCAGTTTCCTACAGAAGGTAACAGCTTAGGCCCCCTCTTACTAAACAAAACCAGAACAAGATTCAAAGTACTTACTGAAAATAGGTAATTAACTTAAAGCACAGAATGAGGGCTTGTTTGCATCACTGAAAAATGTACAGATTTTGAAGGCCTTACCTTTGTTTTCTGCTGGTGGACTTCATGTTCACAGTACTGACACTATGCTGAGTAAAGTTTTAAAACATCTTTGTGAGTGGTGGAATCTAAAAGCTCTGACAAAATAATAAGAGTGCAGAATTTTTGTAAAAGCTAATCCATGTTTTTATTTTACTTGTAGAGGAGACTAATATAATCTAAGATTCCCCAAATGACTTTAATAGTTGTGTAGCAAACGATTTTATTTATTTTCCAGATAGTCTAGTGGTAAGCCTTAAGATACATTTTTACTTAGTTCAGTCTTAGTTATTTGAAGTTAATTAAGTTTTTTCCTTTTTTTTTTCCCTCTTTAGCTTGTGCACTTAATCCCTGAATAGAGTATTAGTAGCTGCCATTGAACAGTGAACTTAATGATTAACTGTGTTTTGAAAATGATCTTGAAATGGCAGAGGCATTTCTTTAAGGTGAACTGTACTAACTGCATAGTTCATTTGGTTTTGGGTTGGTTTGTTTTTTTGTTTTTTTTTTCAGAGTGGCAGGGATCCTCAGAAATTTAATTTCAGATAGACTCATTTCAAAGCCTGATGTTAAAGGACAAAATAAATTGGAGGGAACTTGAGTGAGAGGGAAGATAGCTGTGAAGTGGTGGAGGAGGCTGTTTAGTAGAAGGGAGTTGTATTGTCCAGAAAACAGATTGTGAAGAAGTGACAAGCTTTGAAATCTGACTCACTTAAATACTTAAATGATCAAAAGCATATAGAAAACAGTTAATTTGTTAAGCTTTGACAAGTGAATGAAGTGCAAGTGTCACACTTTGTGTTTGAGCCGTGACTTTATTTGAAAGAAGGATCAAGCCTGAAAACAAAGTAGATATACTAAGGTGCTTAGGAATATTTGGATCATCTAAGATAAAGTAAAATCGTTTATTTGTGATGTTAAGCAGCAGAAATTAAAAGAAGTACATATATGTGTGTTGGCGTGTGTTTTCTTTAATCTGAGAAATGTGACAGCTAATGAATTAGAAATTTGAGAAGTTGGAGGTGCTTGGAAACATAATGATGAACTTATGTTTATAACTTTATTTTCATCAGAGTAGTAACCAAGCAAGTGCAAGAGGGATTTCCTGAGGATAGTTTTAACTTGTGGGACAGGATTTGCTTTGGGTGTGAAATGATGTGAAATAATAGAATAGAAGAAGTTGACCTTCAAGTAGGGATATTGCCTTGTAAATGAGTTTTGTGGCCAACAGGAGAAAATTTGACAAAACATTGAAGAAACCCCGTGCATAGATACAGCTTAGTATATACCTCTGTCGGTTACCCAAAGGAACCACCATATGTATTAAAGGGTGAGTCGTCCTTCTAAGTTGATTCCTGTGAGCAGGTGGAAAGTAGAGGTGCTAAAACTGAACAGGGACATCAGCTGTAACCTTGTAGAAAAGGAACTTGGAGATTTACTGAATACCGTCCTTGAAAAAAAAAAAAAAAAAGTACTGTAATGTGCGAAGTTGCTGTTTGCCCAACTTGTATTAGTTAAACCAGCAAGGCAAATGCTTGTTTGCTTTCCCGTTGATATTGAAGTGAAAGTGGATGGTATGGCTAGTGTTCAGAGGGGAACCTTACATATAATAGGTCTGAACAACTTTCTAAATATTTTTTTTTTTAGATGTTGCCCCAAGTATGTCTTTCAGTCATGTGAACAGAAGCTCCGTGGGCTCATTTAATGTGGATCTGGTAATGTGAATTACCAGCTCAAATGTTGATTAACACAGATACCTTAGAATATAAAATGGATTTAGAAAAGAAGTATTTTTTCTTTATAAATGTTTGTGCAAAAACCTTGCTTCTAATGGTAGCAGAGAAAAATATTGGAAAGAGGTTTTGGTGTAAATACAAAGCTGTATTTCATTATATTATTTATAATGGATTGTATTATTGTATTATTTGGAATCTGGATAGAATGTTTTTCGCTTTCAAAATAGATTACTTTAGGGATAATTGCAGCTAGGTGAAGTTGCTTGGGAAATAGCAACTAGTATTATTATTTAGGATTAAGCAGTTGTTAGAATGCATGCTGGCAAAATGTTGATGTTCCTAAACACACAAACAACAAGAGACCGGTTCAGTAGGGCCTGTTGTGGCAGGACTAGGGGTAATGGTTTTAAAATAGAGGGAGGTAGATTTAGATTGGATATTAGGAAAAAAAAATTCACAATGAGGATTGTAGAGCACTGGAACAGGTTGCCCAGAGAGGTGGTGGATGCCCCACCCCTGGAAACATTCAAGGCCAGGCTGGATGAGGCTCTGAGCAACCTGATCTAGTCAGGGATGTCCCTGCTCCTTGCAGGGGGGTTGGACTAGATGACCTTTGAAGGTCCCTTCCAACCCCAACCATTCTGTGATTCTATGATTCTATAATCAAAGTGATTCACATAAATCAGTTGTGTGAAAGGTAAGAGAGTAAACTAAGTTTGTGCAAAGAGGTAAGAAGTAACCCGAGATGCTCTGGAAAAGCTAGGAAACAGGTTTGGGTGGGTCTGGGAGGTGGTTCAAAGCAGAATTACTGCTTAACTGCATTGAAAAATTAAATTTTCTGTGAAATTTTCTGGAATAAAAATAATTAGGTAGTACTGGTATGATTGTATCTACAAGGAAGAAGATGCAAATTGATAGTCATAGAAATAGAAAGGAACTGACAGAGTATGGACAGAGCTATCCTTGCAATGGATATTGTCTTAAATCCTTGCTGGTTGAAAGTGTGAGGTAGAGGAAAAAAAAAAATGGGTGGACAACTTTGATTTCATAACCAAAATATCTCAATATCTTTTTGTAAACATATTTTGTATTTTGTTTAATTTTGTATTATATATTTTTCTGTCCTCCCACAGGAAAACACTGTTTAAAGAGTAGAACACCTGATTATAGTGGTTTTTTTCCTTCTATGGTGTGGTTTGAGGTTTTTTGTTTGTTTGAGCCTTTTTTTGTCTTTTTTTTTTTTTTGTTAATATGTATGTACAAACATGAATTAGGGTCGTGAATTAAAGTGTGTTAAATATCAGTTTGAGCAGCTTCAGTTGTGTGTGAGAACTTCGGACATTCTGTGAGCAAAGAATAAGCAACACATCACAAGTATTTTTTGTTGCCATTAGCAATTAGTACATCAGATTTTATAGGTGAAATGGGGGCATTTTGCTGAGTACTTAAAAAAACCCAGTAGTGTTGAGCTTTCTCAAAGGGAACCATTTGAGCTTCATGATGCTGGAGTGTGTAATGCCTGCCATTGATTTGCCAAACATTGGCAGCATTTTTGGGCAGCTGTTGGAAGGGGAAGGAAATAAGTAGAAATATGTAACAGTCTCTGGTAGTTCATAGCTACAGAATCCTAAGTATATATTAAAAAATAAAATTATATATTGCAGGTCATTAAAAATTTCTCTAAATTGCTCAGTCATGCTCTCTTGGCATAGTGTTCGCTATGAAATGGAGGTGCTGAGTATGTCAGTGGCCAGACTACTCAAGATGAGCTGAGGCAGTCATCTGGCATTTTATGGGCTACAGAAAGCAGATGATGAGATGCTTCAAAGAGAGTAGATACTAGTGCTTATAGGGATATTTTGATAGCTCTTACTTCTCCTTTGTAACTCCGTGGCTCAGATGAAATGAAAATTTGAAGCAGTGTATCCCCAATGATTGCTGTTGCCAAGCCATGTCAGCTCTTCTTTTCTATCGAATGCCACTTGGGAGGAGCTCAACTGTATTGCCAGGCATTCCTGTGGTGCTGCCCTTTGTCTTGAGATATTACCAGCATGGCAGCAATGCTTGGTGGTATTATTTTCCCCTTCAGAGTCCAATAATTGCTAGGAAATATAGAAGCTGCTCAGAGTTTCAGAAGGGGTATGAGTTGGATGTTGTTGAGCAGGGGAAGGGAAAAATGAGAGAGGAAGAGGGTTAAGTTTTGAAGGAGAAGTTTAAATGTACACGTGAATGCGTCTCTTGCAACTCATAGGTGTAAGATGTACATGTTTTATGTCCATTCTCCCTAGCACCTAATTTGCCTAGGTTTTTTTCAGTTTGTAGCTTAAACATGCAGTTTTGTGGCAGATTGAACGTGAAAATGTTGTTGAGGCTGTGTCAGTTCAAATTGCCTATCATGTTTCCTCAGGATTTAAAATCTAATTTTGAAATTGAGCTAAAGCAGAGCAGTATGTCACACATGTAGCATGTGTGGCATACTGATCAACCAGGTCAGTTGATCAGACACTTGTGGAAGTGCTTCATGTTAATGTTGCTCTTCAGAGATACTCTTCATGTGCAGGCATGGCCAGCGCTATGGAGCAAGCAGGTGTTTTGGCCGAGCATGGAGCAGTGGAGAGATGGTTCCGGATTCTCAGGAGTTTAAGAAGAAATAGAGCCTTGCAGGCTTTTAAGTGTTTCTGATCACTTGATTAAACTTTTAACTTACTTGAATTAATGATGAGTTCTTACTGTTTAATGAGCTTTTCCTTGTCTCTTTGGTTAAATATAAAATAAGGGAGGGGAATTTAAGCATAGATAATTGTCTGTTTGGCACGTGGAGGAAAGAAAGTGTAGACCTGACAAGAGGATGTTAGAACAATTTCTTAAACAATTTGTCTCAACCAAAAAGTAAAGGCCGTAATTTAGCTTGGTGGGCACAACTTAATTTAAGCCATGTGCTTTTTTCCTTGCCTTATACGGAAATGCATAACACTTGATACAAAAGACTGCATGAGTTTGCTTCATACAGGGGAAGTGAGCCTTGCTAACGATGTTTCCTCGAGCCATTTTGCATATTGATAACAAGGAGTGTTTAGTCTCTTGAATAAAACATGAACTCATTCAAGTTGGACTTGGTAGTGGCTTTTGGAATTGTTACTAAGGGCTCCCCCTGATGCAACAGAAGCTGCACAGACATCAGGCTTGTGAGTTGAGGATACAAATGATCCAAGTTGTCACAGGAGGAATTTAATATGACTGTCAGTATCTAGGTGTTAAGATGAACAGTAGAAAGGAAATAGTGTTTCAGATCTGGGAAAAAAGTAGAGGACTGTTGGTAAGGAGCTTTATTGTTTTCATTTGTAGACAAATGGCTAGAATTTTGATTTAAAGAGTATAGATTCCCTGTCCTTTGTCATGAGACAGTCTTTTGCCCATCCCTCAATTCTGTTGCTTTCGATTGTGTTACAGAAGCTTGGAGATTGTTGGTTGTTAACTGCTAGAGCGCTCTCTAGTAAATTTGCTCATCATTCAAAGCTGCTTGGTCAAATAGTACAAGTTGCTGGTATTTGTGATAAGTTGCATTCTGGAGCAGTCAGTAGTATTATCGAGGCACTTAGGAGTGCTTTCCAAGAGTTATTTTGTTTGGCTGGGAGGGTTATTATCTTGTGGACTGTTTTTAAGCATGTGCTAATTGCACTACCTTACAGAGAGGGTACTGGGAGTAGTGATGGTGCACCCAAGTTCTGTCTCATAGAAGAAACACCGCAGCTGAAGATGCTGGGTAGTATAATCATAGCTGGTGGTTCCACAGGAAGAGAGGAGGAATACGTGGGTTGTGTAATGAAATATATAGTCAACTCAATGTAACTTCAGTTGCTTTATTGCCTTAGATAATTGAATGCTTGTAGAATCAAATGGCCTAGGTAGCCAGTTTTGATTAACGATATTCAGTACATGTCATCCTTGATTTTTTTTTTTTTTTTTTTTTTTTTTTTTTTTTTTTTTTACACCTACATCTTCCCATGGTAGTAGTTTGGTCAGGAGAGAAAAGTGTGTGTCTCAGTGACCCTCTGGAAGGGCTTGGCAAGGGATGAAGTAACCCCTATAAAAATAGGATTTGGATGGGAGTAGTATGATGCTTATACAACACAGAGGCCATTTTGCATCTAGTAGAATTTTATTTGCTCTTGTTTCTAAAATTCCTCAGCAACTACAGGCATGGGGGGTATTGTGGCTCTTTGAAACTGGTTGAGATCCAACAGGGTTGAGGTTGAGTCTGTGCTGATTAGCATGCTTTGTTTCCATGCAGGTGGTGTCTTCACTCAGGTTGCTTAGTCTAAGAGCACAGGGTTCACACCAAAGTTTGGCTTTGAATGGAATCTACTGTGGTCTGTAAGCCTTCACCAGATAGACATTTCGTAACTTTAAAAGGTTGATATTTCTGGATCGAAGCTGGCCCTTGAAATAACTGAGCACCATCTGCTTGATGATGCATACATTTCATCCATTCTGGACCACAGCTCGATCATGCTGGTTCAGAGCTGATTCTCTTATCTATGACACGGTTCACCTGCAATCCCCGGTAACTCGTGTACAGCGATACAAATTACTATTATTTTGAAATTACTAGTTGGCACAAAAACTGTTAGTGCAACAGTAAATAAGGAAGCTATCTTCCTTTGTCTTTAGGATTGTTTGCTGTTTTCAAAGACCTGTGAAGGTCTCCTAGAGGGTACTAAAGAGAGCTCTGACCAAGCCGCGAAGCTTTCTGCAGGTAGAAATTGCAGGTACTTTGGGAGGCAAAAGCCAGAAGATACTCAGTTGTTTAGTTTGTGGAAAGAAATTTAAATCCTGAGTCTTGTATCTTAAAATTACCGTGATTTAGAATGTGAAGACTCAGTGCAAATCAACAGTTACTTAGAAAAAATACTAAATTTTACTGGCTGAATAGAGTTGAGGCATATGGCTCATCATGGAGGTGTTGTCATGTTGAACCCTGGGTTACATGCTAGATGCAGGCGCATAGGGATACGTCATGCCTGGCAAACAGCACGTTAGAACTGCTTTAAATGCTTTCCTGAATCCAAAGAGAAGGCAGTATTTAGCAGCAACAGGTCTACTGAATTTTATTAGGCAAGGGAATGTACGTTAGGCATTGGGAGGAGGGAGAAGCTACACATTTCTTAGCTACCATACAGTTCTCTGTCCGGGATCCTTTTGTCAGCGATAAGCACAGTCCAGGAACAGGTGTTAATGTTCTGGATGCAGATAGCATCTCCTGTCTTTCAATCCATTGTAGAGTTCAACCTTGAAACCAACTGAGCACTTTAATAGCTGGAAGGACAGTACTTAGAGTAAAAATATGCCTGAATTGTTAGTGGTTTAGAAATTCTAGTGCAGTGCTAGTGCATGGGGAATCACTTGCAGTGGCTCAGAGACAATTAGTGTATCAACTTCTCATCTTGTAGTTGAAACTGTAGCAGGGCAGAAAAACTGCTAGCAATTGGGTAAAATGGTTAAGTTTTTAGAATTAATTCTTGTAAAAGGAAAATAGATCCTTGAAGGAGGGTAAGGGGTCTCATTTCTTGATTTTAAAAGCGTTTGGAAAGCAGGTGTGTAGTCTTCCTGATGAAGATGGTTTGGCTATTTGGGGACTCTTTAGATGGACTGGCAGCCTCCTTTGTTTGAGTGGTTCTGAAGATTTGGTAGTGTGATCAAGAGAAAACTTCTTTTACTTTAGGGCTTTGAGAAGCCTTCTTCTATTAAATGACTTGAATTACAGAGAACTGTAGGAAGAAGTTTAGCCATAGATCAGTTCTTCATTGCTAGGATAAGGTAACTTTTCATCACACTTTCAGCTATTTGGAACATACTACTGAGTGATTTGCTTGGTTTATTTGCTGAGAGCCCTTAGAAAAGTCTCTTCTTTGAGGCACGCTTAGTTGAATGAATTGCCACAACTCTTCATTTCAATGCCTTATTGTTCATATTGCTATTCTAAAAGGGAAACTTTCACGTTTTTAGCTGAAGATGTTTGATGTAGGGGGGGGGTCCCCCACATTAACCCCTGCTGTTTGGATTTGTTTTAAACTTGCTGTTCTCGGTCTTATTATTGAGTCAGAATAGTGACTTTTAACTGGGAGAAACTAGCCTTTTGTTGCATTGTACAGGCCAGGATACTGAAGTTCTTAAAAAGCAAGATTTTTGTTTGAATAGATACACTTGCAAGGACAAAATTAGACTTTTGAATTTCAGTGTAGGATCATCTTGTTCCTGGAGGATGATGAAAAAACAGCAGAAATAAGAACAAGGTAAGTTTTATATTTCTGTTAAAAACAAACAAACAAACAAAACATTGTAATCTGAATTTCTGGTGTTACATTATTGTTCCTAGAATGTACAACTGAAATGGAAATTTATGAATAAAATTAAGACCAGAGCTATAATTTATTATAATAGCGGGGAAATCTGAATATGTTATGCAAAGGATATTTTTAGAATCCGTTGATCCTAAAAAACTGACAGATTTTTCTACGTCAAGATTATTTTAGTCTGAAGAAGGAAGTAGTGTGTTTTGTTAGTAGAACAAGCCTGGTATGTAACTCAAATTATTGCTCTTCGGAGTACTTCTGTTGCATTAAAATTTCTCCTTTCTCTCAATAGGGAGGTATTTTTGCAGACTTAATATAAAGGTTTTGTGTGAGGGACTTCCGATCTGATGTAACTAAGAAGATATTCTGAAATATTTGTACCCAGCTTTTCTGAAATACTGAAGTTTTCAGGAAAAGTAGGAGAATACAAGTCTGAGGTCAGGTATTGTTTTGCACAGTAACTTGGAAATACAGGAAAAGCGAAGAAATACAATAGTGCATGTCAGATAATGAAAATCACTAATTTGTGAACCCTAGACTAGCTAAAAATGTGGCAGAAATAAAGCAAAAGCAAAACCACCCAAAACAGCCACCACTTCACAATTTAACTCTTTCTACCATCACTCAATATATTGTCAAGCAGCAAGAGTGCTGTGAAGACTAGACTCAGCGTTTGCCATCTGCTCTCACCCCAACACCTTCAGTTTCAATGTACCTCCTCCACGCTTGACCTCTTGTCTCTCCTTCCATGCTTCCTCTCCCCTGCCCCACATCTCCACCGTTTCCATAGCATACTCTTCCCTTGCCTGAATGGAGTCGCACCCTCAGCCTTTGCCTTTGCCTTGGATGCTGCTGATTGTTTTCCAGGGCATGAAGAGAAGCACAGCAACTGGAGGTGTCTGCACTGGTTGCCAAGGTGAACCACCATCCAGCACTGCGTTCTTATCCTCCCATCTCTTACTCCTGGCTCTCTTTCCACATTTGAGGAGGACAGCTGCTTCTGTGGCTTTCCTCTGAACTTGACAAGCCATTCAGCACTTGGTGGCCTCACTGCAGCATAGGAGATACGTGCATAGGTAAAAGGAGTGTAAGGATCTGCTAATAACATGCTGGTTTGAGGGCTGTGAGGCAAGCCAGGGGAACTGCATAGGGCATGGCCTTGTGATGTGCAGCTTGATTTAATTCTGTAAAGAAAGCATGTGGCCCAAGATTTTCTACTTTTTCTACTCTTTCTGTAGATCTGGAAAGAATCTTATTTAAACTTCATTGGTTTAAGGTTCTTACAAGGTGTTGAAAAATTACACTCAAATTTTCTCCATAGTTCCTGATTTTAATTGTGCTGCCCTAAAGTTGTAGGTTGCTCAGCTCCAGTGGGATGTGTGTGGATATTGTTTCTGTGTTCAGTTTACCACAGCCTCTGATCATATACTCTTATCTTTCATAGCACTGGTTTTTTTTCACACTTACAGGGGAAAAAAGAGAATATTTACAATTATTGTTTGCTATTTGAGGAATAAATTGATTAATTACAAATTACTAAGATTTCTACTGGCTAGTGTTTATTGCATATTGCACTAGTAATGTATAGTTTCAAAAATTAAGGTGTAAGTATTGTAAGTTGAATACTTCTAGTCATTTGTCAGGGAAAGCTGCAACTGCATTATAAGCATTTTTTGTTGGTTATTGTTAAGTATTTAAACCAGCTGAAGTCACCTGCAGGGAAAATCATTCCAAAGCCTCCTTTTGTGACACCAGCAGGAAAACTGTTGGCAGGGTTTGGTTAGTGTAGGAGACAAGAGTGGGGCCTCAGTTTAACCAGCGATGATAATTTAGGGTGGCAAGAAGTCTTAAAGCTGATTTGGCACTCGGCAGAAAGAGCCTGCTGAGAAAGAGGATAAAAAGGATCTTCACCTTAGGCTGTAATTCAGTTTGCAGTTCAGAAACAGTGCCAGATTGAGCTTCCTGGCTGCTCACGCTGCTTCCTATGCACGCTGGATTTGAACAAAACCTGAGTCAGTATAAGACCTTCCTCCTCTGCAGTCTTTTCAGCAGATTACTCTTTGGCTGGATCAATTCCCTGCTGCTTTTCATCACGCAGCTGCACAAATACTTCTGTTGGCACAACAGTGGGAGCATTTTAGGGGCAGGAATGAGCAGCTGGGGACATGGGGTCTTTAGATCGGCTTAGGGATCCACCAGCCTCAGTCTGCATCATCCGTCTGTTTCAGGAGAATTCTCCTGGTGGGGCTTGTCTGAAAGCTTGACTCCTAATTCTAGGGGGCTTCAAGAGTAGTCTAGGGTTTTAGCTTGCACAGACTTCTAAAGTGTCAATGTATTTCAGCTGAATCCTTGAAATTAAACTATCTGTGGCACGCAGAGGGTATTTCTAATTCAGTGTTGATCATCTGCTGCGAAATGTCCACAAATGCTCTTAGTGCCTCTGTAGATAGAGGGGAACATTGGCTTCACTTGGGTGTTTTCCTTTTTCTTATCTAGCTGAAAGCTGAATTGTTTAGTTGTGTGGACAGCTTAACTTGTCTGAGTATTGATGGGGAATAGAGACTGTTTGGGATTAGAGCACTGTTGTGTGGAGGAGGTAGAAGATGCAAGGACTTTTAAAGCAAGAAGAAATTAGGTAGGCCATGTTTATGAGGCTGAGGTCCTTCTGGCTGAGTTCAGCTAAACAAGCTATCCATTACTCTGTGAAATTATTCGTTCAGTTAAGAGTTCTTTGTAATTGCCACCAGTAACTTCAGCAGTGATAACTGGCATGAATTTGTTTCAGCACTGTTGGTGTCCAAATGCTGTGTTGCCCTACCAGTATTAAAGAAACAAAATGGCATTAGGGTTTTTGCACTTTTTCTATTATCATATTCTTGCTTTTTGCAGTAACTAATGAGTGGAGATGGGAAATGCATCAAGGGATGAAGCTGAAGTCAGAACAGGTTGGTTTGTCAGTGGGCTAATTAGGAGAAAGTAGCATGAAAGGACAATGCTGAGATATGGAAAGTAACATTACAGCAACTAACAGCTTGGTATCATCAGGTCGAGTGGAAGTAATACATAACATACAATTGGCAGGAATATGGCTACTCAGATATCCAAAAAGTTGCTTGTGGTCTTCACAATGTGAATGGCTTGTTTAATTGGCTGTTGATGGCTGAATTGTAGTATCACTTTAGCTGGTGCTTAGGAAATCCTTGAGAGCCAGTAGCTGAAACACTTCTGCTTGCTTTGCTCTCAAAGGGCATTAACTTTCTGGAAATAGGTTTTAGAAAGAATTTTCCATGTAAATTTTAAGTGGACTCTTGAACAGTATCCCTACAGTGATGCAATATATATTTTGAGAGACTGACTCACTTTTGAAATACTGCCAACATTCTGCAAAAAGGAAGATCTGAGTAATATTATCAGTTAGAAAGTATGTCTACAGGGACAGTTAATAGCAGAGAATTTTTTCCATATATGATGTATCTCCAGTAAGTAGGATGTTGTCTTGAGAATGAAGCTCTAAATACCAATATATTTAGCATTGTTAAAGAAAATGAGCAGATTTTTCTATGTTGGTTGTTCGGTTTTTCAGCTTTCAGGGTTTTTTAAAAATGATCTTTGAAAGTAAGTTGTTATTGAAAAAAGTATGGAAAACATACTTGAGAAATCCCATGTGTAAAGACAGTCTAAGCAGACTGAAGAATTAGAGATGAAAACTAATATGAAAGCTGTTCCAGCAGGAGCAAAAGGCTGCCAGGGCAGGTAAGGGACAGGATCTAACTGCAATAAAAAATGCACAGAAGAAGATTGGACTCCACAGTGGTGCTGAAAAGCTACTCAAGTCCGTGCATGAAACAAAAAGAAAAGCTATGTCAATTAAGCTAAATTCTGAAATTTAGCTCAAATTTTGTTTTCTGCCAGCCTGAAAAGGAAATGAAGGACAGTTTTACTTTTTGTGTTCAATATTAAGGCAGGAAGCATAACTAACGTTGCTACCACTATATGTGGTTTTAAATGTGTGTACTGTCTGAGTGCTAGCCTTTTGCATTTATCTGAGCTCCGAGTTGAAGTAGCTTGTTGCTCCCACCTCTCTTTATGTTCTTGAGTACTAGGGGGAAAAAGTACACAGTTTTGGCTTCGTGCCCTGTCCAGTGAATGGTTCATGGACAGTTCTTTTGACTGTGAAGCCTTATTTTCAGTTGAGAGCGCGAAAAGGAGGTGTTGGTGCTGTACTTGTGACCCAGAACTGTATCCTAGTTGTTATTAATAAAAAGGAGAGCCGTGACAGCCTTATTCGCTCTGATCAGATACTTTCATGTCTTTCTCATTTCATTTTGTGCTAAAAGCAGCTTAAAAATAACTCCAAGTAAGCTTTCTTAGGCAGTAGATCAAAGAAAATTAGATAATAGCTATTTATAATCAGACTGGTTAGACAAAAGGTGATGCCTGTTGATGGTTAGATTGGTCAAGACAATGAAAACTGGAGGGTGACAAGGATGTTTCTTCTTATTTTTCCTGCCTTTTAATCATAGCTGCAGTTTATGGCCTCTATAATTTCCTTGAAATTAGAATAGTCCTCATGGAATTGTTGATGATTTAGCATTGAACTTTATGAACTCTTATACGGTGGTATGGAAAACTGAACATATAGGAGTCTGTGTGTCAAGATTTCATCTTTGTACACAGACGTGTAGGTAGGGAGGCATTGAAAAGCAGAGCTAACATGTGGATTGTGGTGTTAAGCTTCTACACAAAGATGTTGGTTTGGCAATTTTACCTGTTCTTACACAGATGCAAACTGATAATTAGCCTCTTAAATAAAATTCTCCAGAATTTTTATTGTATTTGGAAGCTTATGTCAACATTAGGTTTGAGCCTGTTGTGAAGGGAGCTCTGATTCTGTTAACAGAGTGACTCAACTTTCTTCAACAGGTTAAATGATTTAGGAGCACTGTGCGAACTTGAGAGTAGCCATGGGAAGAAAAGTTGTGAATGCTTTAAATTACCTGGTAATAGTGGGAAATTGACTCTTCAGATGGGCAGACTGACAATAATAGGGAGGGCTTCCAAGGAAAATCAGATCCCAACTTCATTGTTTGTGTACTTCTTTGGCCACTTAAGTGCCAATATATAGTTTAGTGGGCTAAGCCTTGTTCTACTTCTAGCATTTCAACCTAGCTTGAGTAGATGAAAGCTGAATCTATCTAGCTAGCTTAATTGTGCAAGCCCTGGATTGCCTGTATCATGAGAGGAACAATAAAAACAGTTCTTAAGATCTTTTAAGACTAAGAATAAATGTTTTAAAGTTGAAGTAGGATGAACTAAACAACAGTGGCTACTACTACCTGGAGAACTTGTACAATTGAGCTGTAATGTTAAGGTGTAAGCTAAAGCCATAGAAGATGCTAACGGTTCAGAACGTGTTACAGTGTGAAAGACATTTAAAACTGTAGTAGGTGGCAGGGACTCAAGTCTCTCATTGGAACTCACTGTGTGCCTGGTGGATTTCCATTTGCATTGTGAAGTTTTAAGTTTGCTGCTGGTCCTGGTGTCTAACACGCCTGCATGTGACAAAGCTGGTGTTGAGTCAAGCTGAAGGTGGCTTGAGGTGCTGGAAGTCTCTGGAACAAGTCTGCATTACCACTGTGAAATAATTAAGTGGCCTGTTTTGGAAGCAGAAGAAAGGGTCAGAGTCCCTCCCATACAGTTTGTGGCCTGTCTTACAGACAGTCTTTTGAACAAGGAAGCGTGTGCAAAAGCCAGCTTTGCCCCTGGCAGAAATCTAAATCAATAAATATTTTTTCAAACCTTATTTTTGTACTAGGGTTCTCTGGATTAAGTTGCTGCTGTGCCTCTGGACTGTAAGGTCTGTGCTTAATAAGAAATGGAGAAAGTGTGAACCCTCTTCCTCTGTGCACCATATGTATATATAAAACTATATGTGTATAGACACACACAGGGCTCGTAATGTACCATTACAAATTATCAGAGTTATTATGAGACTTAAATAGTGCAGCTTAGAAAGCAGTTTATAAATTAATGCTGTTTATCAATTGAGTGTAAGAATGTGTAAGGAGGAAGAGCTTTGTAAGTTGGTAAACTTGCTTTCCACCTGTTCACAACCACTAAATTCAGTCTTAATGAGTTTTAACTTACAGCCAGGCTTTAATGTGTCCTGTAAGTAGCTTGTAACCAGGAGCTTTTTCATCTTTGTGTATGTCAGAGAATTTTACATGAGATCCATTGGCTTAAAAGGAATTGCTGGCTATTTAGTTCAATTGGGAGTTTATACAGATTGTCTAATGACTGTTTTGGTGAAGTATAGCTATGCCTAGAAAGATGCATGCTGGCTATTGTACCTGTTTTACAAGCTTTCACCAGTCTTTATAATGAAAATTCTTGAAGTTTTAGTGTTGTATGATTTTTTTTTTTTTCCCCTCAGTGAAATTTTAGACTTTTTTTTCCCCTCTGTAACACAGTGGTGTAAGCCAATGAAAAAACTTGCTAATAATTCAAATCAAAACTATTGGGGAGGGGGAATATATTTGGTGAAGCTCAAAAGTAGGTGTTTGATTTCTCTTTGCATCATTTTTCTCACATCTACTCTTTGAAATTGAGTTTAACTCAGATACATGCTTGTATGAGAATTTGCCATGGCTAAACACGTTTGTGGATTGTTCTTGATTGAGTCTGATCCTCTCAGTTGACTGGTGAAAGCTGGGATGTGGAGTTAGTCTCTCTGTGTTCAGGGGCTAGAACATTGGGTTTGGTTTGGTGTTTGTTGTGGTTTGTTTTGTTTGTTTTTTTTTTTTTTGGTCATCCCCCCCCAGTTCAATTTGCCTTAAGCAGTCTTGGATTCTGTAAAGTCTGGGTATGGGCAAAACCGAAGCCAACTTACTAGTTGGTAAGTGGGTATTAAGAAAAATAAATCAGTCCAACTATTGACAATTATTTTTGAGAAGTGTGGAATCTTTTCTGACTGGATAGTCTTTTCCATCAATTCAGGGACATGAGTGAGATGCTCTGAAGTGTCAGAAAGAAATGAAAGCATCTTTCAGCTCATGCCAGCATGACTGCATGGCTGTTAGCCTGTCCAAAAAGATTTGCTCTCTGTAGGTTTGCTTACCGTACGTGCATCATTTCACAAGTGGATGCAACTGGCACAGCTACCTAAGGCATAATATAGGCCAGTAGCTGAAGTCGACATACAGGCCGAACTAATTTCTTGGCTCTTGATGTACTTGATACCTCCAGAATTGTATTTGAGGTATGTTGCAGGTTGTACTGCGTGTGAGTGTGGAAAGAATTTACATAGTTGGCAAGTCAGCACCTTTCTCTGTGACTTGAAAAGTCCCTGAAGTTCATAGTTCAGAGGAGAGTCTGTACTCCTAGATACAGATAAAGTTTGTAAAGGTTAGGAAATGACAACAAGAGTACATAAAAGTTCAATATTTGACTGCCATAAAGACACAGGAAAATATTTTAGATTCTCATTTAATTCCCCTGCTTTAAAATACAAACAAACAAAAAACCCAAGACAAAACCAGCAAAACTTCACATTGTGAACATGACATCTTCTTGAACGTGGGCCTAGTGTTTGATAAGGTAGAGGATACCAAAGGCATTTCACCGTAGCAGGTTTGTGGTTTCTTTTTTTTTTTTTTTTTTAATTTAAGTAAATATTTGGTTAGAAAACTTGCAGGTATGTTTGCAGAGAATTTTTGCATGCTTGAGAAGCTTTCCTTCAAAAACTGGGAAGGAATTCTGTAGCGCTTTTGAAATGCACAAAGGATTGTTCAGCGTTGGTAATACACGCCGATCTGACGTGGATGTTAGACAGCATGTATGTTGTGGTTGGCATTTCACACTGCAAAATTAGTCTCTCAATGTTCATTTTAAGTGTTCTGCGTGCTATGTGTTTAGAGACTTAAAATAACTTTCTTATTGTAATTTTTAAGTCTAGAGGTAAGCTGATTTTCTCTGAGTAGCAATTTGATACAGAAATTTATGTTTACCTTCCTTTCTGTTACAAAGTATAAGTTTTGCCAAGAGGTTTGGGGGGAGTGTGAGGGGAAGAAGGCAACTTGTAAATTGTTTTTGGACTACACCTCATGCCTTTGCCTCAAGCTAGATGCTTTTAAGACATTCCTGTGAGCTAATTATCTCTTTATCTGTTTCAAACAAATAAACAAACCTTGCAGATTTTTCTGATTGTTTCCAGAAACAATCTCTTATTGTAATTTGATCTAAAATTTCCAGTAAAAATAGGTAAAATGTTAAACAGATGAAGCTTTTAAGGCAAGAAGATCACTGACAAATTCAGCTGCAGTATTACAGAAAGCACTGTCATTCTGGCTTTGCTTTTCTTGATTTTGCAGCATTACTGTAAAGCATGGGCTGATGGCTGATGTTATTTTCCAAAGTTAAATATATTTAATTTCTGTGGTACAGAAATGAAATGCCTATCTCAGCCCCATTAAATTCTTTTCAAAAACGTTAATTATTATCTGTATATGTACAGAATCGTATTGTATATAAAAATGTAATTAACTGAAGCGTAAGCTTCAGGATGCTAGAAACACTAAATTCAAGAAACAAGGTCAGCATTTATAGCATTCTTAGAGTTAACCAATTTTTAGAAACTGAGTTGTCAACAGATTTTAAAATCAGGTCTGATACTGAAAGTTTGGAAATGTTTTAACTGGACAGGATTCAGATTTCCAGTTAGAACTTCTGCAGAAGAGAGATGCATTTCAGTGGCAAGTGAACTACATTTAATTTTTTTTTTTTTAAGTAAATTGAAGAAATGTTTGTGATTGATTTGATGTGGTGAACTCCTTAGTGTGGATCATTGTGGTTTTAATGGAAGGGAGAAGAAATTAGGTTAGTATTCAAGTGGATAAGAAGAAAAGCTAGATGGTGGAGAAATTTCTGCTAGAAGATTCCAAGCATCCAGAAGATGGAGGTGCCTAACCTAAACAGACACTTGAGGATTTCTTCATTTAAAAAGTATACTACATACTGCAGGCAGGATTGCTGTGCAGGGCTGACCTGGTAGTTTGCTGTCGGTTCTCAAGGAATGCAGCCAAACTAGGTGTTTAGTCACCTGTCAGATGAGCATTATAGATGGGGGTATGGCAATTTGTTGATTTGTCATGTTTAGACTCTTGTGGATTTGAAATTGATCAGTCCATCTAATCAGAGAACTAGAATGCGGATACCAGCAGTTGGATGTGGCTGTATCTGTTAAACTTGCTGTTTACAGTGTAAAAGCAACTGCAACAGATCTATTGGAGTGTGTGAGATGAGCTCCCTTTGCTTTGGGCCAGAGTCTACAGTGGCTGCGTTCTAGGGGTTGCCACATGGTGGAAAAGGCTTCCTTTGAAAAACTAAACTGAGAAATTTTACACTAAGATGATATCCTGAGAAAGTGGAAAAAGTTGAGTAAGGAAAGGAAAGGTGTGTATGTTTAGAGCTGTAATATAATTGCTTCACCAACTTCACAAAATTCAGATAAAATAAGTAATTTTTCATGGGTGATTTGTTGGAGGAGTTTCCAACCTGAAGCCTGTTACCATATGTTCTCTGTGATAATCAAACTTGCCAGATATAAATTAGTTCAGGTATTTGCTCACCTACAATGAAGAAGGATTTTCCCGATTCTGAACTGCAGTATTCGGAAAACCGGGGTCTCTCCCCTCTGCAACTTGGCAAGAGGAACACGAAGCTACTGGAATGAAGTGCAGCTAAACCTATCCTAATCATATTAGCTTAAAGTGCTGTGTTAAGCAGAAGCATCAGTGGAATTATGCTTTCTGTGATATTTGTGCTGATTAATGGCAATGTAATTAGGAATGGCAGTATCAGAGTTGATCCAGCCTGGGCTGCCACTGCTGTTTTACTTACAGGAGCAGTAGAAGTAACTGTGGTCAAAACCAAAGCAAATGCTCAGTTTAGCACTTGACTGTAATTGTCTTTAAATAAAGAAGAAAGTTGTTTCATCTGTTTGTCAAAATCCCTCTTAGAAACTGTTAAAGTTTCTTCCAGTCAGGGAAGACAGATGTGTTCCTAGAAAGATGATTTCTTGTGGGCTGTAGTTCGCAAGCTTAGCGTTTCTGATCCAACCATCCATTAAGTTTATTGTATTTCTCAACCTCCCAAGTAGAATGCCTTATTTGTCTAAAAATTCACTACGGTTCCACAAACAGGCTATGACTGTATCTGTTGGATTTTTTGGGTTGTTAAATATGCAAAAAGGGCACAAA
>WHYT01017637.1:0-16214 GCA_009806455.1 Tetrax tetrax
CCTCCTTCTTCTGTTTTTATTTATTCTTTTATTTGTCCTTTTTTTTTCCTTACCACTTGTTTACAAAGCAGATATTATCCTGAGAAATTATGCACCTTCTTTCTGTTGATGATAGCAGCAATAACGTAAGTACACAAATTAGAAAAAAAAAAAAAAAAAAAAAAGGCCAGGGCTTACAAATTTCAAAACTATAGGCTACTGTTTAGGAAAAAAAAAAAAATTCCATGTAAATTAGAATAAAGATATTGGAGTTTTCCCAGTTTACATGGGAGAATCTCACTTACTTGCACATTTATGCAAGGTTTTGGACCACTTTTTAAGGCATTTAAAATATATTCTACAGATTGAATTTGACTCAGTAGTCCCAAGTTTGTGTTTTAATATTGCTGCTTATTATACTTATATTTTATTTATTCCTTTCCTACTTTCTAATAAAGAAATTGAATCTGCAAGGATAAAAAAAGACAAGAGGGGAAAGACTTGCATAATGTAATTCATACAAAAGTACTGTAAGTGGCTCATTTAGATATAGTTTTGACATATGAGCTAAATTAAGACTTTAAATACTGCAATACATCTTTTAATGCAAAAGAAAAAGTAGAAATGGGACTCAATTAATGAGCGGAAAATGTAAAAGACATTCTGGAAAAGATATAAATTGCTTACTAAAATAAACGAGCAAAATTAATAGATAATTATTCTTGCAGCTCACTGTCATGTCCTCTTAACCACAACATCCATCAGAAAAAAAACACGCTTACACCCAGTTATTTTACTTATTGAAGCTGCATTGGTGAATACTCTGAAGAGGATAATTGAAAGTCTCTTAAATTGCCAACACAGAGGTAAATCAGGACTTTGGATTAAAAAGAAATTTAATCCTTCTAGCCCCGTGTGTTCACACGTGACTCCCTGCTTCTGAAGTAACAAAGAGTAATCTATCAGCAAGCTCATAAATCCTTGAGGTGAGAGGATGGCTTCTGATCCCTCCTCTAGCTCCAGAGAGGGTCTGCCTGCCTCTCAGGTTGCTCATCCTGTGAAAGGAGATGGTCTGCAGATGGGTGGCCAAGCATTGCCATAACAGGGAAGGGGAAAAGTACAGAGAGAGGCAGGGAATAGGCAGGTCTCTGCCACAATTTGCTGGCACTGGTGTGACAGCTTTTCTTCCCCAGGACCAGGGAGAAGGGGCACAAGGAAGCAGAATACATCACTGTGTGTATAGCTACAAAATGGTTAAGACAACAGAAAGCTTTATTTCCTTTCCTATCATGTTGATGCTACCACTATTACCATCTTGTGAGATAAATAATTCACTTCAAGCTCCAGCAATTTTATTTCATGCTTACAGAGGCAAAACTGCTGAGGTAGTGTGATTATTTATAATACTGCTGTGAATGGTGACTTTAGCACTAACATCCCAAACCAATGTACAAAAGCTACAGGGATAGTTACCATCTCATCTTTTATTAGTGAACTATCTTTTAGATCCTCAAAGAATATCAGATTTTTTTTTTTTTTTTTTTTTTTTTTTTTTTTTTTTGTGACAGGTATCTATAATGCAAAATATTATTTATCTTCTTTGATCTATTTATACGAAGATTTTTTTTTGTTACAATATTTTGCCTTAGAACTAGTTAGTTCTAAGGCAATCTAGCCAAGCTTCAAATATTTCTGACTTCTTTTTCCCATTAATGATTTTTCCAGTTCTGTTTTACACACTGTTGGAAATGTTCATGCACTGATATTTCAGAGAGGGACAGGAGAAGACATAAGTTGCATCAATGGAAGCAAAATAGGCACAGTATGCTCTGCCTTCAGACTGAAAATTATGATCTGAAGGGTCCTTAGTCTGAAACTCAGCAAATGATGGAAGGAAGACTCTTTGGAGAGGAAGTGTAGGCTCTGGCCTTCAGTAAGCTTCCAATGACAATAAACCTCAGTATCTTCCTTCAAAGCATTTTAGATTTGGCAAACTCATCTCTTCACTAAATTTGCCTTAGGCAGATAGATTCACATAATTTCTAATAATTTTGTAAACCCTGTTATTCAGCTTCAGTGGGCATTGCTGTTGTTTTAAAGCAATGGTATCTTTGGCAGGGAATGCAAGGGATGTCGTGAGGAAGGTGAGGATGCAGCACTTAGTGACATTGGAGCAGGTTTACCAATTTAGAGAGAAACATGGCAAATTATAAGTCTATGCTATCTTGGTTATATCTTCATCTGCAGACAGAACTGTTAGAAATTAAGCCACTCATGATAAGCCTACAGAAACATGGACTTCTGGAGCTCTTTGTATGTACATACTATTTCTATGTGCTATAGATATCTATGTTTTATTTCCACCCCCAGCCACTTACCTTTTTCTCCAGAGGAAAGACTGAGAAACCTGTCCACTTAAGTATATTTGCCTTCTTATAACTGCACAAATTCACAGGCCTGAACCTTGCTATCTGAAGTTTAACATAACCTGTATAATTGCGTTACTTTGCTTTGGTTACAGTTTAACAATTTTATATGTAAAGCAAAGATGTATTTCTCCATTTGTTCTGGAAGCCTCATGTAACTGAATAATAACAATATTAAGTTTGAACGTTCACACAATCTCAGGGATAAAAAGTGTAGTGATTTAGATATAAGTTGGCAGTGTGGCAAAATGTGATTGAGAGCAAATATTTGAGTTAGACTCTTGAATGTAGAGGAAAAAGCAAGCTGTTTTAAAGGAAATTGAAATATCACAATGAGGGTAATATTTCAAGCAAATGGATAGAGATAGATAAAGAACATTGCATCTCAACATTATTGAACCACCCAAGCAATAAGATCATATTATAGATAGGACAACATTTGCACAGAACTGAGGAAAATATCATAATGCAGAATATTTTGAAAGACCTACCCAGTTATTGCAATGTTTAATAAAGAGGAGCTTAGTCATGATAGGGCAATATATTACAGTATATGACTTTCTTTGATATGCTGAAATCTGCTAAGAACATAGGAAGAAGGAAAAGAAAAACATGAAGGAAAAGGATAAAGTATGCACTGTGATCATCATAGGTAGGGCAAAAAAAAAAAGCAAGAGAGGATGAGGATAAATATCAGGGGAAAAAAATATAACAGTGAGATTAGAGAAGTGTTTTTTCCTGGTTATGAAATAATAGGCATTGAGATAGGGGTGACTTGTAGAGGAGTTTACAATGTGATGTAGCAAGAAAATGTTTGAGGGTGATGAAAGTATAGGAAAGCTGTGTAATAACATTTGGCTTTTACACAAGACTATTCAAACATCTGTCAGCAATGTTTTGAGTTCAGTTGATTTTGCCTTTGGGTAAAGAAATAATCTAATGGTGTCTTAAGGTCCATCCCAGTTTTATTTCCTATGATTCCAGGGTTCTGGGATATGAAGTCGTCTTAACATCACGGCTTTTAATATCAGAAGGTTGCCAGAACAATTGGTTCCAAAGTCAGTTTTCAACAACGTAATAATTGTCCTTAGCCAATCCTTCTACCTATTATCTATCACTTAGAGATTGATTTATATTGCATGGATGAAGAAATTCCCAGTCTTAAGTAGTTTTTAAACCCACTGAACGAAATTTGGAAGGAAGTACCCATTTTTTAAACTTTGTCTCTCTATACTTCTCCAAAATCTAAGACTTCTTATGTCATTGGCCTCAGAATGTCTTTTTTTTTTTCTGTTCCTCTTCTTATGCCTTTGTAAGCTCACATCAACATCAGCTAGCCTGGCATCAAAACTAGTAAGGACAGTGATTTTGCTTTGCACTAACGACTACAGCTGCTGGACCTCATTTGAAACTCTGGTCCCATCGTGAATTGATTATAAGATCTGTAAAAACATAATGCTTTCTGTCCTTCCTAGATCATGAAGACAATCTAGCAAGGGCTCACCTCAACTTTTATATTTACTTCCAATCTTTGTTTTGAAAATCAGTTCAATAGAACAATCAATAATTTTTCTTCCTTTAGAGAAGATATTTCACTTCTGGGTTTGAATTAATTTAAAAACATTCCTGAGGCTTCTGACCCTCGTCAGATACAAATTACAGTTTTAGGAACCTGTCAAAGAACGTGCCATTCACTCCTACACAGATTTAAATAACTTTGTTGAGTCAACCAAACAAAAAAACAAGCTGGGAAGTTTGTTTCACTTATTCACAAAAATATGTGTAGTTTTACATTAAATATTTGAGAGTGGAGTACTGTTATCAGAGCATGAAGCTTATTTTTAATATACAGGTTTATCCACTTCAAATAAAAAAAACTTGCACAACTCCCAAAATCTTTTTTTTTGCTTGAAGATAAATAGCCTAGTTGCACTTACGGAATATCCTAAAGTGCTTTACATCAACAAAAGTTACTATCATAGATAGATAGAATTTTTACTTCACATTAGATTATTATTTATGTCATCCCTGCAGATACATAACTCTTCTATAACATGTTTTCATTAGGATTTAATAGGTTATTCCTGATGAGCTGGCTTCCTTCTTTCTTTGCAATTTTTTTTTCCTACAGTAGGACTTGAAACTAGATAAAATAATATTTTTTAAATAGTGTACATCAGTGATATTTTGTGGTGGAGAGTGTGTTTCTGAACTGTTAGCAGAGTAATACTTAGGAGATAAAATCTTATAAAGGTTGGACTACTCTCTATTTTTCATGTCGTAGTAAAATAAGAAACAACATGACAGGCTGGGAGAAGAACCTTGAAGAGGTAGCTGCTGGTGTAGAAATCATAGAATCATGGAATGGTTACAGTTGGAACGGACCTTCAAAGGTCATCTAGTCCAACCTCCCTCCAAGGAGCAGGGACATCCCCAACTAGATCAGGTTGCTCAGAGCCTCATTCAGCCTGGCCTTGAGTGTTTCCAGGGATGGGGCGTCCACCACCTCTCTGGGCAATGTCATTCAGTGTTCTACAACTCGCATTGTGAATTTTTTTTTCCTAATATCCAATCTAAATCTACCTCCCTCTATTTTAAAATTGTTACCCCTCGTCCTATCACAACACTGAACAGCCTCTCCCCATCTTTCTTGTAGGCCTCCTTGAGGTACTGGAAGACCGCTATCACGTCTCCCTGGAGCCTCCTCTTCTCCAGGCTGAACAGCCCCAACTCTCTCAGCCTGTCCTCACACGAAAGGTGCTCCAGCCCTCTGATCATCTTTGCGGCCCTCCTCTGGACCCTCTCCAACTGGTCCATGTCCTTCTTATGTTGGGGACTCCAGAACTGGACGCAGTACTCCAGGTGGGGTCTCACCAGGGCAGAGTAGAGGGGGAGAATCACCTCCCTCGACCTGCTGGCCACGCTCCTCTTGATGCAGCCCAGAAGGCGGTTGGCCTTCTGAGCCGCAAGGGTGCATTGCCGGCTCATGTTGAGCCTCTTGTCCACCAGCAACAACCCACCAGCACTCCCAAGTCCTTCTCCTCAGGGCTGCTCTGAATCCATTCTCCGCCCAGCCTGTATTTGTGCCTGGGATTGTCACAACCCACAAGCAGGACCTTGCACTTGGCCTGGTTGAACTTCATGAGGTTGGCACGGGCCCACCTCTCCAGCCTGTCCAGGTCCCTCTGGATGCCATCCCTCCTTTCCAGCGTGTCAACGGCACCACACAGCTTGGTGTCATCGGCGAACTTGCTGAGGGTGCACTCTATCCCACTGTCCATGTCGCCGACAAAGATGTTGAACAGGGCCGGGCCCAACACGGACCCCTGAGGGACGCCACTTGTGACCGGTCTCCGCTTGCACATCAAGTTGTTGACCACCACTCTCTGAGTGCGGCCATCCAGCCAACTCCTTATGCACCGAGTGGTCCATCCATCAAACCCATACCTCTATAGTTTAGAGACAAGGATGTCGTGTGGGACAGTGTCAAATGCTTTGCACAAGTCCAGGTAGGTGATATCCGTTGCTCGTCCCTTGTCCACCGATGCTGTCACCCCATCATAGAAGGCCACCAAATTGGTCAGGCATGATCTGCCCTTGGTGAAGCCATGTTGGCTGCCAGCAACCACCTCCTTGCTCTCCATGTGCCTTAGCATTGTTTCCAGGAGAATCTTCTCCATGACGTTGCCAGGCACAGAGGTGAGGCTGACCGGCCTGTAGTTGCCTGGATCTTCCTTGTTCCCCTTTTTAAAAATGGGGGTTATGTTCTGTCTCTTCTAGTCATCGGGGACCTCACCAGATCTCCACGATTTCTCAAATATGATGGCCAGTGGCTTGGCAACTTCATCCGCCAGTTCTCTCAGGACCCGGGGATGGATCTCATCAGGTCCCATGGACTTGTGCACTTTCAAGTTCCTCAGATGATCCCGAACCTGCTCTTCAAGTACAGTGGGCGGTTCTTCATCTTCGCAGTCCCTGCTTGTGCCTTCCACAGCTTGGGTGGCCAGAAAAGAGCCCTTATCTGTGAAGACTTAGGCAAAGAAGTCATTGAGTACCTCAGCCTTCTCTATGTCCTGGGTAACCAGGACACCGGTTTTCTTCCGGAGGGGGCCTACATTCTCCTTGGACTTTCTTTGGTCCCCTACATACCTGTAGAAGCTTTTCTTGTTGCTTTTTACATCCCTGGCCAGATTTGATTCCATCAGGGCTTTAGCCTTCCTCATCCGATCCCTGGCTGCTCGCACAGCCTCTTTGTAGTCCTCCCAGGCTACCTGTCTTCGCTTCCACCCTCTATAGGCTTTCCTCTTCACTTTCAGTTGGTCCAGGAGCTCCTTGCTCATCCACGCAGGCCTCCTGGCCTTTTTGCCTGACTTGTTCTTCATCGAGATGCACCTCTGCTGAGCTCGGAGGAGGTGCTCCTTGAATATGGACCAATTTTCCTGGACACCTCTTCCCTCCAGGGCCTCATCCCATGGCACTTTGCCCATCAGGTCCCTGAAGAGGCCAAAGTCTGCCTTCTTTAAGTCTAGGGCTGAGAGCTTGCTGTGTAGTTTCGTTGCTGCCCTGTGGATCTTGAACTCCACTGCGTCATGGTCGCTGCAGCCAAGGCTGTCCTTCAGTTTCACATCCCCCACCAGCCCCTCCCTGTTGGTGAGCACAAGGTCCAGCATGGCACCCCTCCTTGTCAGCTCCTCTGTCGCCTGCAGGAAGAAGGTGTCATCCACACATTCCAGGAACCTCCTGGACTGCCTGTGCCCTGCCGTGTTGTCTCTCCAACAGATGTCAGGGTGGTTGAAATCCCCCATGAGGACCAGGGCTTGTGACCTCCATGAAAAATGGAGGGAAAGAAGCTGAGTGACCTTGCTTTGTCATATGTGTGTAATATGCCCAGATCAAGGATCAGTTCTAGCAGATCGCAAGCACTTGCCTTAGTGACCTCAAATTGCTGTTGCTGGTAAGTGTCAGTTACTGCTGTAAAGAGTAGAAAGAAGAAGTGGAGTGATGATAAAGAGAAGAAAATGGGGGGGAGAAAAAGGATGATGGTTGAATAGAAATCTCCAGACAGTATGAATCCTCAGAGAAGGACTGTTGGCCCAACAGATGTCTTATTTATGGAGGTTTTTTTCTTTTTTTTTTATGTGTATGTGCAATTTCATGAAGCTTCATTCTCATGTCAAAAACTATGTTTCACATTTGTGTAGAGCTTCCTATGCTTTCTGAATTGTAAAAATAAGAATTATTTGGATGACAGAGTAATTGAATTCAGCACTTGCACGTTTCCAACACAGAAGCCTAACAAAAAATAGCTTAGCAATGCATAATAATGCTCTGAAAAGAAAAGGAAACTTGCTTTGCTAATTGACTAAAAATTATATCAGATAAAAGATGAAATAGCCAAACTGTTTTATTCTGGGTTTCTGTAGACTATGGAGTTTTTTTGAGCTCCAGTATTGTCAGGGAGATAAGTGAATAGCTTTGACCTAAGGTCCTTCATTGTCTAGTTTACCAGTTGTGGGCTTGATCCAAACCAGAAAATGATAATTGACAAAATTTTTACCTGCATTCCATTTTAAAACCAGAACAGCAACTAAAGAATAACTCAATATGTGAATATTAAATTGCTACTTCTGTGTAAATAGAAAGCAACCACCAAATGAGTGATCTAGCTTAATGAAGTATACAGTGATTATAAAATGTGTTAAAAAGATGTAATGATATAGACATAAAAATTAAAGATATGAAGATAGATATAAAGATATAAAATAAACTCCATATTTCTTCTATGTAGAGAATTTTCACCTCTTATGTTTACCTATGGGGAATCTTATGGGGCGGAGAACTCAGCAGTCTCTGCTAAATTATATTTTAATATCCAACACAGGTTCTAATGTTAAGATTCTGAAATCCTTTATGTTTCCAGCCTACTTTAACTTTAGTCTCCAATGTTTGTCTTGCTTTTCACTCTCTTTAATGTGGTGCACACAAAGATTATTTTATTTCAACATAAAGAAAAGCTTCCCTCTTGAGTGCTTTATATTGAATGAAATACCTATCTCTGTAATTCCAATTGCTGGATATAATCATAAAGCATTGTACATGCTTGTTGGGTTTCTCCAATTGAGCAAATATAAATTAACGTAAGCAAGGGGTATAGTCTGGTTTAAAAATGTTATTATGGGTGATTTGCACATTATATCTTTGACTGTCACTTGCTCTTCTCTGTAGTGGTTATTCCTTCTTTTTCTCCATTCATTGGATACAGGCAGTCTCACATAGGACTGGGAGATTATCTTCTCTGCCAAACAGCATGTCTGTGCCCCGGAGGATGCTGAATATTGTATCTGAGCCAGTTAGAAGGACAGATCAAAATCTATGCTCTTGTTGGGTTGCCAAGGGTACTTACACCTTCACCAAACAGACAAAGGTTTTGAAACTTATCTTGTTCTTTTAATGACCGTTTCTCTGCTTGTGAGAGCTATGACTGTATCCTGCTCTGTATTCAGTTTTGTGGCAGAGCCATATTTAGGCTTATATAAATAAGAGTTATGGAAATAAAGTAAGTGCCCAGACCTTGGAAATGTATAGACACACAAATACACAGCCATGTACATACACACACCTATTTGCATCCAAAATCAATATTGCCACACTTTTTTACTTCCTCCTACGAACAGGAAAACAGTATTTCACATAGATTATCTTGAAAAAGGCAAAGATCAGTTAACCAAAAAAAATTACTTAAAGGCTAAGATGCATGAATCATGTTGAAGTTGACTGCCCTTATCACAAAAGTGGACTGTTATCAATGCAAGCAGGCATCTGGCTGGATATACTTTGATTTACTCTGCTGGCTTTTTTACAGATGTAAAACCATTCAACAAGACAAATGGAGTGATAAATATAATAAACTAAATGCTCATTTTATGAAAAAAAAAAAAAAAAAGTGGTGTCAGGATCTTGCTGAAGATGTAAAATCCCCGTACGATATAGCTTTCATCTATCCTAAAGGATTGGCTCCAAGGACCAAAGGAAAAATAAAAGCCTTTCTGGATAAATAGAAGGAGCAACAAAGGTGCAAGGATGGGGGGAGAGGGCCAACCCTGCTGGTGTGAGGGTTCATTTTCCCCACTACAGAAAGCAGCTCAGCAAACAGCGGCAGATATCACCCTGACAGGGAAAGTGGCAAGCGGCCATCTCAGCTCTGCTTGTAACTTCTCTCACAAGAGTCAAGCTGCTTTTTTCACTCCATTCAGTATGTTTGTGAGTGCCTGGTTTGTTCAGAAGACGAAAAAGGGCAAGAGCTCTAGAATTCAATAGAAGGTCAGAACGGCAATCTTTTTTGCTGGGTCGGGCTTCCTTTTACACTGTGACATCTGGCGCCGTTACCAGAACAAATTAGAGCAATTCAAACCACCAGCAGGGGAAAGTGGGTTTTCTGTTTTTTGTACAGCAGAGCTACAAATCTGAGAACAGGAACGGGGGCTCCCAGCGACTCAGTGTGGCAATAGATTTGCCACACTTGTTTTACACATTCATATGGCAACAAATGTAATCAGTGATTAAGTTAAAGATGTCCGTCCTTCAGCACAGCCTCCCCAAAAGGAAGAGAAGAAATAATTACACTGATGAGTTTGCACTTCATTTTCAGCCTGTTACAGCATGAAGCGCTAACAGTTCCAAGGAGACACGCTGCAGAATACAGAGCACGCCTCCCCTTCCCCCGTCTGGCATTTTAATATCTGTGACTAATGTAATTGCCTTTTATTCTGAATTCCAGTAAATAATAATGCCTATTTCACTTATAGATAAAGGTGAGCCTCCTTAGACTATTTGGAACACTAAGTCATTTTTTAAATTTTATACTATACTTAAATAGAAACAAATTCTTTCTACTGCCTAGAAACAGGAGACCTGCACAGTTAATACATCTTCTGTATTACTGCAGGCAAAATCAGGTCTTACACATGTAATCTATACTTGTTAGTGGGACTCTTTTCAACAGTAAAACAATTTATTGTGTCAAATTGGACTGAATCTTACTTTCAGGGGACCTTTCCAGCTTTTATTGTTAAAATCTTTCCTCTGTAAGAATTTAATTTTCGTCTTGAATGTATAAGCTTTCCTTAAAAATATACCTTGCTGTGATCTTTCATTCAACCAGAAAAAAATGAGTCTTGATGAGATTGAGCAGGATTGTATGTGCAACACCAAGGTCTCTGCTCCATTAATAGGAAATATCATCTTCTTAATATCACAGACATTATGCTGCCCTCTGTTAATTCAACATTCGTATAAAATATCCGCTTCAGGAATAAATCTCACCTTCAGCCTGAGAGCCTGTTCTTACACGCCTCTGACACCCTGCTGATGGATCTGTTGGACTGATGGCCAATAGATGATGCCTTTCGCTTGCAAATCCATTGCACTGTTTCTCTCAAACTGCAGACTGTTTGACTGACTACTATGCACTTATAGAGGGCTTCTAAAAAGATTTATAATACTAAAAATATATTGAAAATAGAATGTTAAGAATACCACAGATGCCCTTTAAAACAGACATGAGCCATTTCTTCATGCTTTGATATGGAAGTACTGCAATGAGTGCAGATTGAGTAGGACTGAAGGACTCAAAAGCTGAGTTCCAGTGACACTGTAAAATTAATCCATCACTAATCGTGGAGTAACTGTCCTAACTCTACCAATAATAGTAACTTCTATTTTTTTTTCCTGTCTTTTATATCCTCAATTGCAATTTTTAATTTCCAGATCTGCGATCTCATGAAAATAATATGTTACTTACTGACTTAGTTCATAGGGGCATGGTGCAAAGTTTTCACCCTGCTGTGTATTAGCTCTTATCTGCCACTGTTTTCTCATTACATCATCTGCTAAAAGACATGATGCTATTTTCTCAACACAACCCTTGATACTGAAGGACATCAGTCATCAAACAGATCAATGGCATTTTTAAATATGAAGACCTCATTATGGAGAGATTGTTGCTTGTATAATCTCCAAGTTGAATCACTGTAACTAGTTTTTTTGTTCTGTTGTGTTTAATTTTTTTTTGTGGCGTTGGGTACAATATCTCTAGAAAGCTGAATGCAAGCCTGTTCTGGTGGATTTTCACTCTAAATTCCACATTATGCCACTATTTTAGGTGTTAATCCATAAAACTACCACATCTGATATATGAGATTTAGTTAATAGAGACTGAATCACAACTTTTCTCACAAAAATAATAATGGTAAAGATAAACCAAAACGTTCATCATTAAGTACAATCTAATGTTTACTTGCCCGAATAAGTCAGGCTGAGTATAGCCATGTAAATATAAATAACAAAAATTGAATTTACCCAGCTATGATTTGTTGATCCATTCATCTGGATCAAAGGGTCACGTTACCAAGAGTCATGTACAAACTGATATTTGGCTGCATTTGGCTCTTGCCAACACATGAGATTAGTATGATGAACCACCTGAATTTACAACAAAAATCTATTAATATTGTTTATTCAGAATCTGGCAAGCACTGATGGATTAATAGATTTTAAAAGGGCACTATCATTTCAGCTAGGTAAAGCAGTTACCTAGTTGAGGAGTTTAGATTGTATTTAGCGCAAGTTGTACCATAACTTATTTAAATAACCAAAAGTCTTAATTGCAAATGACATCTGAAAGTAAATGTTATGTCCTGTAATGGTCAGCCTAAGAAAAAACATCTTAATATAGTAGATATGCTATATTCCTTTATTAACATATATCTTACCTCTTTGGAAGTACTCATGTAACCTCAGTTTAAGATCAGTGTCAGCACAAGTGTATATAGGGATTTAAGAGATCTGCATTTCACAGAGCATATTTTTACCTAGAGGCATTTACTTAATGAAACTATTTATTTCAGAGTCAATATTCCTCATCTTTGTTGTTTCATTGGAATATACAGATTCCTGCAAATAATTAATGTCAGTGAGCCCTGAGGAGAGAAGCAAAACTATCTAGAGTTTTCTTTACGATAAATCATTTCACAACTTTTGACAGTGACAACTTCCTTAGAGAAATGATGTTTTAGGATACTTGTTTTGTGTATTTATTTCACATTCAAAATGACATTCATTTTACTTTTGCTACAAAGAAAACTATCACTTCTTGAACATGTTGCCAGAATGTGAATCATATTCAAGGTTGATAACACACTTTACTGTTCAAAATGCATGTCAACCAAGATAGCACTTTATTAAGTTCTTTCATCTAGCCTTCCTCCCAGCTATTCTCCTTTAAACAGATGCCTTTAAAATGCCCTGTAATTAATGTTAAACTAGTCTGATTAGAGCAGAGGGAAAGATCCTGACATGACCAATATCACAAAAATTTTTCTCCAAAGCTGAATCAAATGACCTGTGAAAAGTACTTTCTACTGTCTGTTTTTACAGACTTGCACCTTCAAATTCATAGACTGAGCAGAAACTGTAACCTGCACCTAAACTAAAATGGTCTGTCCATCAATATTAAAAATAAGATTACCAACCTAGGTAGTTATTACAACCAATAAAGCAGAAATACAGTTCAATAGACGAATCACACTCAGATGTTAATGTTAAAATGCCAGAGTTGAAAGGAATGCATTTAATTTATTTGAAATAAAATTATTTTGAATTAACTTTTACATTATTCTCTTACTCTTTCTTTCTAGAACACTGTACTGCAGAGCTTACTGAGACTTGGGACCATAAGACATTTTCAGGTATATAGTTACTCTCATTGTTTATTATTAGATTTATTTCTGAAAGTGCTTCCCTTTTTTTTCCTCCCCCATAATATACTCAGAGTGTATTGCTTCTCTCAGGAAAAATCAAAGCTATGTGCCTTCACATGCAGAAACATTTTTCTTATTCAGTAGGGTGGATAGCTGGGATTATTGTGCAGGTAAAGGCAAAGGCTTGTGGAAAGCCAAGGCAAAAAAATCTCAGCTCAGATATTTAGGAACAGGTCACCTTTCCAAGGATAAGAATAACTCTCCTTTCACCCTCGGGACACAGAGTCAAGATTTCCCTTCTCTAGTTCATGAGAAACACACCTTCCTGAACACAAGGTTTTTCTATTGATTTGTTTTATAAAATTAAAATAATAGTTGTTAAGGTAACTTTCAAAAAAAAAAAAAAAGGAAAAAAAAATCTGTAATTCTTTGTTCTGTATGTGAAGAGTAGCAGTCATACACTGTCCTCATAACAGTAGTCTGGCACAAAACCAGCCTAGTTTCTCTGTGGGCTTACAGCCAAACATTTTGTGCAGGCTAACAATAGAAAATGATTTCTGCTCTGAGCTCACTCAGAGGCTTGAAGTCATCCACGCTAGCTCCCGGTTCCACTCTGTCCTTTCCCCTCTGTGCCCTTCATTGACATCCAGAACACAAACCTTCTTTACTAAATTCAATATTTATATGAAGCTCTCTCTTCTCTGCAACTGACAGATTTCTAATGTCTTTAAGTACTTAGCTAAAACCTCAGTATGAAAAATTGGAATTCTGAAACGCAATGTAATCAACATACTACGCATTTGCCAAATGGGATAAAAATACCATAGCTTCCTCAAAATGGATTAATTATTTTTCTGTTTTCAAGGGCATACTGCTTTTAAAGAGGTTTACCCTTTGGATTTTGGGTTACATAAAGAACCACTCTAAAATTTCAGTTCTCACCTAACAACACGTGAACATGGGCACAGTGATGAGTCACAGACTGCATTTCTCAGACCTGACCAGGTAGTATTACTGAAAGAGACTTACTTTCCTCACTCCAGGAAAAGTAAAATAAAAAGTGGAATTTCCCATCTGTTAAAGCACTAGCCAAGGATTTGGGCACTTGGTATTAAAATGTGGTAACTGATAGAAATCTTTTTCATGCCCTTCTTTCATCACTCCCTGACACTCCAGGAGCTGTGCACTGCCTGACTGGAGTTACAGTTTGAAGGGAAACTTCTCATGGTTATCTTTGGGACTCAGTCAGCGACTCTTTATGTGTAGCAGGTTCAGACCTCTAAAGGAAAAAATCCTGTTGCATCATGGTGCTTTACAAATTCATTTACCTGTTTGAATTTTGTGTGTCAGGAGTGAAGAAGTAGCACATAATGTATGTTTTACAAAGCCAAGGGTAAAGTGAAAATTTTAAATGCTTAAAAAGAAGGCCATGCAAACTTGGCTATGTAAGGGGAACATAATAAAGCTTTTCTTCAAAACTTAGTGTTGTTGAAGGTTTGTTTGCTTGTCTTGGGTGATTTTAGTTTGTTTTTAGTTTAAATCTACCTATTCTAATGAAGCTGGAAAATCCTGAAATATTACAGCTTCCACTTTAAGGGACAACTTCAGTCTCCCCAAATAGTTATGGTATTAGCAGATAACGGTATAATTTTTGTAATAATATTTCATAGATATTGTTTTCTTCCCAATACAATTTCTTTGGCTAAACCTACAAACGCAATGAACAGTTAGCAATAAACTATGTCCCAGCATGTCACTGCTAAATTGTTTCCTATCTGGCTTGGTGACAGAGAAAAACTGAAACCATGACTAGATATCTTAAATGTATTCCTAATGCAGATTTGAGGTTAGTCTTAATAAATGAGTAGGTTTTATATCCTCAGATTTTTCGAAGTAATCTGTAAGACTTAGTTGAAGAGTTTTGTATAATCCCTCTTCCCTTTTTTCCTTATCTTTCACTTAAAGGAGGCAAAAAGTAAACTTCCATAACATATTAAATTTTCCTTTGTAAGTTTGCCTTCTAGTGTGCTGCTTGTTTTTATCTCATCTCCATTTCTGGTATTTATTTAGCTTTACCTCAATGAGAACTCTTAACTTCAAGGGGCAAAAATAGAGGGGTGAACTGGTTACTGTTTTACATCCTACATATTTTCCTCTGCTTTGAATTATCTAGCATGGGTTTTGCATATTGGTATTGCCTTTTACACAGCCCTGGTATAGTAATTTAAACACATTGGCAATATATTCCACAGCATTTTCAGTAACCGCTGCTATTTATAGCAACTGTTCATGCTAAGCCTTTGGAATCACTATGAAACAAAAAGATTGTATTTTTTCAAACTGGAACATCTAAATATGTTTTCAGATATGATGTCCCAGTTTTCTCATTCATATTGAACATTATCATGAGGGATCAGTGATGAACATATACAGTGGAAGGAAAAACTGTTTTAATTTGCTTTATAGACTGAGAAACAATCCTTAAAGTTGTAGGATCATGAGAGAAAAAGATTAGATTCCAAGGAAAGTGAAAAAGGAGAGATACATATAGGTGTTTCTTTTTACACTCGTATGATACCTCTGGGGGGGTCCCGGAGCATTGGAGGCTTGCCGATGTGACTCCCTTCTACAAGAAGGGCCGCAAGGAGGATCCAGGGAACTACAGGCCTGTCAGCCTGACCTCAGTACCAGGGAAAGTTATGGAGCAAATCATCTTGGGTGAGATCACTCGGCATATGCATGGCATCCAGGGGATCAGGCCCAGCCAGCACAGGTTCATGAAAGGCAGGTCATGCTTGACCAACCTCATTTCCTTTACGACTGGGTGACCAGACTGGTGGATGAGGGAAAGGCTGTTGATGTGGTCTACCTGGACTTCAGCAAAGCCTTTGACACGGTCTCTCACAGTATTCTCCTAGGGAAACTGGCTGCCCATGGACTGGGTAGGTATACCCTTCTTTGGATAAAGAACTGGCTAGGGAGCCGTGCCCAGCGGGTAGTAGTTAATGGAGTCAAGTCCAGCTGGCTGCCTGTTACAAGTGGTGTCCCCCAG
>WHYT01017637.1:16234-31476 GCA_009806455.1 Tetrax tetrax
GAGTCGCTCCTTAAGGGTAAAGGGGTCCAGGAAGCCTGGACGCTCCTTAAGATGGAGATCTTAAAGGCACAAGAACAGGCTGTTCCTGAATGCCGTAAGGCAAGCCGTAGGGGAAGAAGACCGGTGTGGATGAACCGGGAACTATTGTTGGGGCTCTGGAAGAAAAAGAGAGTCTATGTCCTCTGGAAGAAGGGACAGGCTACTTGGGGAGATTACAAAGAAGTTTCTAAGGTATGCAGGGAGGAAGTTAGGAAGGCAAAAGCTAAGCATGAACTCAGATTGGCCACTGCAATAAAAGAGAACAAGAAATCCTTTTACAAATATATCAGTGGTAAGAGAAGAAACAAGGAGAATTTACACCCTTTACTTGATGCAGCGGAGAATGTGACCACTGAGGATAAGGAGAAGGCGGAGGTCCTCAACTCCTTCTTTACTTCTGCCTTTAATAGGCAGATCAGTTATCCTCAGGGCACTTTATGCCCTAATCTGGAAGTCTGGGATGCCAGGCCGAATACACCCCCTGTGGTACAGGTGGAGACAGTTAGAGAGCTCCTCCTCCATCTGGACTGCCACAAGTCCATGGGACCGGACTGGCTCTATCCTAGGGTGCTAAGCAAGTTGGTGGGGGGTGATTGCCGAGCTGCTCTCGGCCATCTACCAGCGCTCCTGGTTATCTGGGGAGGTCCCAGAGGATTGGAGGCTTGCTGATGTGACTCCCTTCTACAAAAAGGGCCGTAAGGAGGATCCAGGGAACTACAGGCCTGTCAGCCTGACCTCAGTACCCGGGAAAGTTATGGAGCAAATCATCTTGGGTGAGATCACTCGGCATATGCATGGCATCCAGGGGATCAGGCCCAGCCAGCACAGGTTCACGAAAGGCAGGTGGTGCTTGACCAACCTCATTTCCTTTTAGGACTGGGTGACCAGACTGGTGGATGAGGGAAAGGCTGTTGATGTGGTCTACCTGGACTTCAGCAAAGCCTTTGACACGGTCTCTCACAGTATTCTCCTAGGGAAACTGGCTGCCCATGGACTGGGTAGGTATACCCTTCTTTGGATAAAGAACTGGCTAGGGAGCCGTGCCCAGCGGGTAGTAGTTAATGGAGTCAAGTCCAGCTGGCTGCCTGTTACAAGTGGTGTCCCCCAGTACTTGGTGGTACTTGGGCCCATCTTGTTCAATATCTTTATTGATGACCTAGACGAGGGGATAGAGTGTACCCTCAGTAAGTTTGCAGATGACACCAAGTTGGGTGGTGGTGTTGATCTGCCTAAAGGTAGGGAGCCCCTTCAGAGGGATCTGGATAGGCTGGATCGCTGGGCTGAGTTGAATGGGATGAGGCTCAACAAGGCCAAATGTCGGGTCCTGCACTTTGGCCACAATAACCCCATGCAGCGCTATAGGCTCGGAGCTGAGTGGCTGGAGGACTGTGAAGAGGAAAGGGACCTGGGGGTGTTGGTTGATGCTCAGCTGAACATGAGCCGACAGTGTGCCCAGGTGGCCAAGAGGGCCAACGGCATCCTGGCCTGCATTAGAAATAGTGTGGCCAGCAGGAGCAGGGAGGTAATCATCCCCCTGTATTCGGCGCTGGTGAGGCCGCACCTCGAGTACTGTGTTCAGTTTTGGGCCCCTCACTACAAGAAAGACATTGAAGCCCTGGAACGTGTCCAGAGAAGGGCAACAAAGCTGGTGAGGGGTCTGGAGCACAAGTCTTATGAGGAGCGGCTGAGAGAGCTGAGATTGTTTAGTCTGGAGAAGAGGAGGCTCAGGGGAGATCTCATTGCACTCTATAGCTTCCTGAAGGCAGGTTGTGATGAGCAGGGGTTTGGCCTCTTCTACCAGGCAACAAGCAGGACCCGAGGAAATGGCCACAAGTTGTACCAGAGGAGGTTTAGGTTGGACGTGAGGAAAAACTTTTTCTCCCAAAGAGTGGTCAGGCACTGGAATGGCCTGCCCAGGGAGGTGGTGGAGTCGCCGTCCCCGGCAGTGTTCAAGAGGCGGCTTGATGAGGAGCTACAAGATATGGTTTAGTAGCTCTGGCAGCAATGGTAGTGGGAAGACAGTTGGACTAGATGATCTTATAGGTCACATCTAACCATGTGATTCTATGATTCTATGATACATATGGTGAAAAAATAATGTATATGTTTCAATTATCTTTGCAAACAGAACATCAATTTGATTTAAATGCATTTTATCTGAAAATTTTGTTCAAATTAGGCTAAATTCTCAGCTATGAATGTGATAAACATGGCACAGGAAGGAAAACGAAATATTGCATAGGTCTGTTTGAACACTGCAGGACTGCTGTGAGAGCTTTTATAGTCTTTAAATCCTGTAAATAGTGAGTTTTCTGATGCTGTATAAGGATATTCTCTGTTGAGGTACATAAGCTATGAGCTTCCTCCAGTGACTCTGATAATCCTTTGGCACAGAAGTGCCCAGATTCACTAGGTTTTGGAAACAAGATTTGCCTTCCCAGGCACCTCCAGTAGTTCTGGCTGAAGATGAAGTTCTTCTAGCTTTACATTTAACGATTTCAAGCATTTGTGGCAGATACAAGTATTACACATACGAGCACTTCACTCATTCTTGAAAGCAAGTTGCTTACAGACTACACGAGAAGCATCAGACAAAAACAATAAATACCAAAACACCCTTCCTTGCCTTAGTGATCTCATTGCCCTGAAGTGTTCTGGGATGCTTCTGGGAGCATACTTTTCTGTATCCTCTGCTTTTCAAGGGTTCTGTAAAATCCAGTATCTTCTGTACTTGTACCCTTTCTCTTGTCTTGCCTGGTCCTATAATTAAGCCAGAGTAGCATTCTACCTCCTCTCTACCTCAAGACTATAACGTCCCAAATGTATTAAATCAGTCATTTTCCTTTTCTTTACAATTTTTTTTTCTCTATGTATTTGTAGATTTTACCTGTTTTGTCTTATTTCCCCAGTAATGTGTTTTTGCCATTCTGTGTCTTACAAATTTTCACTGCTCGAGTTCTAGCCTCACAAAAGTTATATTCCTGCTGAGACATATATTGTAATAACCCCTCTGAGAGCATATGTCTCCCAAGGGCATCACCATTGCCTGATGAGAACACCGGCATGATGATCCCTTTGTTCCTGGCCCAAGAAAGATTTGTTTCAGCTTCTCTATACCAACAGGAGCTTCCACATTTGCTGACAAATTCAATTATACAACAAGTAGAAAGAAGATGAATGCAACTTCAGAGCCTGTATCTGACTTTATAAACTAGGCTGGGTTATTGGTTTTGTTTGGTTTTCTGGGGAGTAACAGGGTGAGTTGAAGTTTTGATCACAGGGTGCTTCATCCTTTAGATGTTTGAGTTGCATGGAATTCAATGTTTCAAAATACGCCCTTCCAGCACATGTCATTCCTGGCCATTTAAAGTACAAATTATGCAGCTGTATTTGTTTTGTTTTGTTCTGTTTCAATATTTTCTTGCTCATCACAAATCCACTAGCCAGAAGAGGAAACTTTATGGTAGAAATCAGAGTCTTGTTTTTTTACACTGACAATAATTAAATACTGAAATCCTATAATCAATGTGTTGTTGAACTCTGTCTCTTCAAGTCTTTAAATACAGACTAAGAACCTTCCTAAAATAAAATGTTAGGATAGATATAAGAATTATGGGAGAAAATATGTTACCTTTGCAATTCAAAATATCAGATTAAGTGACCAGAAAATCTAATCCAGTGGCTGAACCTGCTTACAGAATAAGGATGCCTTGCCATTTATTTTTAACCTAGTCAGTCTTACCTTTGAAGAGAGCTGTAAAAGGTGCTGCACAATTGGCTTTTAGCTATCTACCTTTTTTTTAATTTTATAAATTTATTTTAGTCCTGCTTGACTATCAGTTTTTAAGTTCCTGAATAGCTATTTCTTCTTTCAGGAAAGCATCACAGTTCTTCCTTGTGTACGTGCATGTGTGTGTGTTTGTGCCTATCAGAGGTCTCATGCAAGAGTAACAATGGAATTCCTTTCTAAACTACATATTTTATGCAAGATGAAATATGTTTACAATGGAAGAAAACATTTTGATTTTTATTTTTTTTCCTCAGCTCCCCTATCACTGCTTTTACTGTTCATTTTGGTAGTCAGGGAACCTTGTCTTTTCTCTACATGAAGGATAGAGGACCTCAGAAAGATTCCAAGCAATTGTTTAACTGCAGAAGCCCTCTTGGGAACTCAGACATTCCTAAATTTGAAGAAAGCAATGGATAAGGTGAATGTTGTCCTTCAGCAGAGTCAAAGAAAAATGATCACTTGTATATGATCCATGTGTTACAAATGATTAGTCTTTAGTAACAGCATGATACCTGACAAACTGGTATCACAATGTTTGAAAAATGCTGGTTAGGGAGTGGACTGTAGTTGGTTTGAAATCCAATTTTTGATTCTAAGATTGTTGCTTATCGTACAGCTGCTGCTGCTTCAGTACGATATCCAAACACTGAAGCTCAAATGTTGATACAAAATACGTTAAGACAATACTATACACTCATGTATTGTAAGAAATGCAATGTACCCCTATGGTGAGTTAGTATTATTATCAAGATTAAACAAGTAAAAGGGAAAAATGAGAGAACAGCAGATGCAGTTGCAACGCTGTCAAAGAAGAATTCAAATCTGCTTCTTATATTACTAATTTATTTTGTATTCAGGATTTAGAATTTACTGATGAATCTTTCTGTCACATCATCCATCACAGCCTGGCACTAGAGAGAAGGAAGATTGAAAAATTAAAAATCTCCTTGTTACTGTAAACTAAATAGCATGAGCAACATCCATGAAAGACAGACTGATGGGAGATAAAATAGTGTTAGCAAGAGCCAAGTGATCTATGCTGATTTTCTTTTAAACATTATTGAAGTACTGTAAATGCATATTCACTTTCTTTTGCTAAATATTTATTGTTATTTCTTTTGCCATGGACTGGAAACTGCAAACAGTGATAAATTAATTATAAAGGTCTGTCATTTTACTCTTGCTTTTATAAATAAATTTACATCTTCTGCTGAAGTGCTATTTTTTAACTCTGAATTAGCAGAGATGTATCCTGTATCAGTTGTTAAGAAAGATGCTCTTTCCTTTTCTTTGCTGACAGAGTCACGGGACAAGGTATCTGCCATTAGTGGAAGACATATACTTCACAAGGGACCTACTATAAAGCTAGCTGCTGCCAGTAGACATCTTTTCATTGGTTCGATAGGCTTTAGATCAAGCTAGAGATAACTCCTGTGTACTCTCAAACCATAAATATCTGAGCTTTTTATTACAAATAAATACAGCTATTTACTTCTTAAGAGGTAGTCTGAATGCCGGTCTATTTCCAAATTGAAGCTAATGCACTTATACTCTCAGATTATGCAGTATCAAAATATATATCAGAATAATTTATCTTTGCAGATAAAATTGCCAGAGGTAACATTTATGATAGCACTACTACTAGACAGTAAGTGCAAGCAAGAGCTAAGAGTGTAAAGACTGTACTCTGACACATAATGAACAGTGGGAAACCTCTAACAAAGGAAACTCAAGTGTGCATAAAACAAAATTCAAAGGTCTTGCTGAGAGGCAACTCAAGTAGCTCTACCCAGCAATTGCACCAAGAAAGCTGAAGGGGGTGGAGAGGACCTCTTTTGGCTACAGGGGAAAGAAGAAAGGTGCGTTTTTGAGGAACTTCACAATTAAAGTAGAGAAGAAAAAAAGTTATGAGGTTTGAGGAGGGTAAGTTGAAGTCAGAGAAAGTGTCACAACCTTAGTACATGTGCATGTTAATGCAAGCCAGGGGGAATATATAAAAATAAAAATAAAAATGAATACACGTGCCAGGAAATTATATTCATTGTAGTCTAGAGCAATGTCATACACCTACCAAGGAGGAAAACAAATCTATATGAAGTGATGTATTTAGAATTAGTTTTAACCTAAAAGGAAAAAGATCTATGTATCAATACAGACAGCATATGGAACTTGGTTTCTCAATGCAAAGAAGCAATCAGAAAAACTAATAATTTTTCTATTCCATTACAAGAGAGTAGAGAATAGTATGAGAAAGTGTGTTAGTATAAGTTGACCCTTATTTTCAGTACAGGACTGATTTGTATTCCCTTATTCCAGTCTTGTGTCAGCAAAGCTCCATTAAAATCCTATACTGTCACAGAGTACAGATAGCCAGGCAGCTGCATTACATTTTGTTTGCAGCAAGAGTTAATATCTCAGAAAACCATATTGGTTGCTGGCACAGCATTCTCTGTAAGAGACTCCTACCTCTGCAGTTGTCTGTTCTGGAGGGTCAAAAATAATCCCTTTAGCTTCCTCATAGACTACAAAACATGGACACTGTAGGAAAATTCAAGATCTCTGTTTCTGCACTGGGCTCTCAGGGCTCTACTAGGATGAATATTCATGTATTAACTCCATTTAACTTTGGACAACTAAGTTAGAAGTTGGTAGGCTCTTAGATTCTTTAAAGAGTGTTGAATTATCCTCTGAGAAATCTGTTAACATATCTAGAAGCAAGGCTCTATTTTCATGCACTTAAGTTAGATGTATAAACTTAGACTTTGTTAGGTTTGTATGTGGTACTGCCACATCAAATTTATTTGTTATCCTTTCCAGACTATCATATCCTAGTGATGCAATTATACAAAAAATTGAGAAGACTCAATAGCTTGCTACCTCCAAAAGGGAGATAGCAATATCCTATTCCCCTACCTCTGCTGCTTACAAGTTTCTCCCTGTACAGCACTTCCCAACCTTGAACCATCTCAAGCATTTTCTGTGTAGTAAATCAAATCAATAAACTAAATCTGGCAGAAAAAAAAAAATAAATACATGAGAAACAAGTAATTTTGTGCTGTTATGGTAAGTCGAATGGGTTTGTTGACTCCTTGCTTTCACAGACTCTGATGTTCATTGGCCTTCAAGAGTAGACATGTCAGAGCAGATACAAGAGAAGTGGAATTGCTGCACAGAGGTGACAGCAGGTATGAAGTGGGAGCAGTTAGGTTGCATCTGTTGTCTGCATTTGTTGAGCTGCATCCAGAGGAGGAATTAACTCTTTTTTATGTCATAGCTAATGATTGTATTTTCTCTCACTTTCAGTTTTTAACACAAGATAATTTTGATTAAATAATCACAGAGTAATACATCTTATTTACTACGTAAATTCCCATTTCCAAATTTTTAAAACACTTATCTACCAACAGAAGCACATCTGAATTGTGCTTATGTTTAGTCACTAATTCCAAACAACAGAACTTAAATATCTCCACTGCCTCCCAAAATGAACCACATTTGCTAGTTTTCTTGAGAACTCAGTTTTATTTTAAATGTGCTGCTGGGGTTAGAGGAACTACACTGCAGTAATGGACACCTAATTCAACAAGACTGATACAGATAGAAGCCTGTAGCAAACATTAATACACCAATAAAATACAAGAAATCTACTTTTTTTCCTGCCTAAAATTACTTCTCTTCTCCATGTTAGACTTATTTTGTTAATTTCCCTTGTGACTCTGAAAGATAAACAGAAGAAAATCTGAGTGCTTCTTTTTCTACTGAAGTGTGAACTCAGACTTTTAACTTCCGCTTTGTTCTTAACTTCATGCATATTCACAGCTGGAGACTCCTCACTAGAGTTCATGAGCACCTTCAGTTTGAGTTAGCTGGCCCATGTGATGTCCTGGGTTCAAAATCAAGAGCTCAGTTGTTGTGTGCTGCTGTTGTGATCACTGTGCAGTCACTCCACAAAGCAGTTCAGTTAAGTGTTGAAAACTTTAGTTAACATCATTGTGGAAACAAACCAAGAGCTTGGATGAAGGACTAATCTTGAGATTGCCTTAAACTGTACCAGCTGCTGTGGACCTCAGTAGGGCATTGCAACAGCCAAATATCAGTAAAGGCCTTCACCAAAATGCCTTAATGCAGATTTAAGACTTACTCCAGAAGAAAATTTGCTTTCTGAATGCATTTAATTCTCAGTCGCTTTGATGAAGTTCTCAAAGAATTTTAGATCTGATGATGGATTTCCTGATAGAAACTTGCCTCCCAGGAAAGGAGCTGTTACAATCAATGTAGTCATTTTACACACGCTGTGGAAGAGATACTGGACTTTGAAAAGTGTATCGCTTGATCTGAGTTAGACAGGGATCAATGAAATACAGATTAAATTTTTTCCACATATTGGAGCTAAGTGGAATTTTCAGTTAAAAAAAAAAATTGAATTCTAGTATATTTTAAGCATAGTTTGTTCTGCAAATACATTTCAAAAGACAAGGTAATGAGTTCCTGTGTTGCATACAACTAGTATCCTTTTTTCTATTTGCTTCATAAGTTGAAGGATAAAAATCTGTGTAGAATGAGAACCAGATATCAGACAGTTTACTGTTTATGGTTTTAACTGACTTGGTTATGTAGTTAGAAAGGTAGATCTATGGGAATATAGTTGAGAAATGTTCCCGCTTTAAAATATTGTTATAAATATTCGATGAAAACATAAAATGTGTCTGCACGACTACAGACTGTTCTTTGAATTTCAAGAGGTGGAGCAAATTTGAGCTTTACAGTTTATGAAAGGAACTGATACATGCTGGTGACAGATTTTGAATATGAAGAATGTTTTATAGCATTAAGGATCTAGAAGTAAATAGAAAATCAGAGCATGGCTCATATAAAAGATAATAGAGCTGTAGAACAAGGTTCAAGGAAATGAGAATAAAGGAAAGAGTATAAATGAGTTCAAGAGATTCCTAGGACACAGTTGTTTCTCAACAAGGAAGAGATTGATGGATATGATGAAAAGGTGAGAAGTTGAATTGTTGGAATAAGATAAACCTAAGCGGGTGGAAAAAAAGTACACATGCTGAGCTGCTTGGGTACTTTATATTTCAAAAATGTCTCATGTTCACCAACCTCTGATAGAATTCTTTATCAGTTTGACTTGACAGTACTGCAGGGTGCACTGTGGCAGACTTTTGCCAGAGCTGCCCATTGCTTCAATGAAAGCTGTTAGCTAGGAAGAGCAATGCTGTCTTTAATTATTTCCCTTGAAATATGGACCCCTATTGTGTGTATTGTGTATTAGTTTAAAATAAGATTCAAGCTTTTGAGAAAACCACATGTGGCCAAGTTTTGCTGAAGCAGTCCTAGATTTTTGTATGCTATTTTAGGGGCTATTTGGATGGATGGCCGCACTCAGAGAGTGGTGGTCAACGGCTCAATGTCCAAGTGGAGACCGGTCACGAGTAGCGTTCCTCAGGGGTCCGTGTTGGGCCCAGCCCTGTTCAACATCTTTGTCGGCGACATGGACAGTGGGATAGAGTGCACCCTCAGCAAGTTTGCCGATGACACCAAGCTGTGTGGTGCCGTCGACACGCTGGAAGGGAGGGATGGCATCCAGAGGGACCTGGACAGGCTGGAGAGGTGGGCCCGTGCCAACCTCATGAAGTTCAACCAGGCCAAGTGCCAGGTCCTGCTTGTGGGTTGTGACAATCCCAGGCACAAATACAGGCTGGGCGGAGAATGAATCGAGAGCAGCCCTGAGGAGAAGGACTTGGGAGTGCTGGTGGGTTGTTGCTGGTGGACAACAGGCTCAACATGAGCCGGCAATGCACCCTTGCGGCTCAGAAGGCCAACCACCTTCTGGGCTGCATCAAGAGGAGCGTGGCCAGCAGGTCGAGGGAGGTGATTTTCCCCCTCTACTCTGCCCTGGTGAGACCCCACCTGCAGTACTGTGTCCAGTTCTGGAGCCCCCAACCTAAGAAGGACATGGACCAGTTGGAGAGGGTCCAGAGGAGGGCCGCGAAGATGATCAGAGGGCTGGAGCACCTCTCCTACGAGGACAGGCTGAGAGAGTTGTGGCTGTTCAGCCTGGAGAAGAGGAAGCTCCGGGGAGACCTGATAGCGGTCTTCCAGTACCTCAAGGGGGCCTACAAGAAAGATGGGGAGAGGCTGTTCAGTAGGGCCTGTTGTGATAGGACAAGGGGTAATGGGTTTAAATTAGAAGGAGGGAGGTTTAGATTAGATATTAGAAAAAAATTTTTACAATGAGAGTTGTAGGGCACTGGCACAGGTTGCCCAGAGAGGTGGTGGATGCCCCATCCCTGGAAACGTTCAAGGCCAGGCTGGATGAGGCTCTGAGCAACCTGATCTAGTCAGGGATGTCTCTGCTTCTTGCAGGGGGGTTGGACTAGATGACCTTTGAAGGTCCCTTCCAACTCTAACCATTCTATGATTCTATGACTGTATGATTCTATTTTCTCTTTTTCTTTTTAAAGGATGGTTAATGGATCTTGATTTTCATTTGAGCAGTGAAGATGTCTAGGATATAGCAACTGTTGCATGTTTGTTCAAGTCATGTCATCACCCTGGTAAAACAGTGCTGTACAGCCCATTTTCACCATCTCTGTGTAGTTGTTGTGACAGCTACTGTTTGAAGACAATCTTGCAGGTTTGATAATAGGCCAATGCGTTGGCAACTTGGTCTAAAAATAATAAACAAGAGAAGAAAAATTGCTGCAAAACCTTTCTTGTTGCTTATCAAGAATAGGTGAGTTGTGGAAACGTACACATAATTTGTTCTTTCTCTTCTCACTTCCTTCACTATTTGAAAGACAAGTACTGTTTCTCTGTCTTCCTTCAGCAAGCTCCAATGCTCTAACTAGATCCTCTATACACTGATGGGAGCCAAGGAAAGTTCAAAACTTGCTTACCAAATGGCAAAGTTAGTAATCTTAATATATAATCCCAAAAAAGCACAGCCTTACTTTTTCTTTTTTGAAAATTCTTTGTTCCCTAAGCTCACTTTCCTGTTGTTTTCAGCTGGAACAGCAGCAGGCCCCTAAGAATGTAACTTATGTCTAATTATATACTGTATTGTCTGGTTTCAATTGGCAAGTATTCTGTGAGGGTATTCACACACTCTTAAACTTAGAGACATCTTGTTCTTTTCAATTGCAGAAGTAACAGAGGCCACAGCTAAAATCAAGAGAGAAATTAGGAAAAGGAAAACAAGGAACACTGATTGCATGTGCCTCTACTCTGTCACTTTATTTCTTCTGCTTTATCTATATCCCTGTCCAGTCTCAGACATTGTGAAATGAATAAATGAATATCTGAACCTGGGAAAGTCAGAGAGCATTGTTTGCTTGTTTTTTGTTTGTCTGAACATGAGCATCCCAAGGTCTGATCCTATTTAGTCTGGCAATCCAGTGAACTCTCCTTCCTGAAAGGAACTTTGTACATAGTTTGGGAGCTCTTTCTGGAAACAGAGAAGAGAATGCTGCTCTCAGATTGAATTTGCATTCACCCACTGCTGAGCACAGTGGCTGTGATCCAGCAAAGCATTTAAATTTAGTTTATCCTTAAGCATAATCCCACTGAAGTTAGTGGCATGATCCATGTACCTAAATTTAAACACGTAGTTGAGTGCTTTGCTGGAACACATCCAGAGTACTCAGTACCTTACAGGATTGAACTCCCTCTCTTCTTTGGCTCTGTTATATATATATATATATATATATTCTTTACAGTATAGAGGTTAAATACAGTATTATTCTCAGGATTATTTCATATTCCATTCAATAAAAGACATTCTCCAGTTTCTTAAAACTCTTGCCGGTTGTACTGAAAGTGAAGACATTATAATTCAGACAGAGTCTAACCTAGCCTGTCACTCTCCTTTCATTTTTTGATCAGGCTGAATTTTATAACTCAGGAGATTCAGGTCAAGATGCTGTTCTGAATGAAGGCAATTTGTTAACACACATTTAAATCCCCGCAATGTTCTGCTGACAAAGGCTAACTTAATACGCAACAGATTCAACACATCTTCAGTGCTGGTATACATTTTAAATGAAAGTGCATTTTACAGTTTGAACTAACTTGAGCCATTTGATTGAATGTCAAGTGCTTCAGGAAGACAAACTTAAAAATTTCTGCCCCTGTAGAAGTTTGTTTAACTCTAGTTTGGATAGTGAGCTCTACTGTTCCTCTTGAAATATGGACATGTCTTGAACATTTTCATTACATGTTAGAAAACATGTAATCCACTATAGAAACAATAGTCAAAATCTGCTGAAATGTGTTATTGACTGGACAAGATATTTAGTATGTGAAATATTCATAGCTGTAAGTCTTACTAAATTAATTAAACTAGATAAGGAGAAAATAGCTCAGAGTTCCAGCAAAATCTAGGGAGGCTGGGGGATTTTGGTTTTGGTTTTGTTGTGTTTTGTTTCTTGGTTTTTGTGTTTGTGGTTTTTTCCTTTTTTGTTTTTAATTTTCAAATATATGTCAAAGGTACCCAGTGCACTGTCTCCACCAGATTAAACCAAATGTAATGTCTGTAAATGAAACTAGAATCATAGAAGCATAGAATCATAGAATAGTTTGGGTTGGAAGGGAGCTTTAAAGATTATCTAGTCCAACTCCCCTGCAAGGAGTAAGGACATCTTCAACAAGATCCGGTTGCTCAGAGCCCAGTCCAACCTGGCCTTGAATGTTTCCAGGTCTGATGATAATAAATAATAAATTAATTTATTACTGAAGATAATTTTATAATTGGTTGTATCACAGAATACTTAAAGGTGGTCTCAAATCAATCTAAGATGAAGATGTTTGTCTGTAAATACATATTCACCTTAGAGGTGTTTTTCTCCTCCTTCTTTGTGTTTTCTTCTTTTTTCCCCCTTAAGTATCCTTTTCAAATATAAAGACCATATTCCTTATCTAAATATCATCCAATCAGACCTTTTATCTGCACAGACTAATAATGCATTCCAAGTATTATTTACTTGATTATAAAGCCTGGTTTGATGAGATACAATCACTTTTCTGTTCTCAGTGGCCCACTGAATTATGACATTACTTAGAATTCCATTTAGATGATGCAAATGACCTAATCGGCTTGTCTTCTACTGTGGCAGTAACTGAACTCAAATGTCAAAGCAAACTCAGTAAACAAAATGTCCTTTTTATGTAACTGAAATTATGCTATGGGAAGCTTAAGAATATTAGATATGGAAATTATTTTGTTTCTTTCACTTAGACAAAATAAGTATATACAACCATACTCATTTTATACGCTGACATTTCAGGACTTCTTATTCTAAGCAAAGAAAAAAGAAAAAAATGTATAATAAATAAGTAAAATGACATTAAATTAAAACCACAGTACAGTTATTTTGTTTTGACTCCTATAATAAACTATGCCTTTATTCAAAATTTGAACAAAGTTTTCAATGAAGCAAATATTTATCTTCTGCTTATTCAAGAGCTGGTCATAATTGCTCTGTTTCCTTTATTATTTTTTTCTAATTTATAAAAAGCCTGAGTCAAACAAGCTACGAATTAGCATCAGTTATAATATGAGTAGAAATAACCACTGCAGCTGATGGTTATTTGTATCACATACTGTGATACGGATCACACAGATACATCAAAATTACCCTTAAACTGTATGGCTTGGCAGGACTTTAGTTTTCACAGCATTGAGATTTCTGGGAAACAGCTACCTGTTTCTGCTTATGAGGCCTATGTAGCAATCACTGAGAGCTTGCTGGTTTAGGTACTTTATCCAATGCTCAAGGTATCTAGAGAAAAATAGATAAATAATAATTACATGTCCTGCTCTGAGAACTTGGTTACAATACAGACTTCCATAAAATTATCACCTAAAAAGATGTGCATAATCTTCTGATTGTCTCAGATACACAGAGGTGCTTTTCTAAAAGCAAATGTTTGAAACTCCAACCCAGTCCTTGCTTGTACACCTATCTGATCGCATCGTAGCAAAAAGTCTTGATAAGTAGTGGTGAAACGCTGCCAACTAGACTTTCCAGCTTTACTTTACTTTTTTTTCTCAATATCATTCTTAGTTAACTGTAAATCAAATTCATTTAGTTTTGAGGGAGTTCTTATGCTCAGGCAACACTAGATACAATATTTCATCAAGAATGAGAAATTAAGGTAGCTATCAATGTTAGCAGTGTTTCATCACAGGCAATCCCACCTTCCAGATTGTTTTTACTTTTGATTTTAGGCATATTCAGACGTGCCAGAGGACATAAAGCTCTTTCCGTAATAAAATTATGTTCCTGACATATTACATATCTTCTTTTAAGCTGAAGATCAAGACTGAAGTTTGGCAATCTGCAACAAAAATCGTACTTGAGATTCCTTAAGGGAAACCAAGAGTAATTGGTCCATTACATTTATGGTATTGATATAATAGACAATTTTTGTTCTTTTTTGGATACTAAACCTACAGATATCTGTGTCTATAAGAAGCATTGTAGATTCTTGTTTAAAACATTCATTTGGTGTCGCAGTGCATTCTTACTTTATATCAGTAAATATAAAGTTATTTTTCTGTAATCAATGCCTGACAACAGGGAGATTCTTATAGGCATCATATTATCCACTATACCCAAGCACATGAATCCGACATGGAGACAGAATTTTCAAATTTGAACTTGTATCCTTTCTTCAGTCACTTTTATTATGGGTTAGGAACAGGTGTGAAAGTCTGATTTTTAAATTCACCAAAATTTGTGATTTTCTTCAAGAATTAAGTTAAAAGCAGTTAATGAAGAATAAATACTGAATATAGGACTCCAAATAAAACTTGAAGTAGAACTATGTTGATTTTGGCTTTATTTTACATGACAGCAGTGATGTCAAAACTCCATTTTTCATACAGTCATAAAAACCAGATATTAAAGTTATTAGATCAATGTATTATTTTACTCTAAAAGTTATCTTCCAAAAGTATATGAAAAATATTTTCTACAGTGTGGAAAAAAATATTCCTTAATTTTAGTATTTGTATACTAACTTATACACTGTATTTATACTTTTGATCTGACCATATCTTCCAATTACTGTTGTCAGTCCAGTTTATGAACTTCTACTTATGATCAGCAGCCCAAGTTCATAAAACATATTTTATTGTTATGTATACATATGTTTATGTACATGCACATATATGAAATAATATTGGTTATCCTTACTATAAAAAGTAACCAACATTCTAAAACATTCAAAGTAGAATAAAATCTATTAAATACAACTAACTTAAAATGCATTGTACAATTTAAAGATGAATATCAGCCTCATAATTGTTTCTTGCATCTGTGGTTTTCTAACATATTTTTGTTATTTCTTGCCTGCTCTTCCTCTCAATTTTATCTGAAATAGGAGGAATTAATTTTAA
>WHYT01017637.1:31496-44461 GCA_009806455.1 Tetrax tetrax
CTATATTGACAACCAGTCCTACATGCTCCAACTTTTTATCCTCCACTTTTTCCTCCTTCTGCAAGACTCTTTCATGCCTTCAACTACATATTCCGTGGTTCCTTGGTGCTAAGTTTTTAAAAGAAGGAGTGAAATTAAAAGAAAAAAAAAAAAAAAGCCTTTAATGCAGAAAGAATAAATCAGCTAGCTTTTGTGGTTGGATTTTCAACAGCTTTAATAATAACTTCATGAATGTTGTCATGAACTCCGTCTCTCACTGCTTTTGGTTATTCATTTCATATTTGGGACACCAGGAGTATAAGAAACCTCTTTTCATTACTGAAATAGGTATGTATAAGTATCCTCAAGACTGTTCTAGTCCCTGATTTTGGTAAGCAAGTGGCATGTGACAAATTAAATCATGATAAGACAATTTGTCAATCCAGGGTAGCAGAGATCGCCCAAACCAAGAGCACCTTTGAAACCAAGATTCTGAGAAGGGTTCCAGTCACCAGTCTAGTAAATATGAATAAACTCAAATGGCAAATATGGAAGCATTTCTGGCTTTAGAATTTTATTGCTTTCTTTCCACAAAGAACAGTTTAGTACTGATTCATTTTTACCATTGCATTGGAACAAGCTGTCAGCTAATAAGGATAACACTTAAACAAGAGAATTTACACCCTTTTCAGAAAATAGAAGTTCTAGTTAGCCTGGTAATGCTGTGGAATGATATATATTTTTGTCTACTAAGCTAAAATATTTCTATTATTTTTCAGAAAACTAAACTTTGCCTTGGAAAAGCAGAGTACTTCCTTTGCTAAAGGAATAGATCTCATTGCGAATTGCTTTATCCATTATCATCTTGTCTATACCTGTGCTGGATATTCAAAGGCTCAACATCTCACTTTTTAGTTTAATTTAGTAATTTTGCTTTTGTGTTTTATAACAGAAACTTCATTAATTTTATGAAAAAAACCAAAATGCATGTTGACTAGATTTGTTTTTCTTGTAGCCTGATGAGATAGATGCTCAAACAAAATTGCTGTTTCAAAAAATAAACCTTGAAAGAACAAAAGCTGGAAGAGCTAGCTGCACCTCTCTTTCCCTGTAACTTTATGAGTCCAAATAGTACAGATCTGTGTGAGTATGTAGTGATATGTGTGAGTTTGTACCAGAGGAGGTTTAGGTTGGACATGAGGAAAAACTTTTTCTCCCAAAGAGTGGTCACGCACTGGAATGGAGTCGCCGTCCCTGGCAGTGTTCAAGAGGCGGCTTGATGAGGAGCTACAAGATATGGTTTAGTAGCTCTGTCAGCAGTGATAGTGGGAAGACGGTTGGACTAGATGATCTTATAGGTCCCATCCAACCATGTGATTCTATGATTCTATGATTCTATGAGTTAAATATTGCTAAAATTAAGCAATGTATATGTACATGCTCACATATACATGAATACTTATGCTCACTGTTTAGAAAAATAAAACAAAATCAAAATTCCCTAAACTTTACTTCACATAACACAATGAAAGTACTGCTTATTGACTAAGCAGTATTTTTTTCAAGTCAATAAATAAGATATTTTACGCAACTTGGTCTGCTAGTTACCTTGGAAAAGGTATTTAGTTCTATTAAATCAAAACCATTTTGGTCTTCTGGGTTCTTTATGTTGAATCTGTCACATTACTTCCACAGAGTCTATGTGAATTAAGAATGAAACAGCAACATGTGGATAAGATACACATCCGGAAAATTAATACACAAACTTTCTTTTCACAAAGAAAGGCACTTCTTATACCAAAAAGTAATTTTACGGTAAGATTAAATTGACTACTAAAAGTTAACAGAGTTAAATACAGCAAATTGTACCAGTTAAGATTCATCGTTACTGTCAATGATCATGTGGGGTTTTTTTTGTTTAAATATGGAAATATGTCATTACAAGGCCTGTAGACTGTGTTTGTATAAACAGTTTTGTCATTTCTTTTTTGCAGCACACAAGCAGGGTTATAGCTGTGGACGAATGGAGGAAAGACTATTGCATTGGAAATGTTTTCGTGAACTTCTAGCAAAGGCCTGAAAAGTTTTTTTCTGTATGAGTAAATTTTTATATAATTCTACTTATGAGAGAGTTGTCATTAATACTTTAATCAAAATCCCCAACAAGAACTTCTCTGTGTTCCTTTTTATCTACCTCTGATGTGGATGTGCTCATGCACTTTTGTAAGTATGGCAAATTATACTGAGAAAATACCAGACTTCATTTTATTGACTTCTCCTATTAGGAACTGATGTTCAGTGCCCAAGATCTGTTACTGCATAGCAGAATCACTGTTGAACTTAACGAAAGACAATATTCTCTTACCTGAGTTTTCCTCTTCTTTAATCTCATTTGCTTATGCTCAACTATGCTCAAATAAATATGTTTTGCAAGTATAAGATCTGGTTTGCAGTAAATTATTCAAATAATTGTATGTGAAATTTTACTTATAAAGTTGGTAAAATGCATTTAATATTTAAAACATTGTATACATTTGACATTCAATATCTCCTTAAAAGTTGTCCTGGTATATTAATTTGTGTTTGTGCACATGAACATTTTGAAAAAATTGTTTATTACCAGGAAAAAAAAAAAAAGCAAAACAAACCAAGAAACCAAATCCATACACAGATTCCCATAATCCCATAATGGGCTCTATTTTTCAAGTACGCTAAAGAGAAAAGAAACAGATCTCCAATCTATTCTAATCCTTGCATGAATGCTTCTTTATTTGTGGATAGTTGACCTGACAGACTGGAAAGGCAATGACTTCTATTTCTTCTGGTGTCTCACATCAATCTATTGCTAGGGAAATAGATAAAGCATTCAGATTTGTATACACAGGCATCAGGTTGAACTCTGTTGATGGCTGTATTTTGCTTCTCTAGGAAGAGTGGGATTATATCCTATCTGCTGTGTGCACTGTTGCTGAATATGTTGTTCATAAATGTCCTTGTAGGATCGGTTGTACAATTTTTATGTACTGTAATATACTAAAGTTTCTAGACAGATAAGCTTCACAGATGTGCAACTGGGTCATCCTATACTTTAACAAAGTGATAAAGAGGAATGTGAGTCTTTCTTTATATCACTGAAGGGGAGCAAAAAATGAATCGTTGTGGCTGGTATGTATCTCATAAGTAAGTAAATTGAGTAATCCAACTGAAGACTAAGCAAAGCTAGGCAGGTACTGTGAAGAAAGCCTCATTTACAAAGGAAAATGCAATTGATTTTGCTTCCATGGAAGGGATAACACCGAATGCAAGCTGCGGAAAAACAGCTATTAGACAGTGAATCACAATTTTTTGTTGCTTATTCTGTGAGATTTGCAATTTCATAGCATAGTCTGTAGGAAAATAGACAAACAGCCCTCCCCACCTCACAGTTGTCTGCATAGAAATACTTCCTCCTTCACAGAGTCCATAAAGCTTTGACCTGTTGTTGCTGCTTAATTCTCTTTAGGATATAATAAAAAATTACTATGGTGAGATGGACTTTTTACCACCATTGTGAAAGGAAAGAGTCAAATGCATCCCAGACTTATAAAATTCTGCAAACCTCTAAGCTCTGTGTGATGCAAGGATAAAAACGTGATTCTACAGTAGGGAAGTGAAAGAGCAGACATGGATACTGATTACACTTCCCAGTTGCCTTCATAACCTTTTCCTGGGGAAAAGAACTAAGAGGGTGTTTTACTCCTACCTTTTACATTGCAAAACATAACCCTTCCTGCAGCAGGCCAGGATAGGAGAGGTAATTGGACCAGGCTGTTTACCATGTAATGACCCAAAACCAGAATGTTTAAGCCTTTCCTTGATTAGTCACCCTTACTACTACTGAAGGGAAAGGAGTGAATGTATAAGTACTTAAGCCTCCTCTTACTCTCAACAAGTGTTAGAAAAGCAAAACTGTCAATTACGATAAAACTAGTGTGAAATTTTGCATAGAGGCCTATAATTATTGATAGAAATTGAACAGATGAATTGTACTCCTATTTGCAGCTTCTCAGGACTGAAAGAAAATACATGAATCATTGACTACCATAATCTGCTCTTATATCACATCTTCGATTGATCGAATGGATCAATGATAAACTGAATTAATTGATTTTGTTTCTCAAAGCCAGGCTACCTTGGCCATCGAATAATTCTAAGCTCTAGAACTAATTCTGAAGAATATAGTGTCTTCTGGTGATTATTATTGTTCCTCCAGTTTGATCAGCCAAACTACTTACTGACAAGTCTGTACCTACCAAATCTCTTTTTAAACTAATGTAGTGATAATGATCACGGGAGATGTAACAAACTTGTAAAATTTACTGCGTTTATATTATGAACTGAGAAATAAAGAAAGTCTATGAAAATAAATAGGAAAAATCTTGATTTATTTATTCACTTTTCTATTCTCAGCTGTAAACCATTTTAAATTACATATATATTGTTTCCGTGGCTCATAAGGATCCTGAATTCTATGGAAGTAAAAATTAAAAAGAAATAATGAGTTGGTAATTTCTAACATCTTTTATCTGTTCAATTAGTAATTAATTTTAAGATTTGTACCTTTTGTTTTCCTTAAAAAGAAATAAAGTCTCAAATGGAAGATCACTTCAAATAAGTAACTAAAACTTGAATAAACAAATAAAACTTGAAAATATTAAAGCACAATACTTTAATAATACAGAATTTTCTTTCCTTCATGTTTAAGACAAAGAAATACATGAACACTTACATTTCTCCATCTATTCATATTGCTTTCAACAAAGCTTTTGTCCAAAAAAAAACCCTTTCATCAAAAAATTCTGAAATAGTTATTAGCAATTGCATAAATAGAAACATGTTTTTTTTAAAGAAAAACACTTTAACATCAACAGCAAGAATGTTAAAAAAACTATTTTTGAAACTTTTGGAATCTGTATATTCTCATGGTTACTGAAGGCTATAACTTCTGATAAAGTGGATTGACTATAATCTCTACTGAAGTGAGTTTAAAATGTCCTCAGTGACTCCTGAATCAACGTCAGTGAGTCACACTTTAATAGTCACTCTGCACTGTTTGGTTCAGAACCTAAGAGCAGGGTTCATAACGGTCTATGATTTCCTTTAAAAACTCTAATATTTTTGCTGGGAACAGATAAGAACCTGGTACAAGATATTGCAAACTTTTTGATTCCCGCTTTCACACTCTGACGCTTCTGAGACAATTCTGCCTATTCTAATTAAATATATGCCATACTGCCAATGTAGTCTATAATATTTATGTTTCACCATAAATACAATCTGACATAATTCAGAGCCAAAATTCAAAGTGTTCTTCATCTTCCAGATCTTACATAAGCGACTGAGCTTCTCAGCCAGGGTTTGAAGGTGGTTTCAGAACCAAGTATTGAAGAACAGAAGGATTCATAATTGAAAGATAACGACTGAGACATTAATCTCTAAAATCTATGTGTGTTTTCAATTTGTTGCGAAAGTTCTTTACACAGTTCAATACATAAGACAAGTTAATTTGGAAAACCCACACACCTTTTCAGACAACAGAAATGCTCTTTAGGACAACTCAGACAATTAGAAACTGAGGAAAATACATGAAACTAGGAATGTACTAGTTATTATGATGGAATAACAGTAAGGCATAGTGAACTCAGATCCCTTCTGATTATCAAACCTACCTTCTGAAGGTGCACATTGATTTCTCAGAAGTGGAAGACATGTTTACAAGAGCACCTTTACATGCTCTTGATCACCACCTATAGCTATATAATCCCATCAAGTAAATCAGGGGTTTGCTACTGTTATGACCAAGACTCTCTTGAAACAGAGCACTGTGAGGGAGTCAAAAACCAGTCCCAAAGTTTAGAGAGTAAGAAGACAGATGTGCAATGGAAAAATAAATGCCATACCTGCTCTGTTCACAAAATCAGTTGTCTCTCGCTGTCAAGGAATTCCTCTTAGTTTCCCTTTTCTGCATGTGGCTGTGTCTCAGCATTTACTCATTTTGTACCTCATTTATCACTACTGGTGCTGGGAGGTACACCAGCATCTGTGGGATACGTAGTATGTTTTGGATGAAAGCTCTCCCTGTTACCTTTAACAATGCCAATTGTTCTACATCCCCAGTGTTCTACACTTGTCTTTGGTTGTTAAAAACAACATTCCCAGCTGCAGTGGGAAAGGGTTTTGAATAAATATTAGGGAAACAACAAACATACTATATATAATATTTACATGAATTTATATTTTAAACTATGAGTAACATGGTAAGTTTTAACATTGTTTATGAGTGTCTAGAAGCCTACTTTATTATTTGTCAGAAGGTGTCTAAGGAAAGACCATTATTGTCCTAAACTTTCCAGTCAATAAGTAGAGTCAGTCATTTCTTATTCAAAATAGTGCTGCAATAGGTAGCCAAGTTAGACTTCAGCCTTGAGATCTCAGACCTAGGACGCTCTGACATTGTAGACTCATTGTTGACAACAATTCCATCCACACTGCATTTTGGTAGAAACAATTTTTTCCTTCAAAAGCTATCTACATAGTTTTGCGTCACAGTATGTTAACTCCTCTGGTACAAACTAACATATCTGCATCATTCAACTTTCAGAAGTGTTGAGCATGAGGAAACCTCCTGATGCATAGAAGTCTGACTCATCTCTCACCATGCTGTCTGAGCAAGCTGTCTGCAGCTGCTGTGACAGCAAGAAAAGCAGCTGAGATCTGTAAGAAGGCTGCCTCAGGATCTCTATGTTCCCTGTTTGGGAGTTACATGCATCCAAAGATAAGAAGGTAGAGTAATTCCTCGATTTCTGTTCTGTCCTTGGCACTGGCAGTTTCTTGAGCCACTCTAGATGGGAAACTACAACAAATGTTTTCGCAGACAAGGTCACAGAGCTATTGTGTTCACCTTTACCTTTTCATTGGCAGTTGTGGAGGACAGAGACTAGCACTTGGTGGCTGAATCTTATGACTCCTCAAACATGTATGCTTGCTTGAATGATGTGAATAATAAGTCTAAAATCTTAGAATGAAAGACAAGGTAGAATTGTATCAGAAAAATTGTATTGAACCACCTAATTTAAGAGATTACACTCTGACTTGTTCTTTTGAGCAATTTGCCTTTTCTCATTGACATTATGGAGCTTGTTATTATCTTCATAAATTATATGACTAGGAACTGACATAGTGGTTTGGTTTACAGTTGCTCAAAGACACTTCCACTGCAGAGGAATCTCAAAAAAAAATAGGCTTTATTCTTCATGCTAATTTTAAAGATTGAAAGTAGACACTTAATGTCAACAGTTGCGGGTCCAAGAAAATAGTCCTTTTTCCTTTGTTTGTTTCCAGTTACATTATGTCAACAAAATACTTCCTACAAATTTGTTCTTACGAGCTGGTTTTTTGGTTTTTTTTTATTGCCCTGAATTTCAATAGCTCTTCTGCAATCACCAAAAGAGAGTTTGCTATAGAGAACCGATCTTCATTTAACTGCTGGCTCTTTCTCATCCTTGCATTGTATCTCTGTATATTTTCTGAGACTTAGGTCCACCAGTCATCTATGATGTTTGCTGCTGCCAGTTTGCTGCTAGATCTGGATTACCCCCCCTTTATTTTCTTTCCAGGGCATGCAGACGAAAGACCATAGCAATAGGCACTTCAGTCTTGCCCTGAGGTGTTACCAGGGCACAACTCAGAAGTGATACGAGTTTCTGCAATCCAGTGCAGTTCTCATGTCCCCCACCTTCAAGCTACTTGCTTTGTCTAAGGTCTTGGCAGGTTAGTTAAGGTATTGGGTCTGTTTATCATCTGATTTATTTCAGACACTGTCAAGTGAGTTCATTAATAATAAGTGCAACGGGAAGCCTTGTCATTATCACTTACATGATAAAATGAGATAGATAATAAGATGGACAAATAGATAGGAATTTATGCAGGGACAGGAGGAACCATTCCTAAAATAAGATGCTTACAATCACACTGTCATCATAAGTATTAAGAAGTTATTCCCATTTAGGACATTCCAAACCCACTACACAGAAGTGGATTTTGGTGACCAGCAGCAAAATTAAGACGTAGAATTTAAATCTAATTGTGAAAAAGGCTATACACTTTCCTCTGTCTGTCTTATTTCTAAGTTTTATCATCATTAATTAACTTCATTGAACTCTGTGTGGACCTAGTACTGTGTCCTGGTTCTGGCTAGGATAGAGTTAATACTCACCTGAGCTGGGTGGAGAACTGAAGCTGGTAGCCCCTATGGCTGGGATAATTAATTAATTAGCTAACAGCTGGGGTTAATTTACCCAAATTAGCCAAAGGGCTATTCCATCCCATCTAACATCATGCTCAGTATATAAGTGAGGAGGGTGCTGAAAGGAGGCTCCTCTTACTTGGAAGAAACTAGGTGTGGAGATTTGTTGTAAGGCATTGTATTGTATTTATATTCCATCACTGTTTTGTTTTCTTTTGTCATTGCTGTTAAATTTACTTTTTGTTCAATCTCAATCCACGTGGTTTTTGTTTGTTTGTTTACCAATTCTCCCCCGGTTCTCTCGTCCCGATCGGGGCTGAACTACGACATACTGCTTCATAAGACACTGATTTTTGCATAGCAAAATAATTTCTCTGACTTGATAGGTGTTGATAGTAATGGAAGAATAGATGGACATCAAGTTTCCAGTGTATTCTTAGACATTACTATAATTTATGACAGACAGGAACATATTTTTTGGTGTAGGTGTGATTACTTACAAAAATGCTCTTCCGTGTTTCAACATGTAGCAAACATTGTGACCAGAAATTTTTACATTTAATTATTTTCAAATGAAATACACACTGAATGCTTATTGGGTTTTAGTTTTTGTATGTGCTTGATATTCTACAAGACTCATCTGTGAAATAAAAAGAAAGAATTAAAAAAAAAATAATGAAGCTGAAAATTCTGATTTTATTGTTGTTGAAGAATAATATTTTCATTCCAGCAGTTCTTTCATGGGTTATGAGCTTTTGGAATCCTTACAATAGTAGCAGAGATTGAGAACATCTGGTGGAGACATTTTGTATTACCTGCATGTGGAAAACACGAAAAATCACCATGTAGTTTAAATCAGATTCATCTTGGTCATACCAGCATTTACCATGCAATACCAATCTCTAGCCATTAGTGTTAGTAAAAACCAGGAAAAAGTATTTTGAGACATGATAATTACAGTACTTGTTTATTCATATTTTTCTTCTTTGATAATAAAATGGTATACAGATTACTCCAGTTCACAGTTCAGTTTGCTTTTAAAAATTAATGCCTCTGTTTATGGCTTATAAAGGATCTGGAACCTGGATTCACTCACTGAGAATATTCTTTTGGATACTTATCCTGGAAGAATGGTTTAGAGGGTATTCTTTTTTTTCTGAAGACTGCTAGAGATAACTGTCATCCTTAACTGGTTCTAAACTGGAAGTTTTGTTTCTTCTAAACTGGAAGTTTTGTTTCTTCTAAACTGGAAGTTTTGTTTCTTCTAAACTTCAATTTGAGTGTGATTGTATACGTACTTCATATTTATATTATTCAGCAGTCACTATTTATTAAGCATTTTTTTTCTGTTAGTATTGTTCGCCAGTACTCCAAAACATGTTTATATACTAATCATAGAATCACAGAATCACATAATAGTTCGGGTAGGAAGAGACATTTAAAGGTCATCTAGTTCAAGCCCTCTCCAAGGAGCAGGGACATATTCCACTATATCAGGTTGCCCATTCAACCTGGTCTTCAATGTTTCCAGGGATGGGACACCTATCACCTCTCTGGGCAACCTGTTCCAGTATTCCGCTACTCTCATTGTAAAATTTTTTTTCCTGATGTCTAGTCTGAATCTAACTCCTTCTATTTTAAAACCTGTCCTAGTTTCGGCTAGGATGAAGTTAATTTTTCTCTCAGTAGCTGATATGTTTTGGATTTCCTATGCAAAAGAATTAATAAACACACTGCTGTTGTTAGTTGTTGCTAAAGCCACTGTCTGTCTTCCCAGGTTTTGTTAGTGTGCAGGTATAGGAAGCTGGGAGGGATATAGCCAGAACAGTTCACCCAAACTGGCCAAAAAGAGAATTCCATGCCATAAACATCATGCTCAGTACTTAAGTAGGAGGTTGAGCTGGTGAGCTCTCTCTTTTTACTCTCTCTCGCTGCTCGGAATCGTTCCAGGACTGTTTACAGGTTTCTTTTTATTCCGTGATTACTGCTTGGGACAGGCTGTATTGGTCGTTGGGTTTTCAGGTAATGAGGAATTGTGCATCATTTGTTGGTTTTGTTCCTTTGTTTGCTTTGTGGATTTCTTTAATTTTTTTGTATTGGTATTATTATTTTAATATATTATTATTTCTTTTGCTATCCTTGTAAACTGTTTTTATCTCAACCCATGATTTTTGTTTTCTTCCCAATTCTCTCCCCTGTCCCCTGGGGAGGGGGATAGTGATTGAGCAATTATGTGGTACTTGGTTGCTGACTGTACTTAAACCACAATAAACCATTACCCCCTCATTCTATCACAACAGACCCTGCTGCAGACTTTCTCCCCCTCTTTCCTATAAGCTCCCTTATAGGAAGACTGCTATAAGGTCTTCCCAGAGCCTTCTCTTTTCCAGGCTGAACAACCCCAACTCTCTCAGTCATTCTTCTTAGCAGATGTGCTCCGGCCCTTTGATCCTCCTTCTTATGTTTGGGAGTCCAGAGCTGGACACAGTATTCCATGTGTGGTGTCATGAGAGTGGAGTAGAGAGGAAGAATCACCTCCCTCAACCTGGTGGCCATGCTCCTTTTGATGCAGCCCACAGCGTGGTTGGCTTCCTGGACTGCAAGTAGACTTTGCAGGCTCATGTTGAGCTTCTCGTCCACCAGCACTCCCAAGGTCTTCTCCTCAGGGCTAGTCTGGATCCATTCTTCATCCAGCCTGTATTTGTGCCTGGGATTGTCCCAACCCATGTGCAACACCTTGCACTTGGTCATGTTGAACTTCATGAGGTTCACATGGGCCCACCTCTCCAGCCTGACAGGGTCCCTCTGGATAGCATCCCTTCCCTCCAGTGTGTTGACCACATCACACTGCTTGGCATCATCGGTGAACTTGCTGAGGGTGCACTCTATCCCACTGTCCATGTTACTGAAAAATATGTTAAATAAGGCCAGTCCCAATACTGACCCCTGAGGAATGCCACTTGTCACCTGTCTTCACTTGGACATCGAGATATTGCAAATGTTTACATTAGAAATCTGTGCAAACTAGTATTGGTAATGATGCTGGTCTGCATTTCTGTTGGTAATCTAGAGGGGAATGTAAATTACTACTGAAAATGTACTACTGTCTTAACAATGTAAAACGTGGTAGAGTGGTATGTGATAGTGAGGGCTGGGCAGATGTACAAAATAATATAAACTTGACATACAAAGACTATTTGTTTTAATATAGGCAAAAGACAGAAATCTGTGTGTAGAACCAAGGAAGACAAGGATGGCCACAAAGTCCGGCGCTCCAGAAGCCAAACCAACAAAGCAGCACTCCTATTATCATGAAGGATGCTCATATACACAGGAAGGCACATCCTAGCCTTTGCAAGTTAGCAGAAAAAATGGAGAAGACAGATGATGGGAAGGGGAAAAGAAAAAGGACTTTCTACAAATGCCAAACCATGAAGACAGAATTAGACACAGCTCCCTTAAATGCTCATCTAGTGCCCTGCCCCTTATGATATACAATTTTGACTTTTTTTCCAAAAAACTTAGAATAAATATTCATAGAAGTACCCAACATGTAAAAAACTCCAGGATGCAGTATTTTAAATTTTGTTTAGAAATATAATTATTGACCCATAAGGGGTTTCTGTCTCTGAAAGTTATTTTTATTGGAGTCCTTGAGCCTAGAGTGGAAACCTGGCTTTTACTGCTAAACCCCAGTTGACTCATGAGCAAAGCAAAATGCTTGAGAGACACTTGTATGAACACACAGATATATATATATATATATATCTGTATTCTACAGATATAAAGCAATCCATTCACATGCCCTATAATTCCTCATTCTTAGACCAACAGGGGACACAGCAGAGCAAGAAATATGTTTGAATGTTGTCTGCTCACCCGACCTTACCAGCATTGGTGCTTAAGTCCTGAATCAGTTCAAAAGAGCATCATGACTATGTATAAACATGTCCAAACTACGTGGGCTCAGCTAGGCAGTTTAATCAGATCAACAGCTTTATTGTTCCCCTAATTGTACATCATGCGTGTGGTGCAGCTTTCCTCATTTGCATTGACCTTCAGTCTCTCGGGCTCCTGCAGTTTAAGGCGTAGAGGTGACACTGACAGTAACCAGTGAATGCTTACCTGCACATTAATTTATATTTTTTCTTTTCTTTTGACTCACCTCCAGCATTGTTTTAATTTATAAAACTGCAACAAGGTTTGCTTTCTGTTAGGAGTGGGTTTTTTTTTTTCTTTCTTCTTTTCAGATTTGATAGATTAATTTCAGATTCAGAATCTGTTAAAATCCATTGCTTTGGAGGAGTTCAAGTCGTAAAAGGCAAGTGTTAAAAGATTTTCACTGGAGAGCTTTCCTCCGCGTGTCTGCAAGTGAATGTCAGTTTCAAAGATTTTATTTGAATGGCTGTTGCAAAACTGAAGCACTGGTAAAAAGAGGAATGGTATCCCTAACTAACCGTCTAACCTGCACCACCGGTGTTTTCCCTATGTATTTATCAGTAGTTTTAAACATTTTTTGATACTGAGAATCTTCCCAGTTGTTCATTATGACATACGCTGCAGTTGTCTGTGTGGCAACCAATGTAAGAAGTTGGCTTCTTGGTCCTCTTCTTTAATTAAAAAAAAAAAAAAACAAACAAACTCCACGAGCCAGTTTTATCCTCTGCAATGCCTCAAAGAGGCTGCTAGGTAATATCATGGA
>WHYT01017637.1:45077-62197 GCA_009806455.1 Tetrax tetrax
CTGCAATGCCTCAAAGAGGCTGCTAGGTAATATCATGGAAAGGTTCTGATCACCGAAGCCATGATCTGTTGAGAGTCTGAGGGCTGACATGAATACTTTACTATTTTCTTTATGATTTTCAAAACTAAATGAATATTTGGCTCCTTGTGGCTTTAAATTTCCACTGCCAGATGAAGAGGTTATTTTTTTTTTTCATTTTTTGTTCAACCCCAAAATTACACTGTGAAGTATTTGGAAAGAGAATAGCAAGCATAGCCTTAGCAAAACTAATGTACTATTTCCCCTACTTATTTCTTTAATAGGCATCAATCTCTTCATCATGGTTTTGTTGCTACACATACAGAGCAAACCTCTTTTTTTTTTTTTTTTCAGGTTGATTTAATTTTATTCTAGATTAAAGGAAACTAACAAACAAACAAACAAACAAACAAAAACCAGCAAAAGAAGAATTGTAACAGACGGCTTCCCAACTGAAACACTAAATGGGAGCTGTTGCAGAAGGGAGTATGTTGTATTTAAAGGCACAACAAACACTGAATACTCATTTTCTTGTGCTATTTATAATTTCTCAGTCCTCATTTTTTTTTCAGTCCCATTTACTGCAGTAGACTATAATGAAGCACTGTCGCAGCCTTCCATTTTATAGAGCATACTGTACGTGAGACCTGCTCCTACAGCCAGTTTAAGTATGGTGGTAAACCAGGGATCAGCCAACAGCTCAGACACCATAGCTAATGCTACCTGGGACAGGATGTCCTGAGAGTAATTATGATTTTATTCTGAGTAGTTTGGCTCTAAGCTTTCTGTCTTTTCCTTGGATTTAATGGCTCGTAGATCTTTATTCTCCTTTATTTGATCTCTCCTTCAGAGATCCAAGGATACTCAGGTGCTGCTGCCACACTATGCTAATGCAAAATGAGGGCTTATTGGAAACTCCTACCCTATGTTTCTCATGTCCTAGTGATTCTGGATTGTCTTTTCCAACTCTGTCACCAAGTGACCCCTCTAATGGCTCTTAAAATTGATTGAAATCTACAGAAATCTTGCCAATTCCTAACAAAATTCTGATTATTTGTTTTTTAATGACACAAATAATTTTATAAATTACCTTTGACTGTGTATAAATAAATATCAAATAAGTTAAAATAGTTAAGCCTCAGCAGCATCTGCATCTGTTCATCTGAAACTTGCATATGAAAAGACCATTTTAAAGATGTTTCTTGCTCTTTTTATAGTGAGTAATGGGATATCTACCACTGTAGATAGGTTTACTAATATGCTTAAAATTCGAAGTTAGTATTACTGCAGTGCTTCTTATGCATTGAGTACTTTAACCACATTCTTCTTATTTTTCCTCCTTCCTAGCTTATCCCAAGTATTAAAAGCCATTTTAAACTTTAAATATATTATAGTTAACACTGAAAAAAGAAGTAATATGCATTTTTATTTTAGTCTGATTTAATAAATGGCTAATCTTTGACTTTCTGAGCATCCATTTACTCTACAAAGTCATTTTACATAGTAGCATAGTAGCATGTTCAGACTAAAACTGAAAATTTTTCTTCAGAAAAAATAACAGAAATTTCAACGTGATTTGTGCACATTAGAGAAGATGAAAAGTATTGACTCTTCAAGACAGAAAATTTTACTTTATTTGTGGTAATGGTGATAGAATTAATGATCAGGACAGTGAAGACTGTGACTTACTTCCTGGATGTCTCTGAAAATCTATTATTCCAGAATTTTCAAATATGATTCTATTATGTTAAATAACTGACACTTCAACACTCAATTAAATTTCTAGAATTTCTAGAATATTGAGCAACAGATGTATATATATATACACACACACACACACACGCACACACCCCTATATATATAGGTATAAAACACATGAATCTCTACCTTGTTTGGCATTTGTAAAAAGGACATAGTACTTCTTTTCTCAGCCAGCATCTCAGGATATGTCAAGGTGAATGTACTACTCTGACATAGATAGATGGTACTTCAAGTACTTCAAGACTTTTCTTCCAAAACAGTTGAATACCTCAGCTTTGAGAACGGGGCATATAACTTTTAGCTGCCTTACAATCTACATCTAGAGTAGGATACTTTAATGCATAAGAGAAGTGTTAAATTTCTAACAGAATTGAGAAAATCTTTTTCCCTACGTTCTATAAAATATCATGCTTCCAGTTAACAGTTTTACTTTAAAAAAAAAAAATTCTTTACTTGTCCATTACATATTTTAAATCAAATTTTACTTCATTTTCCTATCATGCTACTTTTTTAAAAACTTTTCTTCAGCATGCAGATCACTGTTTGTCCAATGCCTGAAACTCTTAGAAGACATCTTCTTTTCAGACTATGTCTAGAAGACCGTGCACAGTGAGCATTTCAACTTCTGCCCAAATAAGTTGCAAATCTGAACTGAGATCTGGAGAGCACCACCTTCCCCTAATACTTTCATCATAAGAATCTCAATCCATTACCAAACATCCCAGAGAGATATGAAGAGAACTGATTAAATGCCACCATGTTTCCTCTGACATTTAACAACAGATTTCTTGTCTGCATATGAACCATGGTAAACCTGCTAGCAAAAGTAGATATAAAGATTTAAACTTTATACTGATTCAGACACCTGTCAGTCACTCTGTAATTCTGAGTTTTTGCTATGATTTGGCTAGGTCTGCTCATGTTATTCCTTGAGACCAATAATAAACAAACAAAAAATATCTAACTCTTCCTGTTCCACTAAACTACATGTATCAATGTGTTCTTCACAAAAGAACTATATCTTATTCATTTGACAACTTTCTGCAACAACTAAGATATGACCAGTGTAAAATACACATTCTCACCTGAAGTTTTAATTGCAATATTTTTTTATTATTACTATTACCAGCTTAGGGGAATTTTATCTGATGGAAGATTATGTTATTTTATTACCTATTCCCTGTAAATTCAAATGGAGGAAACCACTGACAAACCATTGATAACTCTACGCAGTATTTTTTTATATGTACTTGGAATTTCATTACTTTTTACATTTAGGCTTCCTTATTTTGCAACACAAATTTGACCACACATATATTCTGTTGAGAGGTGACATAAGCTTGCTGTGATGAAAACCCCAGAAGGACCTTTCTTGCTACAAACTGAAAAAAGATTTAAATGGTCCCCAATGTACCCTAAACCTTTGCAGAGTCCCTTAATGAAGGTGAAAGGAACATGGTTCTAAAGTTGTAAATTCTTTGTACAGAAAACGCAGTACTTGGAGAGTTCAGAGAAAGTAGTCATAGCATATTGTGCTATGTTCTGGTTTTCCAATGTACAGAACACATCTTCTTTTGTTTTGCTTTATACCTTTCCCCTTCTCTTTCTCTTTTCCCTTGCTTAATGTTAATGCATTCGCAATGTCACTAACCCTGGTTATTACTCACCACTCAGAGTAGTAGAAGATGTTAACAAATAAAGCAAGATAGCTTGGTCCCTAGCTGTTGCTATTGTTTAAAAATAGTGCTGTCAGATTCCCTAAGCACCCCAGTCATGTATGTGGGTTCCACAGAACCGAACATTGTCTAAATGCACTTAAAAAGATGGTCATAAAATGAAAGCCTAGTATTACACACTCTGGTAAATTTATACAATTAATGTGAAATTCTTCGGATCTACCTGAAGGAGTACAGTCTGTCTTTGAACTATCTACCTGCAATTCTGTCTACTTCTCTTGTTATCTATCTCCTTGTTGGAATATATTCATGGGTAAAGTAAATACCAGTCCCTCATTTAAGAGATTTTAAAGAATTGAATGACTTCCCTAAATGACAAAAGACGGAGAAAGAGCAAGAAGTAGAACTTGTTGCTTATATTATAATTAAAATAATGTTATAAGCACTGCATTTGTAGCTAAAACATAGTCAACTGGGAGAAAAAGAAAAAAAAATTTGCAAGTTAGGCAATATCCCTAAATGAAAATAAATTTTCTTCACTATTTTTTTTTCTTATTCTATCACATATTGTAGGAAAATAGTCATGCATAGTCAAAGATAAGATATCTGCCGTATTTGTAAGAGAGGAAGGTTTTTTATTTTAATTCTCAAACTCCTAGAGTGTAGGTTGTCTTGTAAAAATGGTATTCTGTTTACTCTAATTTTATTTTCTTGTGGTTTACAAGTGCTATCGCTTCATCTGCACAAGTTCCCTGTATTAAAAGCCACTAAAAAGTGTAATAGCCTCACAGTACACTTACTATCTTGTGCTATTATTATTTTCCCATATTTCCAAAGAGATTTTGCCACTTCTTTCTTTGTATCTGCTTTAGGAGCACGCAGATTATTCATAGTTGTCTAGCTTCCTGTGCCACGTATTCCAAAGTTCTTTCCTTTCCCTCAGCTTCTTAAACTTTGAGTCTTTGTTTGTTAAATGACAAATTCCTCATTTTTCTAGCATTGCTCACACATTGGTTCAGCACCTATGAGTCAACAGCGAAGTCGAGGAGAAAGCAAACTTGTTTTCAGTTCTGAATGATCTTATTTTCTAACCATTCTGTTTCATGACAGCACATGAGGCTGACATCACTTCGACTAAAAGAACTGGTAATTCTTATTTTCTGTACAAGTAATTGTGATTGCATAAACAGATAGAGTTTGGTTCTGGAAATTAAAGGCTTGAAAGAAAGCATTGTGGTTTTTTTCTTTTTATGACTCGTTTGCCTAACTGTACTTTTCCACCTGCAGTAATGTTTTATTTGAAATTATAAAATTATAATTATAAAAATATAAAAAATTATAAAAATATTATAAAATACATTATTATAAAATTATAAAATATTTTCCAATATTAAAAGAACTTTAAAATATTTAATTTTTTTTTAATGGTCCCTACTAATTTTCTTTGTGAAGGAAGAACAGGTTGATTACTGCTTTGATTGTAGCTGATTTCTCTTGCTAGGAGAAAAAAAAAAAAGTGGAGTATATATGTATTTTCTGTGCTGCAAAGCAGTTTTTCTGGCCTCCTGTGAGCTTAGGAAAATAGGTTATATTTTGATTTTAGTTTTAGGTTTTATTATTATTATTCTTGAGTCCATTCTTATTTTCTAGTGTTGATATTTATCATCTGCAATTCTGAAGCAGTAGCAGGTTGCTTTTCTGGGTTAGATAATATAATCAAGCACATCAGTGTCTTAAGAAATACTATCATCTTAGAAATTACTTCTGTTTGAAAATGTTGTCCTTGCTCTTGTTATAACTTACAAGAAGCAGACCATATTTTATAAAGAAAGAAGACCAGAGGATAATCTAATTTCTTTCAGTGTGTTTGCTCTATGCATTTCAGAGCACTTTATCTACAATCAGTTTCAGTGTCTTGTGTAATTGCCTTCTAGACAGACTCCTCTGCTTCTCTGTTTCTTTCATATAGGAAAGAGTATTATTTTAGTTAGAAGTCATCACTCTAAAATCACAAAAGGTGAAGGAGAGATTGACTAGCATATGCATTACTGGAAATTAATTTTTATATATATTTTTAAGCTGGCTGTATTTCAGTTTGACAGTCCCTTCTTAAGTAAGATAATATTTTCAGTGAGAATATGTTGTTCCTTAATTCCTTTGTGCATTAACAAATCATGCATTTTTCAGGCTTTAATTATTTAAATTATTTAAGAAATTTTTCTTCCTCTGAAGTGACGTTGGCTTCACAAAAGACTCAATGCTTCCAGCATGCAGAAAATGTATGTGTGTGTTTACATATATTTGAGTGTGTATTATCTAGCCATGTATAATTACACATACACTTCCCTAATGGAAATCTTGACTTTGAATTCTTATAGACATATGAATTTCAATACTAATGTACAACTTTTTACTTGCTTAATTTACAGGTAATCAAAATGAAAAGACACATCCATAAAATTCTGTTACCAAAACTGCCCTATTACTCCTTGACAGTGCATCTAAATCCAAATAATTTCAATAAACAAAAATTTCTAAATAGTTGTGTCATAATGACCAAAGAAAATACTTCTTTCCTTTCCTCTTTTTCAATCAGAAGTTTTTCCAGTTCTCATTTTTTTCTAATTAGTTATGTTAGAATTCAAATCACTTTATTTCTTTTGTATAGAGGAAGTAGCCTTCAGCATACATTCTACTACATCAAATCCATCTTTAACTTCATGTAGCCTTCAAGTTGTCTTCCAAAATATATGATATATAATAACTACCTTATATTCATATCATATATCATATATTAAAGACCATAAGTATGATCTGCAGCCCACACTTGGAAGGAAATAAAAGGATGAATGATGTAAAGACAAAACCAAGGTCATTCATATGTATATGACACTGTGGCGGACCGAGCTTATGCACCAATTTTACTCTTCAATTATAAGTATTGTTCATATGCAACACTTCAAGCAAGTAGCTTCAATCCAAACACAATCAAAAGTTTAATTTCAGTTTTTAACTTGTTCTTACTAACTGTGGATTTGCAGTGTGTTATTTCTTTTCCTTTCTTTTCTGCTTGGTTTGCTTTATAGGTTTTTAATAGAACATAAGTAGAATAGAAGTACAGATTTATAAATAAAGTAAACCAGTCATCATTCAGACTGCATATCTAATAATACCTGTGGCTCAACTTCCCTTCTTAGTCAGAGATATCTGTGAATTCATTAGAATTATTTCATAAAGGTTTCCTGGACAATATTAGAATAACTTCTACTTGGATTTCCATTTTCCCCTAGATATTTATGGAACCATAGGCTTTCAGCTTTTGGAAACTGAGATCATTTAGAATGCCTATTGTATCTACTACTGATGTGATATGTATTTAGTCTCATATTGGAAATATAATTAAACCGTAATCATACCTACCCAGCAATCATTAGTTTTTAGGTTAATGATCAATTGTTAAATCAATAGGATGAACTATAATCTCAAATAGCCTCAAGTTAGTTTTAACACTATAGCTTTATTAAAATTTGTTTTTTGTAAAGTTCTATAGTAGCCATTAAATGACTAATGTAATGCTCCTTTAATAAATTATTATTTTCTGGAAAGAAGTTTAAAATACCACAGACTATTTTTTAGCCTGAATTTGACATTAGTATCGGGTTCTTGAAGACTATCTCTCCTAGTGATACACCATTTACAGTCTTGATCTAAAATGCATCTGCATTTCTTCTACTTAGAACGGAGGTAATGAGTATTTTCAGTTACAAATATTAAGAAAGAATTTTGTAGATTTTTTGTAGCATTAGATATTAAAAATGGGAAATATGGCTTTTGTTTGCTCTAAGCATTTATTTCTTTAATCGAAACTAAGACATTTAAAAAAATATTAATTATATATAGTCAACCTATTCCTCCTTAAATTAATGAAAAAATTGATTTGACATTAGATGGGGAGGGTAACGTTGTAGACTAACAAATACAACTCTCTTATTCATGTAAGTAAAACTATGCAGAAAGATTAGACCTTCAGTCCCTAATTACATGTAAGTTACTTCTTTACCTGCCCTATGTTAGGAGGTATGTTTGGCATCTGAGTTATACTCAGGTGGTATTTTGAGCATCTGAGAATTTCGAGTTATATTGAGGCTAGCTCAAGCTGGGACCATTGATCCAGTTTACAATTACCTTGTCCTGTATTGTACACATGCAGAAGCAAACTTGCTTTTCTGGGCATTCTAATAAAAAGTCATGTTATCTTGCTTAGTTACAAACAGGTTACTCAGGGTTTTGTTTTTTTTTCAGAATAATCATTCTCTCATTCATGACAGTAATGTATAAAGGTAATGAAATATCTTTTTAATAGCCCACCCTTTTCTAAGCACTGAAAAGGTGACATGGAATGAACAATTCTTGATTTATCTGTTTTATACTTAATAATGTTGATTAAGAATTACAGTTCACTGCTGTAATTACACGAGAACACATTCTCTGGGGCCTTTCATTGTTTTTAATTTAGTTATAAACACTCATTGATTTTTCACTCAGTCCCTGTGGAACTTGAAAGGTGCAGTAGCGGTAGGAGAGTCTGCAGAGCAGTTCACAAGTTAAATGATTCCTGTATGCTTCCTAGCAGAAATAGGAACCCTGTTGAAGAGGGTTACCTAATGGCAGATATGATCAAATGCTGGGTCAAAACACTATGCAGACTTTCAGAGAAAAAAAAATACCAACAAACACAGAGGAAGGTGAACCCTACATGAACCCTACATGCCCTACCTTCAAGCACTTTGGTAGTTTTCTGAAGTTTGAGGTTTCCAGCTAGTTAAAAGCAATAACATCACCTATACTTTTCTTCTCTAAACACAGAAAACAAAAAGGTCAGGACAACTCATGCAAAAATATTTTCTGCAGATGAACTTCAGAAGATGTGAGCTTATGATTGCAAATACAATATAACATGGATTTTACTTCTGATATTTTTAGAGTGCAGATAATGGGAGGGAGTGGAGCTGTCAAAACGTTTTCAATGATCAGAAGTTTTGTTCATAGATTTTCGTGAAAAATTCATTAGCTTACTTCTGCTAGAAAACAGCCTTGCATCTAACAAACATTTCAGTTTGTTTGAATATCTCAACTACCTAAACATACAGAATGATAACAGCTAGCAGCCTCTCAGAAGTCAAAGCATTTTTTCCCCTGGTTCTTTGTTACACCTATACTGCATCTTGTAATGCTTTTTGTTGAACAGAACCCAAAATGTAAGCATAAATTGAGCTTTCAGTGCTTTCTAAGTTATAATGAGAGGATAAAAAAAAATTGAAAATATTTTATTTCTTAGTTCTCCACCCTTTTTTCCCCCCTTTTTCTTGTTTGTTGGCTTGTTTGGGTTTGGGGGTTTTGGGGTTTTTTGTTTTTTGTTTATTGTTGTTGTTGTTGTTGTTGTTGTTTTGGTTTGGTTTTTTTTCCCCCAAATTACAGCAGCAGGATCTTAATATTTTAAAATAATTATGTAGGTGATGAGCAACATTAGTTTTGTTTGTTATTTAGCCTAAAGGAAATCAAATCCATGAATATGCGGAAGCCTGAACTGTAGTACTATTTATTCAGGTTTGAAAGGAAAGTAATTGATACTAATGGGGAAGGAAATCAAACAAGTGTGAAGGCTCTTACGCTCTCTTTTTCAGATAAAGAATACAGAACAATGTCCTGGTAAATGCCCAAAATTGGCAACAAAGCTGTGACAGGACATATTTAAGTCATCTTATTATGGAACCAGAAAAAAAGGACCCAACATTGTCAGGCATATACTTTTTTAAAAGATACAGCCAGTCAATGTAGAAAAATCAATTCCTCTGCATTGTTTTATGAGGAAATAATTTCTATACCTTCAAAATGTGGGCCTATTTGTCCCTTTGTCTTATAGTTTATCCATTCTGGTACAAAATTACAGTCTCATAAAACAGTGCAGTGGTATTCTAACTCCGTAATTAGAATCCGATGTGAAATACTGTAGACTGTTATCAAGAAATGAATGTTTTGTTTAATTGCTGATTGTAAAATAATATTAAACACATCCATTAATAAAACTTCTATAGGCAAATATTGTACAGATATGTGCAAATAATATACATTGCATAATTATTAAACATACATATGGACTTCTTTAATAAATTTTGCTAAATGTTTGGTATTCTTTTTTTCTGACTGTATCATTGACTATTTTACCTCTATTAAGATAACTTATTTCTGTAAATGCTTGAGGGATACTCATTCTCTGTATCCTCCTTGAAAAACTGTGCTGCAATTTTTATACTAGACTCTTCTCTTACATAGTGTAAAGACTTATTTGACTAAGGCTGGATGAATCTCACGATGTCAAGATTGAAGTTGATTGAGACTGAATAATCTCTCAAAATATTAATTTAATCTGCATTTAACTGAGAATACGCCAACACTGAACTTAAGTGACTAGAGATCTTAAACTTCCTAATATATTCTAGTCCTAGTTAGGAACTAGATTATATTTTCTTTATTTCTTTGCTAATCCAGGAAATACAGTTATTGAGAGAAGATTGAAGTAAAAACTACCCCAGAAGCTTGACTTGATTTTTCTCAGAGATTGTTCACTCTATATTGCTCTCTTCCCATTTGATAAATGCTATACTTTAAAATTAAATATAATATGCTCTCCTCCCATATCCAAATTAGAAATTTTAGGATGCCTAAACTAACAGTTAATCAGAAAGTTTGATAGTAGTTAATTGCCTTTTCAGTGAACCATGAGTTTTTGTTAGATTAAATTTAGTTCTACAGGGTTGTATCATTAATACGGCTGAATCTTAGCTTGTATCCCAAATTCCTGAAGCATAGTATTTAATAGAGATATGGCAACTGCTCTCTTGGCTGACATAATAGGAACTGAACAAATGAACTTTAGAACTAAAAGTATAAACTATTTCAGTTCCAGCAAAATGATCAACATGTTGTTACTGGGAGCTATAAGAATTTAAATCCTCTGTGTAATGGCTCTAAGGGTACTTATAATACAATCCCACCAATTAATTGCTTATTTCCACTGCCCAAAACAAGCTCAAAACATTGGAAAATAGATCTTCAACAACTATAATAGAAGCTTAGGTGTCTGGTGCACATGTGGGAACTTACCTGTGGACACATAAATTTATGATTTTAAATTCTATGTTGAATTCTACCTTAATTTTTGTAACTGTAAACTCTTCAGAGAAAAAGAATGTTGTGGGTTTTATAGAGCATTCATTGACCCCTGTAGAGCTCTCTGAAGCCATGAGGTATTCCCTTCCCCAACTGGCAACTTGAGAAGAGATCTTTTTTAGTCAAACTGATGTTTTCCTTTATATCTCTGTAGGAACTTTCAGAGCCAGCTCAATGAAATTCTGCTGTCAGGAGATAATTTACTGCAACTGAGACTAGATAGACTTAGCACTAGTGGGAGGTGAGGGATTAATTTCAGAAAAAGAAAAATATCCTTGTCTAGAAACAAAAACAAGGTTCCAAGAAGACAGGAGAAAAAAAAAGATGAAGGAATTATTTACAGAGCTTAAAGATCTTTTTTTTTTGTCTTTTTTTTTTTTCCTTCCCTAGACTAGAATACAGACTGCTAGCCACCTGTTCTCATGATTGATTATAGAAAATGTTATTATAGGCAGAGGTAAAGGATATGGAAAGCACAGAAGATTTTTAAAATTGTTTGTTGTTTATTCATTTTGTTGGTTGTTTTTGTTTTAATTATCCCTCAAATGAACCTGAAATCTCTAATTTAGTGAAATATGGGGGAAACTTAGCCTTACATCCTTATGGAAACAAACCTTATGATATCATGCTGTATCTCCTTGGTTAAGAAAATACTATCTCTAACCATTTCTTCTATTTTGAAAAGTAACATTATCTTTCCAAAGAGTCCCATTACTACAGATTTTGAAAAAGAATAGTAGGAATTTTACTTTCTTTCTAAAGAGCACTGGACTCCTAAGAGATATCCAAGAGATAAAATATGTTTGTGATAGACTGAGAATAAATCACATTCCTCAAGTAAGCATCAATAGATTTTCTTCCCTTTGCTATCTTTGTGCAATGGAGTACCACTATTTTTTTCAATTCAAGTGCATTCACCTTTTGGGGAACATTGTCTTACTCTTAATTATCTTCACTGGATCAACAAACGCTTTTACCATTTCAAGAACCTGATTTTGAATGAAAATAAGACCTATATAATAATATAGTCAACACGGGCTGCCTGCCCACTCCCATTCTAACACCTCAGTAATGTTTGGACTCATTGATTAATTGAAGCCCAATTCCAGAGAGAGGTAGAGATTTTAATGGTCTGCTGCTAGCTGCATATTGGCTAGGATTCTGCAGCTGTGTTCTTGCTTATCTGCTGAGAGGCACTGTAAACTGTAGTCCCTTGAACATCCAAGCCACTGCATCTATTTTTTTTTTCCCCTCTGGAATTAGGAGTTAGTACAAAAGCTTCTGGAACTTTTTCCTTACCTTTTTGCTTTCCTTCTGTTTGTTAAATTTCCTCATATGTTAAGTTTAAGAAGCAGAATAAATTCATCAATGAAAGATGTAGACATAAGGATATAAGAACACTGTATGAATAATAAGGACCTTACTCCCACTTTGAAATCCATGAATGTGAACATGACAATTAAATTTAGGAAGCAGATTGTGGTGTAAAACGGTTAATATTTTATTAATAGTGACTACTAACAAGTAAGAGGAACTGTAGCTCAGCTTTCAGAGCTGAAGTAGGGCTGGCAGGAGACAAATAATTTAGATTTTTTGCCTGTACTTTGAGAATGTTTGATATGAAAATTGCTAGGAAAAGCGGTAAAAATAGGATATCTTTAAGTCATTTTTGAGTCCTGAAAAATAGCAGTGGAATACATGCCCTATAGGCAATACCATTTGTAAATGACTTCTGTGGGAACTATTCCTAAATAAAATGAGTAGAGTTCAGAATAAAAATGATAAAACTGACTTTTCTCACTGAACAGTTGGAGGCAAGGATTCCCTGGCGGGCTATCTCTAATAATGAGAATAGAGAGGTAACCGTTAATGAGGATAAATGTGTTGGGAGCTTTTTGGAGGTTTTAAGTGCCAATAGATAATCTGCAGTTCTCCTTAACACCAGGGAAAAAAGACATTCAGATCGATGGGGAAAAAGGATTTGAAAATGTGGCACTTTATTCCTTGATTTAAGGTCTCAGATGACCGTAGTAGAAAAAGGAAAATTGATACAATAGATAACAAAAAATACAACCTCAAGAGAGCAAGCATTTATCCTTTACAATAATCACAAAGTATGGGCAAGAAATTTTCAACAATAAAATTAAATATAGAGCTATTAAAAAAAAAATCGGTAGGGCCTTATGGTTTATGGTAGTGACCCTATTTCTTTTATACTAACATTTGGTAGCTACTCTATGCTTAAATCTGATAAACGATTCTTTGTATGTTACAAAATTTCAGTGTCCACATGTAAAAGCTCAAAGGGACAATAGTAGAAGGAGGGATATATTTTTTTACAGAGTGTGCTAATCTCAGGCACAAAATAAAGTAAGGATTTAAATCCTTCTAAAATAAAGTTTTCAAAAGACCAGATCTTCTTTCTCCTTTGTCACAAACTAGGGAAAGTCATAACGTTGAAGAATTAAATAAGCATAGAGTAACAAGTTGAGTAATAACATAACGGTCTGGATTTAAAAAACAACTTTGAGGTTTTTTGGTAGTCAAAAATCAGTCAACCAAAAAATACAGAAAATTTAAAGGAAAGTAATAAATACAACTGTAGGTTGGGAGACCCTAATTGTCATAAGAAAGAACAGAATTGTGACAAAATAATTTTAAAGATCTGACTGTTTATTTCCAAAAGTGTTGCTCCATCTCCATTGACTTCTGTTCAGAAATGTTCTTCCCCTTGAAAAAAGTGAAGTGAGTTTAAATTGTATTAATTACCTACATGTATGTATATGTGCACACACATATCTATAAAAACGTACTAAAAATGTTGCATTATATTGTAATCATTTAGAACTTATAAATAATACATTTAAGTATTAGTCATTATTCCTATGCTTCTGTTAAACTTGTTATTTTACTATACACTTATGAGACTCTGAGTCTTTGTCTACTTTGCAAAATAGAGTTTGAAAATTTTTGTGGTACATCATGGGTTGTTTTTTTTTTTGTATTCCATTGTAAATTCCATGCAATCAGGGAAGTCATCTTTCCTGCTATCAAAAGAAAACTGCATTCGCAATGTCACATTCAGTGGGACACCAGATGCCACATCACTTTTTATACCACCACTTCCCACTCCCCAACTGCCAAGTAAAAAGAAAAAAGGAAAAAGTAAAAGGAGAAAAAAAAAGAAAAAGGTATAAGGAAAGAGAAAATAAGTTAAAAGGAAAAAAAGGAAAATAAAGGGAAAAACCCACAAACAAGAACGGCATATCTGAGTCACAATCAGAAAAAAAAATGTTTTAAACTGGTTTAAATTGCTACTGCCTCAGAATGGAAACCCAGAGCTTTTGTTGAGGATGGGATAACTTTTTAAAAATATTTTTTTCTTTAGCTACCTTTGTTTTTCTAACAAAGTATTTACTCCTGAAAACCTTGCCTTGCTTTAAAAATTCAACATCTCCATATAGAGTTTACTTATGTATTTTCAACTGGCTGAAAATTATTACTAATCCACCTGTGGCTATAGAAAATATTAATAATATTTTATTGTTTGATTGACATTGTCTATATAAAAAGTGTACTGGTTACCTTCTAACTGTTCTAGTATTCTCATGGTAGGCAACTCAGTAATGACTCTTCTTTTACTTACAGATGTTAATCAGTTGTAATGGCTTTGCTGCATTTCTGAATCTGTCCTAATGTGATTACTTATAGTTCTATACTCAATTTTGGACATTACTTGCTGCGCCACTAGCTCACTTTTCAGGTTGTGATCAGGTCACATACATAATAAAGAATTATTTTCTCCTTGAAAAAACAAAAGCTTGAGAGATTCCTACCTTTCTGTTCCTGGCCACCTATTCATCAATCATCTCAAATTAAAAATAATCATTAACATAATTCAAGATTTGAAATGATATAAACATAAGACACATTTAGAAAGTCTTTAATGAACAGGGACAGTATGCACTTTGTTAAAATCTATGGCATGTGCTAACATTATAAGCCAAGACACTGGTACTTATGAATTTAGATCTTTCCACTTTTCAGATGCGGGAGACGGTGGTAGTGATGACCTGAGGCAACTTCTTCTGACAGATGGCTCCAGTCAAAGTTATCTCCTCCATAGGCCCTACGGTTTCCTGCCAGTGTCAGAGGTCTGACCACAGTAGAGACCTGAGGGCACGTGAGTACAAATTTGTGCCCTTCTTTGAAATCTAGTACAGTCCTCCAGCTACTGATATCTTCTCACACTCCTGGCAGCCTGCATCACCTGGAAACTGGGAGGAAACAACCATGCTAAAGTCAGATAAAACTGCAGGGCATGGTGCAGTCAGAGTGAATAGTCCAGCTGCCATCAGGTGTTAGTGCTGCAGTATTTCTGTGGAGAATGGTAGGCTTGGATAACGCTACCAGACATGCTGAAACATTGATAGTAAGACGTTTACAGGATTGAATGAAGCAATATTTTAATAGTGCTATTGTTATGATTATGTCCTCCAAAGAAGGAAGCTATGGAAAAGTGTACCATCAAGAAGCTCTTGCCAAAAACTGTTGGAATGTATTGTGCTTATGCAGGCTTGATATCACGCAGTTGTCCACTGGATTAGCTTCAGTTACTATGCAGTTCAGCTGAATTACATTTTTACTTTTTCTCTGTGACATCATTTGGAAATGGCTATCACAGGTCACAGATTTCAGAAACCAGAAAGTTGGCATTCTCTTTTTTTTTTAACCAAAAATCAAACCAAATGTGGGAGTTTTTTTTCATCAAGTAAAAAGTTGCTAGCAGCTTTTCTTCAGTTGCTGTGTTTCCATATTTATAGCCTTGTATGGTCTGTTGAACAAGGGAATGCAGTGCAACAAATCTCAGCTGTAAATACATCTTTTTCTCAGAGCTGGTTGAGACATTTTCGTTGCTGGCACAATTTTATCTGTCTTTCCCTGCTCTCTTCCTCCTTCTTCATATAAATAGTATCAAAAATGAATATAAATAAAAAAAAGAAATCTCCTCGTATACTTTATTATATTATTAGCAGTGACAAACATCTGTTTTCTCAGAGCAGTTTGTCACTGGTTCGTAGGATTCCTATGCACAAAGTTCACCCAGAATATGATATTTAAAAGCACAACAATATTTATTGCTCTATTATAGCCTTGCATAAGCAGTTACCGGCATAAACAGTTATAGTTCCTAGCATAAGCAGTTACCAGCATATTGTTTTCCCTTTGTGAGAGTCTTACCAACCCAACTAAGCTGGAGACACTGCTGAGCAGGAGGATGATTATCAGCAAGGTCAGAGCAGAGAAGGGAGGCAGGTGCAGCACCTTCAGGGCGTCCCCTGTTGTTCGTAGAGTGTGCTCTGGGTCCTTTCTCTCCCCCTCTGCTCCGAGCCGCCTCTGTTTATACCCTCAGCAGATTCAGTGGCAGAGTACTGATGCACACGTGGCCAGAGCATGCAGCAAGGCCTGCCAGGTACATGCCCTGCTGGCTAACAGTGGTTCCCGGATAGCAACAACATCCTGCTCAATAACAACCCTCCTAACTCCCCTCTCTGAGATAACAACCCTCCTAGCTCCCCTCTCCAAGGTTGCATTCTCACAGCTGTGTGCAGCTTGTAATTTCCCACAGTGGCCCTACACGGACGATCACTGAAATCCCTCACACATGCCACCGTGTGGTCCGTGGCACCACAGTTGGAACACTGTGGTGTTCCACAACCCGCACTCTTAAGCTTGTAATTTCCCACAGTGGCTCTACATGGACCATCACTGAAATCCCTCACGCAGCATTCAACATGCTTCCTTTTAGCACCATGCCTTGAAGATTTTCTGAAATGGAATGGCTTCCTTCACTCTCATAGAAACTGGAGTTTTATATTCTGCTATACCTGTTTAACTAACTTCTTTTCTGTTATATTGTTAAATTGGCATTTTTTTTATTTTATATTTCTAGGAATACTATATTAATAGCATTAACACAGCTAATCGTAATATAACTTTATTTGCATGTGGTTTATTATAAAGTCTGATACCAAAACAAGTGCTAGCAACTTTTCTGCTCAGCGTGAACTGAAAGAAATCAAGACTTCTCAGATTCCTTAGCTCTGAGTAACTCTTATCTTGTTGACTACACAGCATATCTTCTCTCAGTAAGTGCTCACTGCCATGGCTAAAGCAACTAAGCATCCATCCTCAGTGACTAAACGGTGGCACTAGTCACACAGCATGAAATTTTCAGGTGGTGAAAATTTCTGGCAAGAAAATGTAAGTGTCTATGGTGGAACAGTGTATCCAAGCGTGTAAAACAGAGAAAGGCTTATCTATCACAGGTCTTAATTCTTGGCATCTTGTATCAAGTCAAAACCAGGAGAAGGATTTGCATTGTCCAGTGAGTAATGACAATTTACAGCAATCCTGGTGCCAGGGCAAAAAAAA
>WHYT01017637.1:69603-80046 GCA_009806455.1 Tetrax tetrax
AAAAAAAAAAAAAAAAAAAAAAATTGGCTCTATACACAGATTGACAGGATAGGTATAAATCAACTATTCAGTCCGAGGAAATAGATTTTGGAGTTTTTCTCTACAGGTCCATGAAAAAAGTACTGCTCAGAGCTAAGCAATAATCGTAAAGAATGTTAAGAATTATTACAAAGGAACTAAAAAACAAATTGCCACCATATCACTTAAAAATTTATACTGCGTCCACATGCAAAAGCCATACATAATGCTGGTCACAGCCTATTAAAGATGATGCAGTAGAATGAGTAGGGTACAGAGAAGCACAAGTCAGGTGATTAGTAGCATAGTACAGCTTCCGCAAGAGGAGTTTTCTTAACCCTGAACAATGACCTAAGAGGATTCAAAAATCCTCTTAGGATATGAATATAAAACCACGCCTCTCAGGAAAAGATGAATACGGAATGAAAAATTTCTATTTCTTATAACAGAGAAGCTAGGGTAAAAGAGATCATTTTATGAGTTGTTTTAAAACAAACAATTTTTTTTTTTTTTACATACACTATGTAATTACATTATAGGTCTGTCTGCTGAAGGATATTGTGAAGTACAAAAAAAAAAAAATTAAAATAACTTCATGGGGAATAGATCCCTTGACATTAAATATAATAGTCCAGAAAAAACCTATTACTGACAAAGTCCCTAAGCGATTAGTTGAGGAAAGTTAGAAGAGTGATCTCTCTAGAGCTTCTCTCAGCTTTGTATTTTTTTCTCTAAGATTCTTATTGTGAGCCATTATGAGAGATAAAGTGTTAGACTAAGTGGTTTGTCTCTGTGTGCCTGTTCCTACAGATTTAACCTTGAAAATTATTTTCTTCTGGATTGATAAAGATTATCTTCTGGGTAATTATAAAGCTTCTTCAAACACTTTTTTACTCTTTTTGCTTTCTCATTCTGAAAGTTAACTTTTTAGCTAGGAATATTAATAAATTACATTGTTACACAAGGTTTCAGACAATTCTGCTTAGTACAACAATTCAAATGAAGTTAGAAAGGCAAGTTTAAGTGTCCACTATTTCTAGTAGACCCTTCAGTTCTTGCCTAGACCTGGGCAACACAAAGTTAGATCTCAGTAAAAGGCATTAGGACTGGCTGATAATAGTTTTGCTTAAGAGTTGTCAGAGCAAAGCAGTTCCACTGGCCTTATTCATACAATGAGAAATTTAGATGTTCAAGGCTTACTCGATAGGAAAATCTAGACTCTTTACTCTCCAGCATTTCCACCAATTTTATAAGAACTCTGTATGAAGTATGACAGAACTTTGTATTTTCAGGTGGTGTTGAATTGACAGAAACACAGTTATTTCAATAAAATTACATCATTTCCTGTTGGCTGATGAATGAGTGCCATTGTCTTTTATATAGCAAATTAAATTTCAATGAACAAATTGAGTCAAAAACAGCTGCCATTCAGTGTGCTACTTTTTCCTATCAGTATAATAAGTTGTGTCATAGATAGGATTTCTGTAAATAGTAAACCGAATAGAATAAGTGCAGTAAGGTAACTACATTGTTATGAGAAGAGTGAGCAGAAAAAAAAACCATGAATTTTTTAAAAATTCCTCTCCCATTACAATGATAAGGTGATCTTTTCATGAAGGTAACAGAGATCAATAAACTTTGTATTACAGCTTTTTAGAATTTGTGACAAATTACAGGAAATAAACTAAATTTAGATATGATGACATTACCATACACAGAAAAGAATAATATTAAAGTCCTTTTCACAGTCCATTTCTAGACACGATAAAAGGTGGGACAAAAGCAAGAATTAGCTGTGAACATATTGAGAAATCCCCATTACTATCTTGCATTTTTCATGCAGAGGAAGCATTTTTCTGTGCTCTACCTTGCCACCTTTTTTTCCTTCTAACAGTCATATATCCCAGAAGCCACTAGATGCACATTAATTCATGATCATTTTTACCTGTGGTTTTTTTTTTTTCTGCTCAGCACTTTTAAAATTTCCTAGTCCAAGCATACACTGATGACATTCGTTGCCAAAAGTACAAAGGTTCATTCGAAAATGAACATCCTTCCTGACAAACTTCGGTAGATTATAGTGACTTGAAGACTGATAACGGTTAAAATGGAATTTGGAATTACAAAGGAAATTGAAAAATAAAAAAAAAAATGCATCAAATATTGCTGTATTGTAGAATAATATTTGTGGATTTTTTTTTTTCATTACTATTTTACCACTTCCTGAGGAATTACATTACTTTTATATTGAGAGGAAAGAGAGGTGGTGGGCACATCATAGCAGATCATGTGTTGCAAACTTCCTTTCAGTATAGTAACAACAATTACATCTGAGGTAATGCTCTTCCTTTGATAAAACAGAACTGTTCAAATGAATATGAAGGAGATTCTCTGTTAAAGACACTGACTACAAAGCTGAATTATTTTTTTTTCTGTGTAACGTTACAGTTCCTAGACTACTGCAACATAGTCTTTGCACTTTAATTTTAGATTCACCAAGAAATATCTCTCTAAATCCTATTCTTACTTCAAATAATAGTGGAAAGAAATTGAAAAATAAAACTAACTCACCTCAATAAAACAAAACTTAGAAATAGAATAGAAAATGGATAATGAGGCCACTGGGGTTTTAGAAAACAGTTCCTTTGTACAACACTGAGATCAAAATTCGAAAGCTTTTGGTGTATTTAAAAACAATAATTTTAAGGTGAAAGTTGCAGCCTTAAATTAACGTGTCAGAATAATACAGATGGTGAAATGAATAGAGAACAGGAAAGCAGAAATGGACCATTTAGTCACATTCTGCTCTTTCTCTTTTTTAGCAGAAGCACCGAGCTGCAAAACTGATAGCTGTTCGTAAATCTCTGCAATACAGTTGGTCCCAGCACCAAGTACGACAGCTTTCAATAAAACATTCATTGTGATGCTTTGAGGTCTTCAGAGGTACATAAAACAGTTCCCCAACTGCACATTACATGGAGTTTTCCATTACACACTGCACAAAATGTCCTTGACATTCAGGAGTTTGCCATACATATTTTAACATGCATCACTCCAGGGGGTATTTGAAAATACCCTCCACTTGCCTTTAATAATAATGACTTGTCAAGTAGAATCCAGATCTTGGTTAATCTAACATAATATGGAGTTGATGGTTTTTATTAACTGTCAAATGGAGCCCAATAGCCGTCAGATACATTTCTTCCTTCTGTCATGCTTTTGTTCCCAGTGTGTTTCATTTCTGACCACTAATGTAAAAGGTTAATAAACTGCAGTATTAAGTATCATTAATATTCAATATGCATGATAAGTGAATAATTTTGCAGATTTTTTTTATTTTAAAGATGTTAGGACATTAATGTGGCTATTCTGCAGCCTTACAGAAGTGTACCATGCTGCATGCATTGGCTAATTCGGCTGTGAAGAGTCTGTGAAGTATCTCTGCCACATTAGAATCTCTGCATCTTTATTAAAATTCACATGAGTGCTTCAGAAATCTGATGGGTTTTTTTTTTTGCTTCCGATTCTATCTCCTTCTCCCCTACATTTCTCTTCTTACTATAACAAGGTACGATTAATCTAATATCCTTTCATAAACATTTTATCCTATGCCAAGCATAAAATGAGCATAAATAATAAAGATTTTCAAATATTTTTTTTCAGCCACTGTCACTATGAGGCTGGTCATCAGTGCCTCTTTTTCTCTATATTGTTATGCTTCTCAAACAAAGAAATCAAGTCAAACCTTGTTATGGCTATAAACAAATTGCCTGAGCATCAGTCACGCTTGTTAAAATTTCACAAAGTTAGAAGTAGAGAGATATAGGTGATGGAACTATCTTAGTTTTTTGTGATAATGGCACAAAAATATTCTCACAAAAACTGTTCTAGCTTTATATCAGGGCTACTGGCAAATGAATTTGATACCAAATCTTAGAATGAGATATGAACTAGAACAGTAGACTGAACTAGAGATTATTAACCTGTCCTTAAAACATCTATATGACAACTTATTTGTATAGCTTTTTTTCTTTAACTCTTAAGTTTCTAGAGTTTAAAATATCTCCATTAACCAGAATGAAAAGAATGTTGTGTTCAACATATTTAGCCGAGTATTACTTGTGTATTTGCTTATATGCCTTCTTTACAAATCACGTTTATATTTTAACTCAAATAAAAATAACTTTGTTTACCTTTAAAATAAATCACTTCATTTGACATTGTTAAACTGACACAAAAATTTCCTATCAATTTAATCATCTTCTGTAAACCTGAACATGTCAGATGTGAGCTTTAGTGTCTGTCAGTGTTGTTACGTACCACCTTTCAGTTATCTCTTTTAACATTGTCTACCACTGGGGAAAATAATTTTCTAGTTACTCCACGTCTGGTTACTCCATGTCCAAACTCCACTATTACCCAGTCTTATTGCTTCTTGTATAGGTAGAATATGGGTCTGTACTATACTATACTATACTATACTATACTATACTATACTATACTATACTATACTATACTATACTATATATAGGTCTACTTATACCATTCTACTTTCAGAAATGTGAAAATCAGGTTCAAATAGTAATTTTAAGGTTGACCTAGACAGGTAACTGTGGTGTATTCTTCTTGGGACTAGAAGCAATTATCAACATTAATGTGTTGACCATGTGAGAGTCAGCTAGATGAGCTACATTGATGTCTTTCACTGTACTATATGCATATTCATAAGACATTAGAGGATAAATCAGCCTTGTTTATCAGTAAAATGCAAATATTTTTCAATAAAATAGAAAATAGACTTATTGTTGGTGTGTCATTCCTTGTTACTACTATTAAAGCTGTTTAAATAGAAAAATAAAAACAATTACAATTGGGTTTTTGTTTATTTTGTTGTTGTTGTTGTTGTTTTTGAAGTTTCTTAAGATGGGAGAAATTAATAATGACTAGGCTGTTAAGGACTACATGAAGTGAGTTTAGCTTTAGACCATTTCTGAGCTATGCAAGAATACTCTTCATTGTTTTGGAAGTTTCTTGAGAGACAGAATAAAATCATCAATGTCCTTCCTCTTCCCTGAAAGGACATTTAATCATTTAGAAGTCCAGTGTATTTGTGGCTTACTTAAAATTCAGTGTTTGTTTAAAACTGGGTCAAGAGATCAAACTCACACTATGAATGAGAGATCTAGTGACGAGTGACACTTCCAGCTCAGGTGATCATGAAAGAGTACATATGTGCTCTTGCCCTAGTGCAGTTCCTACTTCTAGTGGCTACTGTCTTCTGTGAAGATAACATGGATTACTTAACCCCTGAGAGTGCACAATATGATGGGCATTTTTCATGCCGTATGAAACCTTGGTACTGCTAGTAGACATTGCTGCACTTCTATACTGTTTTCTACACTTTGGCACTACTAGTAGTAATTATACCTATCATCCTTCTTAAGTATCTAAGAAATAGTACTTTATACAAAACTAATAGTAATAATATATTCACAGACATTAATTATTAATGAATAATAAAATTTACCTATTTTACATTCTCATTCAATCAGCTAATCATACAAGAAATCTCATTTGCCTCTTGAATTACTGCTTACCAAAGAGCACTTTTGGAGGACATAGAAACTCAACACTGACAATGACTTTCTTTCATATACCATATGGAAAAAAAATGTTCTAAAATAATGTTTGGAAAAGGGGCAATAATTACTTTGTTACAAGGTGGAGTGGTTACATTGTATCATATTCTATTGTGTTGTTAATTGGTTTTCACCAGAATAAAGAAATCTAATCATGCAGTGTGCTCCAAATGCAGGATATTCCATATGTTCGGTCTCATATTATCACAGAAACTGACTTTTGATATAGTACCACAGAAAATGTTGCCAGCTTATATTACCAGGACCTGTCTCAGTGCTAACATACTCTCTTCAAAATGAAGAATAAGACAGAAATTCTTTCATTGGGTATTAACCGTGTTAAAAATGAGACAAGGAAAAGAAGAAGAGTAATGAAAGGAACTATCATTAGTACAGAACTTGTAAGAATGGATGAAAGAGATTTAAAGTTTTACTTGATATTTTTGTTTGCCCTGTTAGTATGCTTTTGTCTGTCCATCTATATCATTAATCTACATTAAATTTCTGGTTTTAGTAAAGCATGTCTGTATTTTAAAATAAAATGTAAGGGTTTTATTGAAAGAATACTAAGGACAATATGCCTTCTATGTTATTTAATGTCTATTTTCATTTTTCTCCCCTGCCCATGGATATGGGCCTTCAGTACTGTGGGTCCAAAACTGTCTGAGATCTACCCTGGATTGGGATTGCTGGGAGCTTCTGTGTGGCACACCTTGTGGGAGCTTGACTGTGGTTCCGCTATGTGGGACATATGAAATCTCCAACAGATGAAGAGACAAGGAGCAGGTAAATGCTCTGCAAAATTCATTACATTCTAGTTAGAGTGATTAGGACAGAATTTTCTGTTGCTTGACTGTAGAGTGGCTCCCTGAAGTAGAGAGACTTACTCTGCAGTGCTGCAAGAGATTTATTCGATATTCGCAGCAGTAAAAAAGGAAAAAGAATCTGATCCCCTGCCCAGGACTAGGAATTTTCAGCTTCCAAGATTTATCTAAACCCTTTTTTAATCACTATTTTATTTCACATTTGTGATAATTCTACATGCAAAGCCTTCAGGAAGGAACTGAATCTGCTAGAATAGAAGAACAGAAAACAAGAGTTATTATTCCCTTCCCCTATTGCCACTTATTTCATTGAAAAAGGGCTTTGTGTAGGGAGAGGTGAATTCCTCCCTTGCTAAATAAATGTATAGACTTTAAAAAATAGAATAAACTGGGCACGGTTTAAAACAGAACTATATTTGTGCACACCTTTAATTAACAATATAAATATTTTCAAAATAATAACATTTTTACAATGGCCATAAGACACTCAAAGCTGAACACTCAGTGGTAGTAACTCATGCCTAGGTGCACTGATGATGACTTATCCTTCAGCCTCATGGTTAGCAGCAGCACACTATGAATTAATGCAGTGCAGTTTATGGCCTACCATACCTTATTGCTTAATTAAAAGTGACCCAGTTTATTAAACTGGAGAGATGAAGTTTCACCCCCTACGAGCCTAAATGAGTCTTTGAGTAGCACAAAAGTCGCTTTCAACTTTCCTCATTTCAAGCCTCTCAGAGTAACTATTCATACGGAGATTTGTTGACTCTTCTTGAACACAGTTGCTTCTTTTGCACTGTGTTAATCCATGTATTTGTAGGATAATGAGTTGTGGGAATGCCTTGATTTTGCAGTTCTACCTTTCTTTTAAGCTGTCATCCTGCCATAATAAAACACTTATCTGGAAATACACCCAAAATAACTATTTCTGAAACAGCAGTATAATTTTCTTTCAATATTTTGCAATGCAACAGTCAATGATATTGCTCACAAAGCCACGACTTTCAAACGGCACATTTTCCCCACAGAGCTGGTTAGGTAGTGTTCATTTAAAGCTAGAAGACAAAATCTACATCTGTCAACAATGTTAATGCACCGGCTACAGAATTCTGAATCTCACATGAGGTGAGGTGAAAACAGAAAATGCTACACTTGAAGTAAAATAAATATTTCTAATGGGTTTCAAATATATGTTCTTGTAATCAATAAAGATATAACTTGCGGTTAGTGACATTACTTTATCCTGTTTTAATACTTTTAGAAGCAACGGTGGACAAGGGACGAGCAATGGGTATCACCTACCCGGACTTGTGCAAAGCATTTGACACTGTCCCACACGACATCCTTGTCTCTAAACTAGAGAGGCATGGGTTTGATGAACGGATCTCTCGGTGGATAAGGAGCTGGCTGGATGGCCGAACTCAGAGAGTGGTGGTCAACAACGTGATGTCCAAGCGGAGACCGGTCACGAGTGGCATCCCTCAGGGGTCCGTGTTGGGCCCGACCATGTTCAACATCATTATCGGCCACATGGACAGTGGGATAGAGTGCACTTGCCTCAGCAAGTTTGGTGATGACACCAAGCTGTGTGGTGCCGTCGACGCACTGGAAGGGAGGGATGGCATCCAGAGGGACCTGGACAGGCTGGAGAGGTGGGCCCGTGCCAACCTCATGAAGTTCAACCAGACCAAGTGTAAGGTCCTGCTTGTGGGTTGTGACAATCCCAGGAACAAATACAGGCTGGACAGAGAATGGATTGAGAGCAGCCCTGAGGAGAAGGACTTGGGAGTGCTGGTGGACGAGAGGCTCAACACGAGCCAGCAATGCGCTCTTGCAGCTCAGAAGGCCAACCACATTCTGGGCTGCATCAAGGGAAGCATGGCCAGCAAGTCAAGGGACGTGATTCCTCCCCTCTACTCTGCTCTCAAGAGACCCCACCTGGAGTACTGTGTCCAGTTCTGGAGCCCCTAACATAAGAAGGACATGGAGAGTCCAGAGGAGAGCCACAAAGATGATTAGAGGGCTGGAGGACCTTTCCTATGAGGACAGGCTGAGAGAGTTGTGGCTGTTCAGCCTGAAGAAGAGGAGGCTCTGGGGAGACCTTATAGTGGTCTTCCAGTACCTCAAGGGGGCCTACAAGAAAGATGGGGAGAGGCTATTCAGTAGGGCCTGTTGTGATAGGATGAGGGGTAATGGTTTTAAAATAGAGGGAGGTAGATTTAGACCGGATATTAGGAAAACATTTTTTACAATGCACAGGTTGCCCGGAGAGGTGGTGGAAGACCCATCCCTGGAAACATTCAAGGCCAGGCTGGATGAGGCTCTGAGCAACCTGATCTAGTAGGGGATGTCCCTGCTCCTTGGAGGAGGGTTGGACTAGATAACCTTTGAAGGTCCCTCCCAACTCTAACCATTCTATGATTCTATGATTATATTGACTGTATTTAGATTATCCCAAACTTGATTCATTGATCACTTAGATTTTCTTCCAGTTATGTTTGAAGAATTACTTTTTCTAATTTACAAGAATTTTTCCTCTCCATCTCTGTTTTAAGAATATATTACTCTTTGTAAGTTATGCTTCCTATCCTATCCTATCCTATCCTACTTCCTATCCTATCCTATCCTATCCTATCCTACTTGTTCTTTTTCTTCATTTTTTCACTCAGTCTCCCAGAAACTATCAAGAAAAAGTTTACTAGAGTACTGTCTACAACAGAAGAAATTAGTCACTGTGTACAGCAATGCCCGCACCCATCCATTCTTCACAAGGTACTCAATTATTTGCATGAGATGTTTTATATTATTTTGCACCTAGTTAGCTGCAGGTAACTAGGTATCAACTGAACTACAGACAGCAAGTGTGGAGAAAGATGTTGACCCCAATGAGGCTATTGACAAAGTGGAAAGTCATTTTTCATTTTACTCTTTGAAACTTACATCTTCTCAGTATAAATATAATTTTCCATTTACATCTTCCTTCAATGAAAGTGTTATCCACTCTAGCGAGATTGCAAGATGATAGACTTATTTCCATTATTATTGCTTCAGTAGGAAACTTATCACTATTTTAATAAAATTATAAGCTCTGTTTGTTCCTCTATTTTTATCCTTCTAAATGTCCACTGAAAAAATGCCTGCCATTGAATAATGCTTTGAGTACATTGTCAAACCTTTTGGTAATAACTCATGCAGAGTAGAGATATTTTTTTTCATTTGCCTAATCAGTACCACACTTTTCAGTTTTCCTAGATCATTACCCCTGGCATGTGTCAGAATACTTCTAGGGCCTACAAATTTAGCTAACAATTAAAAAAATGCAAAACCATTAGTTGCAGGCAAATTACTCCTTTCTGTTCAAAATATTCAGTTAAATTTGTAGAGAGGCATTTGATATTACGAATGGTTTTTCTTAATACGCATCTTGGCCCTGGTTAATATAGGAGTGCTCAGAACAGACCATTTAGTCATATTTATGGGAATGTGAAGCACAAAGTATGGACATAGATTGATTTAAAAAAAAAAGATGTCTAGAAGGTCATATAGCTCTTTGCGGTGTTTCTTATAACATTTAAATACTACAAATTTTAATTATAGTTGGTGCAGATACTAGCACATAGAATGCAGGCTGTCTAATGAAGATAGTTACAGTTGTTGATAATTTCATGAAACTTTAGGCACTTGGAATGAATGTGCATGCTCCATCACCTTGATTACAAATTTTGACATAAACAGATCCACAATCTCCAAAAATATGTTTAGAGGGGGAAAAAAGGAAAAAATAGAAAAAAAAAGAAAATAAGAGAAAAAGATATGATGTTTGTTTGTGTACAAAGAGGGGCATGAATGCATCTTCTTAAGAGATAGTAGCATGTCTATAATTTGAATGAGATCTTTGAAACAGACAATCCCTCTTTTCATATCTGCGTTTGGAACAGACTGTCAGTAAACAGCTTTTC
>WHYT01017638.1:13012-30788 GCA_009806455.1 Tetrax tetrax
TTGTGCTCATCCTTGTATGAAAAGGCAATTATGAAGCAGTCACATTGCCTCAATCTATAAAACCTGCGATTCACCATCATCAGTAGAGATTAGAGTGTGTTCCCTGGTGATATTTCAGAGAGCAACACCCATCCTGGTGTTTATTCCTGCAAACAAATGTGTGCAACTGTAAGGATCTTTCTCTTTGCAGACAACTGGAGGAAAAAGAGGCAAGGGGAAAGTGAAGGAAAAGCTGGGGCCGGGCAGGAGGCAGGTGGCACTGCCAGAGGGGCAGACCCTGGCTCAGGGACCCCGGTTCCAGCGTCGGGGTGTCTGTCAGCACAGCCCCTCTCCTCCTGTCCCAGCTTGAACCGAATCAAATATCTGTCCTGGTTCCAGTATCTTACATGCCAGTTCCCGTTGTGGGGGCAGCAGGCTCGGCAGGTTTCCATTTATGACCTCCAGATCTGTCCTAAACCAAGGGTGTCTGTGCTCTGTTGATGAAAAATTGGAGGAAGAAGCCACAGCAGCAGCAGGACAGGGGATGGACTCTCAGACATGCGGCAGAGCCACAGAACAGCCCTGTTTCTGGGAAGCAGTATGAAAAATCACATAATGCAGCAGCAGAGAGAAATCAAAGCCCACAGAGGGATGTAAATTCAAAAGCTCAATCTTGATACCACTTGACGTTGAGATTTTTAGCGAAAAGCAGTCATTGTTGATGAAGTTTTGTTGCAAGCCATGAAACAGGAGGGTCAAGAGCTTGCCAGGAGAAGACATCATCATGATAAATAAACCTGAGTGAGGACAAGAGATCTAAAGCATCTGAAATTTCAATAGCAGCGATTGCAGGGCTTCACCGCCGTGCGTTTGATCTGCCAGTATAATCCTAAAATGGGAATGGCCTACAAATTGAAGAATATGGATTTGCCTAAAAAACAAAGCCATGCATTTGAGAAGATCACACATTTTAATTACAAATGACTGTGGCATCTGTAGCTGCCTATGCAGAGCAGGCAGAACTATCGTACTGAGGTGTTACTGTACTGTAGCTAAGTTTCACCCCCCGAAAATGAAGGAAGTTTAAAAGGGACCTGGGTACCACCACATAGCTGCTAGAAAGGTCAGGGTTTTTTTTTTTCTTTCTAAATATTCCGAGTGGGGTGAAGGACTGGAGGAGGATGTGGGCAGGAGTGAAGGACAAGGACATATGCCTTTTTATGATCTAAGAAAGAGATGTGCAAGCACAAACTTGGTATTTCTTTTGCGGTTTACTCAACGCAGTTTTACGAACACCCAGCGCCAGGTGCCGTAGGACACACGCAGCCGCCACATCCACCACCCATCCAGGCCGAGCAGCGTGTGGAACGGGTGATTTCACACTGAATGCACAGACACCACACGTTCCGTCAGCGACGGGTTGTTTGCTACAGATCCAGCTACCGGCGCCCGTAGCATCGCTCGCTCCTCATTCGTCAGTGGAGCTACACAAACATCCCGTCTGGTGCTGAATAATTACACCGTGGTGCACACATTTTCCGTAGTTCTGGGAGTGTTTTCTACGTCTTTTGACTGTCACAAGAGAAGAAAAGCTCCTTGATGCGTGGGGAATGAGGGGAAATCTGGGAGGAGACCAGGGGTTGTCTGGGGAGCCCAGGGAGGCTGTGGGAATGCAATAATTTGATAATTTGGACATCCTTTGGTGACAGACCGTCTCCCTATGGCGCTGGAGAGATATGTGAGAGCTGGAGGGGTGATTTGAGGAAAAGTCTTGTCAGTTATACCCCTAACACTCCTTTCAGCAGGGGTAGTAGTATGTTTGTCTCCGTTCCTTTTGGTGTTTGTTAGCCGCAAATTTAATAACCCATTAGGATTAATAAATTCATTCGGAGGTTGCTTCCAGGTTAGCCTGATGATGAAATAAATGGCATTGGAAATCCAATTAGACACAACGATACAATAATTGTAGAAGAACACAATCCCATCTCTGCAAACGCAAGACAGGTGCAGCATTTCAAACCTTTTTGCCATGGAAAACCACTGGATTACATGGAGTCAAGGAGATTTGCAGCTGTAAATTCACGTTTATCCTGAGGTGGTGGTACAATAACGATTGCTCAGGACAAGCCCAAAGATAAACACACTTTCAGGGTCAGGAACAGGAGACCTGAGCTTACTAAAGTATGTTCTCACACTGCTGGAGTTATTTCCCTTTCTGCGGTGTGCCGTGTATGGCGTGAATTCAGAGGCTCAGAAACTCCCTGTTATTTTTACAAGGACAGTACTAAATCTGTTGACCCTGAATGGGTCCTCCAAACAGAGAGTTTTTTCTAAAATGCAAGTGAAAAAGAAAGGAAATGGTTTCAAATCTTTGAAAAGAGATCATGGAGAAATCTTTGAAGAGCTGAGTGCCTTGCCTGTCGCAGAGCTGTATGTACCTCGGTTCGTTATACCATATATATATATTATAACGAACCCCAGTGCTGCACACATGCAACCTGCTTGTTAGACAGGCTGCTGCGTTTTAGGGAGCCAGGATGGAGGTGACAAGTAGGTGCTATACACGTTCGTTTAAATGCTCTGAGTATAATAAACCAGTTTCCACAAACAGCAGCCGGTTTCTGTACCTCAGGCCCCGTGCTGCCTTCAGGAGCCGGGCTGCAGGCACACTGGGCAGAGCTCGTTAGGGGCTGTGCCATGTAATTACCAGCCCGGTTTTCGGGCAGGTTCAGGATCTGGGCATCAGCTCATCACGCTGTCCAGCGAGAGCTGGAGAGCATCTGGAAGATGGAGGTTGGTGGCTGCGGCCTGGAGATGCACGCAGCATTGATAACGCGGGGAGCAGCCGCGTCGCGTCAGGAGGAGCGGCTGTGCGTTCCTCCAGGGCTGGCCGGACACCCCGTATTTTTTTTACTGGCTTTTGACCCAAAGCATGTCTGCCTCTTTTCCCCAACTTTCACGTCCTCTCCTCTGGGTCTGAGGAAATGCAATGTAATATTTTGCCGCAGGTTACGATCACGATGACAAGAAAATAACCGGGAGCGGCTGAGCTTTGCAGCGCCGGCAGGCAGCGGCTCCCTCGTCTCTAGGGCAGCGGAAAGGCCGGTCCCGAGGAGGAATCGGCACCACCCAGGGCCGCGCGCGGCCACTCCGCAGGGGAAGACTGGGCTCGCTGCGGCGCTATTGCCTCCTGGTCTTCCTGCCAATGCTCTGATTAATAACATCCCAAGCCACCTGATGCACTATTGATTCTGAATTCAATAAAAAGAACTGGCGGCTGCCGGTGAGACCACATTGTTTTTCCTCTGAAAAACGCAGGGCAGCAGCAGGTTTCCAGGCAGGGGAAGGTGGTGGGGAAGCCCCCCAGGGACGGGGTCTCCTCAGTGGCAGTGGGCTCTCCTGCTCTCCCGGGGCTCTGGCGCAAGGGCAGCGGCGTGTCCCGTGGGATGGGCAGCAGGACCGGGTGTTCGCTCGGGTAGCGCTGCAGGAGGGGATGGAGAGCGCTCCCGAGGGCCCTGCGCTGTCGTCCAGACAGCTCTGGGCTCAAGGACAAATCCCACTTGGCTGGGGAGGTTTCAGTACACGAGCAGGTGGGTTTTGTCTGAGAAAGTAGCTCAGCACTATGGACTTCTTAAATATTAAGCAGAACAGTTGTCTCCTGAGCTGCGGAAAGCAGCACAAGAAGAACAAGGTGGGGACTCTTTCCAAAGAACCTGGCTTTTAAAGCATCAATGTTTCTCCCGTAAAGACAGTGTTGGTGTTTTAAAACACTCCAGTAAATCTAATGCCAAGGAAGAGAAATCGCCTGCTGGTTTCCTTCATCCCGTGCACGCTGGCAGAGAGGAGAGGGGAAAGGTGTGAGAGGGGCCGGAGCGCTTTGCTGGGTGCTGTGGGACGCCCAGCCAGTAAACAAAAGCTGTTCAGGCTTATTAACAACCTGGGAGAGAAAGGCAAATACATAACAGCGAGCAGAAGGCAGCTCAGGCGATGTAGAGAAGCCAAGAAATATTGAGCTTTGATCCAGAGAGAATATTTCAACAAACACCGAGTGCTTTGCAAACACTCAGCGCTCACAGCAGCCAAGGCACGCGGCGAGGGAGGAGCGAGGAGCACATCCCCACGGCTCTGGGGCGGCAGCCGCGAGGGGCTGGGGGTTTGCAGAACGGGAGCACGCGTCTGGGAACGGCAGCCCTTCCCAGGGCCGGGAACAAGGTGTCCAACGTGCTGCTGGGCAGGGGGAACGTCGAGCATTCCGTTTCCTACAACGCCAAAGGGAAACTGCAGAGTGAGGTTTTTCCTGCCCATTGGCAGGGAGCTGCGTTCACTCCGGGCCGGATTTTCAATGGAGAGAAGCTGTCAGGAGGGAGAGGGATGAGACTGAAGTGTTGCTCTGGGTGAAACCAAAGCTCTGAGCGCTCAGCTCCGGCGTGCCGCGGGAGGGAGTGGATTTCTTACCCAGGTGTGGGATTTATAACCCGAGCACAGCACGGCAGGCTTTAACCCAGCACATCCCACACCCAGCGCAGGCAAGGAGCCCCGGGCTGAGGCGCTGGCAGAAGCACATGCAGATGTGATGAGTTGAGAATTAATAAAAGCCCAAGAGAACAACAAACAAGCAAGAAAAGGGGCATGTGGTCATCGAAGCGGTGGCCTCTGCGGAAGCATCCGCAGCAGTCACGGTCCTGCCTGGCCGGCCTGACCCGCCAGCCTCACAAGCGTCCTCTAATAACAGAGAATAAAAGGGGTTATCTGTCTGCTCTATTGAGACCTTCAAATTTTCATCTTAATGGGACATGGTGCTTGACAGATTGAGCTCCGCTGAGCAGCTCATTGGAAATTCAAATGCAGGCTCTGGGGCTTATTCCAGCCGCTGAGCCTATTTTCTTCCCTTGTTTGCTGGCTGAGCAGGCGGCTGCCGGGAGTGATGACTGCGCGGTTTGTCAGCACCGCTTTCCTGAGCAGCAGGCTCTAATCTCTCCGCAGCCTCTCGCCTTCGCCCGCCTCCCACCCAAACAGGCGTGTGAGGGGAGACGCAGAGCTGGGAGGGCTGGGAGGAGCGGCAGGGGGATGATGCACGGACTTATTATTCACGTATAGGTTTAATTGCACACGTGCAATCGCACGCACGCGGTGGGCAGAAAGCAGGCACGTAGGGTCTGTCAGCACTTGGAAGGAGGCAGGCAGGTGTCGCGACGGATAAGCGAGCAGGTACGGTGGATAAGCGGGCAGGTATCATGTCCCTAAGGAAGGAGGAAGAGCGTGGCAGCCGGAGGAGCTGCAGCGGGACCCACCAGCTCCAGACCGCGGTGCCTCCTGCCCTTGGTAGCTCTGAACAGCGAGAACAAAGCCGTTAAAGCATGTCCTCCCAGGAGGTCACCTCCACAGCACAGAAGTGGAGGCTCATCGCTTAGGAGCGGGAAGCTGGCTGGAGAAATTACTGGAAAATGCTGGGAAACACTCGGGCAGCAGGGGAAGTACCGAGGCTGCAGGGAACCCCGCTGGCGTTTCCTCCTGCGCCTGCTCGAAGCCCTTGCTGTGCCTGCAGATGCCCTACAGGTTACAGATTCTTTTCATTCCTTCTCCCCATCTCTTTAAAATTAGTCCCAAGCCTCTGAGCACAAAAGACACATCAATTCTTCCAAAAATGTAAAAGGAAAAAAGCAGCTGCCTCTTGCTGCTTGGAAGTGCGGTTCTGCCCAAGGTCAGATTTTGGCCAAATTCGGCGGAGAGATACCCCGGTTTTCTGAGATGTGTTTCGCCTTGTGAAAACCAGACCAAACACACTGATTCTGCTGCCGTGCTTATTGCTCCTGGTGCTCAGCAGGCTCTGGGACATGAATTATGTAGAAGATGCGCAGCAGAAGAACAGGAGCCGGCAGGTTTAACGCAGCTGGAGCACGCCCCGAGCCATGTCCCACTCCATCCGTCCCCAGCAGCTCCTCAGAGCATTTCACTGGTGAGCGTGGGCCCTTTCCGAAACCTGCGACGGCTCGGCGGGCGGAGGGGGCTGAACCCCTCTGCGAGCCCCCGTGGCCCCGGTGACGCTGTGCAGGGTGCAGAGAGCTGGTGTGGGTGCGTGTGCTTCCTCTGCCAGCTGGATCACACATCCGTGCCCCGTGTCCAAACGAACCAAATGTGACCCACCGATACAAATCGTACCCTAAACCAAGGGCTGGAATTTTCTCCTCCAAAGTAAACATTCAGTTGTGACCCAGAGCCTGAAGCTGCGCTGACTTTCTCAGCTTGCCCCCAGGCCTCAGAGTGGCTGGCATTCTGTACATGCCTTTGTTTTTTAAACCCAAAGTTGTACCATTTTTTTGTTTAAATCCACACTTAAGCTTGCATTTGTGTGCACTAGGGGATGAGAGAAAGGTTTTATTGCTTGCATTATTTATGAATAGTATAATTTCAAGGCATCTGTATTAAAATAAGGTTCCAACTGGAAAATTATACTAAACAAGATAAGTGTGTATATTTGTTTCATAAATCCATAAAACCTGATTAACAATGCTGCTCGTAATGCCTGTGTCATTGTTAGAAGACCTCCCGTATCCGTGCCACGGCGCTGCGCTGGGTGCCGGGGTGCGCTGGGACCGCGCCTGCACGGAGCGGTGCTGTGCAGTGGGGTGGCTTTAATCACAGGCTTGCTTTTGGTTTCTAATCATTATTATTTCCTTTGTCTATGAATTTTGGAGCTGATTACCAATACAAGAGACTGAAACTGTACCGTACTCTGCCAACGCAGCTGCTGGCTCTCGAAGCCATGACGAATGCTTTCTGTTTACTCCGGAGGTTTTCTTACGGAATTTGTGGCTGCTCCATCCAGCTGCTCGCTGGGAACGCTTTCTAACAAGCATTGTCCCTTCGCCTGCCGCGAGGCTGGGGTGCTCTGGGCTGCATTTCTGCGAGCGCTAGCGGCCAACAGCCCACTGGGCAGTGGAGCAGCCAGAAATGTCTATCAATTTGCCCGTATTCCTCGGTAACAGAGACTGCCTTCCAAGCTCAAGCCTGAAGAGAAAAGGGCAGCTGGGGACATTTTCTTGGGTGCAGTTAATGAACTGCCAGCCCCTTTGGGTCTCCGTTCTGTGCTGGTGATTTTTTTCCCTGCAAACAGGATTTGTCAGGCTGGAGGGGGCAGAGCCGGTGAGCTCTGAGGGTTTCCTGGAGCCCGTGATGTTCTGCCTGTTACAGAAACCCCGTCTCCATCTCCAGAGCCCCCAGATCCAAACCGGAGCTCTCGCTGCTCGCCCTGAGCAGAGTCACCCAAATCCTGAGCGATGCTGGGTGAGGGTCGGAGGCAAAGGAAGGCTCCAGGGAGGCTGCAAGTAGTGGCTGCTCAGAGAAAGAGGAAAATATTTTAGATAAGAAAATTAAGAGGATCTCGGGAAATTCATATGCAGCTCTTATCGAAACCGCCAGTGTCTCCCTCGCTGTGAGACTCTCCATATGGCTCCTCCACCAGTGGTGACAGAATTTTCGGCTGACAAAAATAAGCCTGGAGGTGAAAACTTCAAAGAGGGGCTGAACTCTCAATCCAGCAAGAACCTTATGCACATCCCGGAGCTGAGAAGAGCAAGTGTTGATAAAGCCCCTTCCAAACCTCGCCAAGCCTGTGGTCAGGTCTGGATTATGGCAGTGGATCTCTGCTGGAAGCTCCCGCCCAGCGGTGCCGTCCCTTCCAGGCAGGGAGAGGAAGAGGAGGAGATGCTCAGCCCCAGCCACATCACCCGGTGCACCAGCGCCTCGCTGCCCGTGCCAGCTCCGCCGCACCACCCTCGCCTCCGCTTTCTGGTACTTTCCCCCGTGGGAAAGTGGAATTGCTGTATTGCTGGCACATGAAAGGAATAGGAGTTTTCTTGCTGCAAGCCATACAAAGCAGGCTTCATTCAGTTCCTGAATAATTTAGAATACAAGCCTTTGATTAATTTCATGAGAAAAAGGAAACAAAGTTAGCTGTAACTATAGGCCATTCAAAGTATGGATTGCCAGCAAAAATGTGCAAAGCGCTGTCATGAGAGGATTAATTACATAGATTAAATATTTTATAAGTTAAATAATGTGTATTTTTTTGAGACAAAATGGAATGTCATTTTTTTCCCCCAAGACAGAGAAAGTTACTGTATTCACTTCCATTTAGCCCACAGAGCAACACAGGCGCCAGTGACAGAGGAGGATGGATCAGGGCTGTAATTCCCATCCGGCACCTAAATCTATATTCTGAGCAGCGTTTCATCTTCTCCCTGAGAGCCCGGCTCCGAGCTTTCAAGTCTCTGTCAGTTGTGAGGTTCTTCTGGGGGAGAAGAAAAGGGTCTTGGCAATTGGTATTCTCCCTCTTACAGCCTTTCAAGATGGGGAAGGAGAATGGACGGTGTAGGGTGGTTTTAATTATTGTGTTATTGTCCTGGAGGATAATGGCAGAGCCTTTCAAACTGTCTTCCTTTCTCCTTTGCAGAAAAGAAGACCTGAAGCCAATTTCTGACTCTGCACTGCCCAGAAAGCTGAGTCCCTCAGCAGCAGAGCCCGCTCAGCGGCACGTGGGGCTGCTCCAGCCGCTCTGCCAGGGACGTGCGGCTGCAGGCGCGGGGGCGGCCGAGGCGCTCGGACTGTCGGGTGGGTTTGGCCCACGGGACACCCGCACGCCCCATCCCGGGCTGGCCCAGCGCCTGAGCCCTGGCTGGCCCATGGGCCATGCGATCTCGCCCCAGCCCTGCACCCTGCTCTGAAATCCCTGGGGTACCCAGACCTTTTGTCAGCTGTTCACATCACAGGATCGTTATGTGCTCCACTCTCACTCCTAATTAAATCCTGCTCGCTGGGCTGTGTCTGCCTGTCCGGGAACAGGACCACAGATGGCAGGAGCCTGGACGTGTTCACTGGCTGCCGCAGGAGCGCTCCGTGGAAAGGAACCCTCCCTGGAAAGGCCCCCCAGACCCCTTGGCTTGGGCACAAGGCATTGTTATCTGCTAAAGGGGCAAAGTTCTGGCAAACAAGGGTGAAACCTGCGCAACACATAGCAAGAGCAGGTTAAAAGTGTGACCACCTTCCCCCATAGCCAGAAAATTCACAGCTACTGGCAATGATGCTCCAATTAGGCTTTAACGAGGTCTGGGTGCGGAGGAGGAGAAGGTGGCTCATTGAGGTCACCTGCTTCTCCAGAGGAAATAAAAATGGCAGCACATGCAGCCTTGGGGTGGGTCTTGGAAGGAGATCTTGCTGTCTGTTTAGCCTGTGAGTAGTTGTTTTTCCTTTATGTGTGTGTGTGTGTATATATATATATATATTTGTTTTGTTTTGTGCAGTTTCCTGAGGGTTTCCTCATGTTTTTTTCTCCCTGTTCAGCATGGCAGGGAATGTTTGGGAGCTGGTGTCTGTGAGCAGTGCTTTGGGTCTGCGATGCCTCCCTTAGCTTGGGTTGTGTTGTTGGTTAATCTGGGGCTTAGTGCCCACCAGCGTGTGTGCTGAGCTGAGTAGTTGCATTGTGGTTTACATTGCTGTGTGTGGGGAGAGGAACCTTCATTAGCACAGGGACACCTGAGTGTTTGGTAATTAGCTAGCACCGGAGTGTCTCTGCTGTGAAGAGAGGGAAGCTCGTCCTGCGGTTGTGGTCCAGGCGTGCCTGGTGCCGCACAGATGTGTGCTGAGAGGGGTTGTGCTTGCGCTGCCTCAGCGGAGGAGCAAAGCGAAGGACGCTCAGCGGTGTGCTCTGCTCTGTGCCAGCCTCTGCCATGGCCCCACCGCCCTGTGACACCTGGCCCTGCAGCAGCCCGGGCTGGTCCTGCGAGCCTGGGTGCTGGCCACAGGGCTTCTGACTTCTGGGACTGTGTTTTGGTGTGTGTTGATGTCTCCAATGATCTGAGCAGATCTCTTTGATTCTAAGCTATTTCTGTCCCACCTTAAGTATTAATCTTTGTGTTGGTATTTATTGCTTGATTCAAGCCCAAAACATCTGACGGTTATTGCATTTTCTTCTTATCACAAATATTTTATTTCCTAAAAGCTAAAAAAAAATGAACAGACCCCACACCTGTATAACCTCCTCCATTTGGAGTGGTGGGCACACTGATAAAGGCAGGAAGGAAATCGCCCTGGTGAGGCAACAGAGAGATGGAGCCCAGGAGCGAGCCTGAGCCAAAGACGCGCTTGCTGCCCGGCGCTCTCCATGCCAATCTACGGCAATTAAAAATACTGTGTCTTCCACTTTACAATGAGAGCTGCTAAAGCATGGCGATGCAGCCATAGATATTCCAGTGACCCTTTCATCTCCAAGTGTTTCCTCTGAATTTTGAGAAATAAATTGTGCTTATACTCCTGAAGTGTTGAAACAAAAGGCAGAGTTTAGTTTCCTACAAGAGGTTTGTGCAATCATTAATTCATTTTCAGCACAATATGCTGGAACTCTGAAGAAGCCACCTGGGAATGTGATTTGGGCTTTCATGCTACTGGCAGGTTTGGGAAGCCCAGTTAGTGGTTAGTTGTCTCAGCTACAGATAACACCCTGCCTTTATCTGCGTTTTGATCCAATGGTTTTCCTATCTTGCCCCTGCCCACCTCCAGAATACCTGTAACCCCCCACTGCCCCGCTGCGTTTCCAGCGCTGTCGCGTTCCCTGTTTGGTCTCTGGCAAAGCCTTCCTCTGACATCCCAGCGTGGCTGTGTCTGGGAGCACAGGGGCGGCTCACGAGCATCCTTTGCCGAGCGCACGAGAGCGGTGTGTGGGAAGTGGGAGAGCTGGGATGGAGCGGGGAACCCCCTGTGTCCAGGGATGCTGATCCCCAGTGTGATCCCAGCCCTGCTCTGTCTGCTCCCGGCACTGGGCTGCGAGCGGAGCCGCTGCCATGGATTGTGTGCAGACACAAAATGCACACGATCGCTGCTTTGGCAATTTCCCAGTCCTTATCCCGCTTGTGCCGCTTTCTCCTTGAGAAAAGGGAGTTAAGAGGCAATTTGCTTTGGAAAATTACAATTGTGGTATTGATTGGGTAGAAAGGAACTGTTTTATTAAAGCTTACAATCCCACATGTTTCTTTTCCTTACAAATATCCCATTACGTGCTCGGAGACCACCCACACGCTTTGCTGCTTTTGCATTTGCCCTGCAATCTTTCATGCCAGTTGACTTTTCATTTCCAAATCCCTTTTCACATTAAACACAGACCCACACACTCTGACCCATTTTTCTTTGAAATAAATCATAAGTCCGTGCCAGCAGCGGCTCGTGGTGTTCTTCAGAATTTGTAAACAGCGCCGAAGTCCTGTGGGAAATGTCACCGAGGGCTGGGCTGAATTTATGAAGCAGTTTCTCTGCTTAAATCCGTACGTTCCCATACACAGCCCTGGCGATGTTTCCACCTGCGATGGCGTTTGAGGGGTGGTTGGTTGCGGGGCAAACCCGAGGAACAGCCTGGGGCTGCGGCGGGGCGGCGGGGGGCTTCGTGGCCGAGCTGGCTGGTTTCATACAGGGACAAGGAATCTAGTTTGCAGCTTGCTGTTAACACTTGGTAAGAGAGGAAAAATGCAATTTATTCTGCTGGGCCTTGCCTGCTCGAGGGATGGCCCCGCTCTGCGGAGGTCCAGCGGGTGAAGCAGCCGTGGGTAAAGCCCAGAGCCGCTCCTGGCTCCCAGTAAGGGCACGGCAGAAGAGCCGCCCTCCCTTGCAAAAGGGGAGCTGGTGCCTGGGTTTTGCAGCTGGTGAACTGGCCCACAGGCGGTTCAGCCGCTCAGAAGCTCCAGCAGCTGTTTCTCCCTCTTATTTCTCATTCTCTTTCATTCCCCAGCTTTTTATTTTCTGCCAAACTCGCATGCCCTTCTCAGTGCCACGGGCAATTGTTCCCCGCACAGACTGCAAAGCAGGCAGCATGATAAACCATGTTATTCGGAAATGATGAGACTTTTTTTTTTAATCCAAAGGGCAATGGTGTGATCCAGACCTCTGTAGATCTCATGGCAGTGGCCAAGGGGGATGTGAATTTGGGAGGATGCTGCTTCCTTACACACAAATTCTCCCTCCGGCTCTGCAGAGGAACGATCCCGTGTGAGACACTTCCCGGTGTCACTGAATGACACGTTGGTTGCAGAAGCCAGCGAGCCACCTGCGAGGAGATGCCTGGATAGGTTTTAGCACATTTTCCCTAATCTCCAGGCTGACAGTCTCGCTTTTCCCGGGGCACCAGCTGGAATGCAGCCACTGCTATAATTAGTAGCATTAATGGAGACGCAGAGGATTTTGTGGCCGCACCATGCGGTTTCCATCCAGCTCCCCATCCTGATTCACGTGCTGCCTTGCGCCAGCTGCTTACAGGGTGTAAGAATACAAAGCAGGCAATTCCGGCAGCAGAGAGATGTATTTCTCATTAGAGCACGTTGGACATAAAAGCAGAACAGCTTTTAATTAAAATTTCTTCCACCAGCCACGTAGAGCCTAAACAAGGAACAGAACAGAAACTCCCAGCACTTCACCGTAGCGGGAGGAAAGCATCTTTGAGTTCGGAGCGGAAAGCGCATGGCACGGGTGGCTTTTTACCAGGGCTTTGCTGAAACACCATCTGCAGGAACCTTCCCTTGAGTCTCATGGCCAGGTCACCAACTACTCATTTTCTGCACACCATGCCGTGCAGTCTTGAGAAGAGAGCTTCATGCTAATTTAATTTTCCTTCGCCATGCGTTAGTGCGGGTACCCAGGGAGATGGCTCGGACCGTGAGCGGTCTTTAAACAATTTTGTGCAGCGACAGCTGCTGGGCTGTAGCTGGGAAGGAAGATCCCACCACCAGATTATCCATGGGCTGGGATCTCTCTGACCTGACGTTGTGTCAGCAGAGGCTGCCTTTGGCAGGCGTTTCCACCGCTGCAGCCCAAAGCTCTCAAAGAGCATCCTTCACTCTAAGGTTGGTGTTGTCCCTGATGACCTGTGTGAGCGTAAAAGCGAATGTCATGGCAGGGAGGTCTGAGATGGCAGCATTGTGGAGGGGCACAGGGTTGTCCCTTGTGCGACCCTGCCACGGCAGCCTGGGTGCAGGCGGGCAGGACCGGCCCCGTTTTCCCTTTTGCCCCCAGCCCAGACTCTGACCCTTTGGGATTGTGATTATTCTGAGCAGTTTAAGAGAAAATGCCCTGTGGCAGCTCTGCTCCCTCAGGAGCGTCTCTGTGCACGCACAGGCACATGGCGAGTACAGCAGGTTCCTTAAAGAGCGGGTTAAGTGCGAATATATAGCATCGCTGCTCAGAATGGTCCTCCGGAGAAAACCTGCGTAAATACACACTCTGCAGAAATCAAGGGAGAATGATAAAGGAAATGCTAAAATATGGCCCTGAGGGCTTCTGAACAGAGAGGCCCTTGCTCCTCGCACCGAGGGGCTGTGATCAGCAGCGGCGGCTGTGCGGCATGAGGAGGGGAGGGAGCTGTGCGCCGTCAGGATCGGGGTTAAATGCTGCTCTCTGGTTGGGGTGTGTTTGTATTCTCAGAGTTTATTGTTAGCAACTGCTGTACAGCAGCACCTGAGGCTTTGAAATCCATGAGAGCTCATCGTGCAGCCCGGCTGGAAAGGCTCCGCAGCCTGAGTGGGGGGCAGGATGGGGCTCGCTGCCGTCCCACCGCGCTGCCGGGAGCGCAGGCTGTGCCCTGCCAGCTCTGGGCCTGTCCCGGGAGGCATGGCTGTGGGATTAAAGCTTTCCCGTGGCACTCAGAGCAGCGTGCCAGGGCCCGGGCTGGTGCCAGTGCCAACTGCCGCCCTGCTCCTTGGGCCAGCATCTGGCTTGGCCACGCTGGCCAGCGCAGGGGGCTCCTCCACCGCTGTGCACAAGGCTGCACCCACTCACGAAAATACAGATGTTTAAAGGGTTTTGGCTGCCACACCCAGACTTGCTGGTCAGTACACAGCTATGCCAGGGAGAACAATGCGTGAGACCCAGCAAAGGAGCCCCCAGTCTATGAACAGCCAGGTCACAGCACCATCCATCTTCCCAGCACCTCATCCCCAGGAAGCCAGGGCGCAGGATGCTCTCTCTGGCACCAGCCAGGCTGTACCTACCTTACTGGGGAGATGCTGAGCTGCAACACCTGTCAGGAGCACCAAATTTGGTGCATGAGCAGGAGAAACTCAAAGCAGAGTCTCCCTGTTCTCTTGGATTCAATGACAATGAGTGAAATGAGTATTAGCTGGCTTCTGTCACTGATGGTGCCTTTTCCAGATGCAAACAGCATTTCAGAAGCTGGAGTGGTTCCACAGAGGGAAGCGGGGAGTACATTAAACGAGTCCATCCTAGATGTGCGCGTGCGACTCCCAGCTGATCAATTACCTGCAGTGCCCGGCAGCCAGCCACGCGTTATTCGTGAGCTCCTCCATGGCTCGAACCCAAGATCCTGCTGTAGATCCAGTTCAAAACCAAGCTGAGCACTTTCTGCAGCAGGAACAGCGATTACACCGTTTAGAGGAACATGAGGATGGTTTTGCCGGGAGCAGGTCCCGGCCCGTGCGGCAGCGCTGGATGAGTCCGCTCACCTGCCAGCTCTGCGCAGGCCATGCTGGCTTTGCTCACAGAGTTTCTTTGTTCAGAGCGCCAATTATTGCTCTGTAAGACAGCATTCAGCCAGCCCAAATTGTTCTGCATTGAACAGAATCCTTAAACAAACAGAAATGAAAAGGGTCTCAAGTTCCTGGGTCTGCACAGAAAAATCCATTTCCCTCTGACACTGCCATCTGCGCTGCTCTCCTGCCTTCCTTGAGCTGCTGTGCCAGGGAATTCTTGCGCTCAAATTAATTGACCTTCTGTGCCTTGTTTTCTGCTCCCAAGATAAGCGTAATAATGCCAAAGCTGCCTTATACAGAGCTCCTTCTCAAATCTTTTTGCTTTGCGTTAGTTTATCTGCTCTCGGCAAAGCCAAGTGGTTCTGGGAGCGGAGGAAAAAAGCCCCATCCTTCCCCCGTCCCCTCAGGGCCTTGCTGCCCTGCGTCTGTGCCCTCACCTCTCATCGCTTGTTCAGCTCTGCCGGTGTTCCAGTCCGTGTTACTGGTGCTCCTTGAGCTGCCTGCCCTTCCCAGTGCCTCTTGGGCTGAGAAGGGGCCTCAGGGACCACATCCACCCGCACGGGGCTCCTTGTTCCTTTTTCTCAAATTTTGCATCTCTGAGCTGAATTTGCATTTGACATTTCCTATCCAACAATACTTACAGGAGCAATACAGGTTCTTGAAATCAAAAGGAAGCAAGCAGGCTACGGGGAAGGCTGGCGCGTATGAAGATGTGTGATCTGGGTAGAGCAGAGGGTGAGGAGACACAGATGCCAGCCACGATTTGAAAGATGTAAGTGCTGCAGGGAGGAGAAGAGGCCGGAGCAGACAAGAAAGCAAACCGCTGGGTAACAAATCAGTTTCTCCACCAGCAGCAAGGCTCCTGCCAGAAGTAAGAGCAGACTTTCTCTCCTTCTTTACCTTTGGGCAGCTGCTGTGCGCCTTCCTGAGTAGCTGCTGCTCCGTCTGTCCTGCCTGCTCTCCTGGCCCTGTCCTCGCCGCATGAGGAGCCTTGAGAAGTGGCTGCTGTGACCCCTCGTGAGAGGTCTCGGAGGATGCTGGCACACGCTTCCCAGCGCTGCCTCGGGAGCCCAGCCCCTGGAGATGCCAAGGGCAGCAGCAGGTGCCGGCGCCGCTCTGTGCCGTTGCCCCTCTGCGGGGTTTGGCTTCAAGACCAAGTGCCAAAGAACAATGTTCTCGTGTTTGCCTAAGTGTTAACACACCGAGTGGTTTTAATTGCATTCCCTGGCAGCAGAGCACTGCAACCTGTCTTCCTGGCACAGCTCCGCAGCGAGGGTCAGCGGGTGATGCCGGGCAGGACGCACGCAGTGGCAGCCCCACCGAGGCTCCTGCTCGCTCTCACCAGCTGCCCGTCGCATCCCATCCGGAGCGGCACTGCCTCTTCAGCCCAGCAGCCCCAGAGACTGGGGCAGGCAGAGAGCTGCTGGCGCAGCGTGTGCAGGTCCTCAGTCCGAGAGCACGGGCAGAGCCACCCTCCTTGGGGACACGAGGCTCCTAATGGATGGAGATGCTTGTGGAGAGGGGCGCCTCGCTCTGTGGGGCTTGCCTGGGGGAAGGATTTAAAGAAAAGCCTGGCAGTGCATCTGTACCCTCTGTGTGACGCTAAGAATGCATGAAGTCCATGTGGGCAGTGCCACCTTCCAAATAGCCGTGTTTATTATTTGCAAATGTAATTATATCTGGCTACAGACACCCAGTGCTGTGCTGCTTGTTTCCCCTGGCCTTTACATCAGGAGATCCGGAGCCTTGTGGGCTCACGGCTTCGGAAAGGCACACGGATGCCGGCCTTGGGGAGGGGTCTGAGCCCAGGGGCTGGGTGAGGGCCGGGTCCTAGGGAGCGATGAGAGCATCTTCAGCCAGCGCAGGGCGGCTCGTTGGCAGAGAGGGTGGGTTTGTGCTGCTGTGAGCACGCTGGCACACGGAGAAATGTTTCCATTTTCACCCCCGGTTTCTGGTTACAAGGTGAGTTTCTTCTGTCAGGAAATAAAAATTACCATTAAAATTGTGCTTTTGCCAAAGGAGGCGTACGTTCACCCCTGACAGATCTGCCACTCCGGCGGGGCTGAGCCCTCGGTTCAACAGCTCCTTGATCTGGGCCGATTTCCAGGCACTGCCATCCCGCGTCCCGCCAGCGCTGGTACCCTCCCAAACAGTCTGTTGGTGCTCGCCATCCCTTTACACATTCTGCAATTACATGGGAATTAATTTTAAAACGTGCCTTATCGTATTTGTGACTTCGGGCTCCCCTGGGGCAGGAGGAAATGTGCTCAAACCAATTACAGCTCACCCAGGAATTGCTCTGCTGGTTTCCTCCCGTGTGAATTTGGTGGTTAAATAACAGGCAGACGGGATGCCTGGGAGAAGGCAGCAGACTCCTGACACTAGGTCTGGTTTGTATAGAGAGCATTTACATTAAAATTGTAATTATATGCATGTTCTTGGGCAAGGTGCTTAATGCTAAAGTCTTTGGTCTCTGCTCTGCAGTCTCCATCCCGTTTCCACGCCTCTCAGCAGCGTGGTACCGCTGTCTCTGCGGCTCTGCTCCGGTGTCTCTGGATGTACGTGGGGTTTTATTCTTTTTAATCAGATGTGCTATTTCAGATAGTTTTATTTTCTGACCCATATGACTGACAGAGATGGACTGTCTGTCTCCCAAACAACAGGATTCATGGTTGTGCTGAGCGATGCTTGCTGTTAGTGCGCCCACAAAAACGCAGGAGGAGTCAGAGAGGGGCTGTCCTGGGCTCAGCTATCGCTAAATCGCAGCTCACAGCGCTGGAGGCTTCACTCCTGATCTTCGTGCGATGGGTGTTCTTCCCTGGATATTTTTTTCCTTTCTTTCAAGCATAATCTAAAGTATTAAACAAAAAGTTTTCATAGATGAATGCAGATTTTATTTGTGCTGAATCAGTAGAAATGAACTTTTCTCCCTAAATCTCTTTACTTGAGAAATGCCCTGATCTCAGGGGTGACAGGATCCATAGCAAACAGTTTGTGCCTGCAGTAGGTCTGCAGACACCCACTGCTGTTATATTAATGTGATATATGGTGATGGCTGATGTAGAATGTACTGATTCGTGTCCATTTGTAGTAAAGCAGCTGCAGATAAATAAGGAGAGGATTGGTGATTAACCCTTTGGGCTGCTTCGGTGGCAGCCGGCTCTGCTGGGGGGAGGGTGGGAGGGGTGGGGGGTCTGTAAGAGAGCTGCTTAGATTTTGGTGACTCTGATGGAAAGCAAACTGAGGAGTTGAAATCTCCAGTATTTTTATTTTTC
>WHYT01017638.1:33348-68071 GCA_009806455.1 Tetrax tetrax
GGGAGGGGTGGGGGGTCTGTAAGAGAGCTGCTTAGATTTTGGTGACTCTGATGGAAAGCAAACTGAGGAGTTGAAATCTCCAGTATTTTTATTTTTCAAACATCTGGAATTTGAAATAATCTTGTCTATAATTGCATACTTAGAGCAGTTTAAACTTTTAGTACTGAGTAACGAAAATGCATTTGAATAACAAAAGAAGTGTTTCCATTTAAAAATACCAGAGGGTGACAGTAAAACAATTCCAAACCTTCCCCAAAAGCAGGACAGCTTGGGGGGTTCGCTGTCGTGCTTTGCGAGGTGCGCCGACACCCGGCTGTTACTGCCGGGGTTTGACTGGGAAACGCCTCCCGCCGCTTGTGCCGGACGCAGATGTCCAGCACCCCCCTGCCTGGGGTCACGGAGGCTGAATGTTGATCTGCGTCCCCATTTCTGGGGAGGTGGTGACCCAGCCCTGCACCTCTGCGAGGGACGCGCCCTCGTGCACCTCACCACGGCCACTTCGGGGTCTTTGGGGCAGAGATGGGAGGAAACTCCTCTTCGGGCCACGCTGCGACCGCTCTGCGGCACGCGGCAGAGCCTCATCCCGCCAGGACACCGGCCGGGCTCTTCGGTCCCTGGGAGGGGCTGTGCCCTGCAATCGTGTTTCTAATTGTCGCTTCTCTGTACGGAGGGAGGATGGGGAAGAGGAAAAGGCAGAAAGCAAAACAAGATAAATACAGAGCCTGCCTCCTGACAGTAGCTGTAGCACTCCTGGATGATAATATTAAATTCATATTAAATCCAAACCAGCTCAGCAATGTGCAGCGCGCTTGCTGCAGAGCCCCATAACTCCCGGTATTTATGATGCCACAGTCACGCAGAGGACGCAGCCAGGAGCTTCAGTGCCGCAAGTAAGAACCAGGCCCCCAGGGAAAATATTCTGCCTTGTTTAAAGCAGTGGATGCTGGAATCCAAAATGCCATTTGACATATCCAGCACTGCTACTAAATAATTCTATCCCTGGAAAATCAGTTTCTCTCTTCCACCTCACATTCCTACCAGTGACTTTATTCTAATTATAGTTTTCCCTTTATGGGACCTGTGTTCAGGTAAGGACAATGTTTAGTAAAAGTCCATCTCCGTTAATGTCATGGTTTGTGCCCACCCTTAGCTGGAAGTCAGAAGCAGCCAAGCCCTTGGCTGGGTCCTCAGGGTCTCTGTGGTCCCAGGGAGGATGGAGCTTTGCTTGTCTTGCTGCAGCCCCACAGCCAGCTCCCGATAACAAAAGGAGCTTTCCAGGAGAGCCCCGTTTACCTAAGTGTCTCCGAGATGCTCCGAGATGTACATGTAAAGAAAATGAATTGCATGGAAAAGAGAACGGCTCATAGTCACTTCGTCCTGTGACATCCTCCTCCTTGGAGCTGCACTTCCAAACCCGCTTGAAAGGGGAGATGCTGAATACCTGCACCCGCTGCACCTCCACTCCAGGAGGAGCGAGCTCGGAGGTGGGGGGAGTGATGGCTCGTTTCCTAAAGCAAGCCAGTTTGGGTTTTGAGCCGAGGCAAAGCATTACAGAGCACTGAGCGGGGCCAGGGGCCCGGCAGCAGAGACCTTTCTAACAAAGTCTTGGTGGCAGTGATTGCTAATTCCTATTTCGCACTTCTTGCCTTCTAAACTAAGCATTACCAAAGATTATTATTTTGACAAGTTATCACCACACACACGTTTAACAGGGGAAACTGAGGCATGAAGCTGGAATGACCCTGGTGGCTGATGCTTGCTCAGCTGCAAAGCCTGCTCCAGCAGCCGGCTCCTCTCCCAGTTTCCCCAGCATGCCTGCTTGCGGGGCCGGAGCCTTCTCCCACCTCTGCAGAGCCTTTCTGGAGAAGAACAGGTACGAACTTCGTGCTCTTCATCCAGTTTCTATTGCTCATCTCTGGAATAAGATGAAAATTAAAGGAAAGGAGATGAACCCCATTATTTCTGACCTCATAACAGTTTTATGGCTAGGCTTGGATTGAATCTCTTCTTTTTTTTAATCAGATCTTATTTTATCTCAGCATTCTCTACCCAAAGCCAGAATGAGGATGCTCTAACTCACACTGTGCTGTCCAGGACAGTTTGGCTGCAGCAGTGAGACACCAGCGGGATAAAAGCAGCTGCTCGCAGCAAAATGCAATAGATGAGAAAGGATGGAAAAATCCAAAGCGCCAAACCCCTGTACTGCTGAAACTTGTTTTCCTGTTTGTTTCCCTCTGTTTTACCAAGGGAAATTTATGAGATGTCAGAGCTTGTTAATGTTGTTGATGTTGGAGGAGCAGCAAGCACCCTGGGCTGAAAGGCTCCAAAAAAAATGAAAATATCCGAGTGAGGGAGGTGGTTGCCCGAGGCCAAACTCATTAGCCCTGATGGTGCCGGGCTGGGCGTGGTGGCAGCCGGGCTGGGGATGCTGGGGAGCAGCGGGGCTGCGGAGGGCAGGACGGGATGGGGGCCGGCCGGTGCTGGGCACACAGGATGCGGCCCCGGTGCGCCCTGGGCGTGGGAAATCCGTACGGCAGTGCCCGTCTGCAGGGGGAGGACGCGTCTGCTCCCAAAGTGAGAGGTGCAGAGGAGGGCAAGAGGGAGAGCAAGAACACGCCGGGCACACTGAGCATCTCGTTGGGAGCCTGGTAAATAATTAAAGTCCCTCTCAACTTGAAAAATAACAACGTCGTTAGCACTGCCTGTATTTCAGCTGGACTACAGCAGGAGCTGCTCTTTAGAGCCATTTTTCCCACCTGCATCCAGGCTGGGGATGCAGCTGCCTCCTGGAGACGTTGTCCATGGGGTCCGTGCCGGCAGCCCCTCCTGGCACCCTGGCCGGGCGGGGCTGTGGCCAGCGCGGGCTCTTCCATGACGTGGGCCCCCTCTCTGCCTCTCCTCTGGGAGAAGGGGGTCTGCTCGGCGCGCCGGGAGCGTGTCTGCCTGGGCCTCCACAGCCCGGGAGGGGAAGCTGTTCTCGGGGCTGACAAGAGCTATTGATCTAAGGACAATTAAAAGCCTTGCATTAAGAAACTCCAGCCCGCAGTGATGGGAAGGAGCTGGCCTGCCCAGAGCAAGGCTGTGGACGTAGCGTCAGCAAGACATGTGATGTCAGCTTACTCCTCGCTGTTAAATTACCTGATTAGTTTAGCTGTTGTTTTGCTTGTGGTTGAGCCCTGTTCCTGTGGATGTATCCATTATTCATCAGGATTGTCCCGAATGTTTGAAGCAAACCCTTTTTGTCCCGCGTGTTCCTTGGTGCTGCTGTGTTCTCCAGGCTGTCGCGCGCGGCCGCGTCCCAGCAGAAACCCGCAGGCGGCACGGGAGGAGAAATATTGCCTGCGGGCTGGGAATGTCTGCAGAGCCTCATCAATGCCCTTCCGCGGGGACACAGGGATTGTACCTGGAACTGCGCGTAATTAATTGCACAGTGGGCTGTTAATAGGCGAACGAGGTAACCAGACAAAGGGGGGCATGCAAGGGAATCAATTTTCTTTTTAATGCGTTTCAGTTCTGTTTGTGCGCTATGATGGATGCTAGCCGAAGGCAGATTACGTTAGGCGCAGCAGCTAAGAGGATGGCAGTCTGAAGAAGACAAATACATTCATTATTGCACTGTGGCCATAGCTGTGGTTCCGGGTACAGGCTTCGTTCCAGTGACTTGATTATTTTTAAATGAAACTCAAAATCTTGCAGCTAGCAAATTCTTTTGCATAAGGTATGCAAAGTTCCATCCTATTTATTTAGCTGTGATTACCCAAAACATCATCATTCTTTAAGCGCGTGTATTTATGTTGGGGGAGAAGTGAACACAGCTAACCCTTGTTGTGCTTCATCGAAGTTGTATTTCCAGCTCTGGTTGCTTGTCACACAGTTTCCCCGTGTATAACCATGTGGCCGGTTCCTGGAGAGCCACGAGAACGGCGAATCGGTGCGGCTCTGGCTGCGGCAGCGCTCGGCGGGCACCTTCCCCAGCGGCAGGGAGGGTTTGGTGGGAATGCTGAGACGTGCGGCGAGGACCCCCAGCCCCCCTTAGCCACTGTGTGCGGGAACTGCACGTGTTCCTGCCGTGGTGGGTAAAGGAATCCCAGAGAAAAGCTGTTAGGTTTTTACACATTCTGGTAGTTTTCCCATAGCGGTACTGTAACCCTGCTGCGCAGACGGGCGTGCCTGACCGGGACGAGGATGCGCCCAGCCCAGATGCACTTGGTCTTTGCCACCCTACGGCCGCAGCCTGCGTGGGGTCCAGTACAGAGTCATACTGGGAATAGTCCCCAAAACCTGTCCCCTCTCTCCAGGGAAAGCATTGACGTTTAAATTCTTTGCACCTCTGTCTTTGAACAAAAATATTTCATACAGTTTTCTGGATAGGACACTCACAAGGTTATTTCGGGGAGAGTTTTGCAAGCTGGTTTCAAATTCAGCAGCGCACTAAAGGGCCGTGAGCTGTGACTTTGCCCTGAGCCTGCATTAAATACATCCCCAGCTCACAAGTACAAACCCAGTGCGTGTCCTGGTGTCCCTGGGGTGACAGTAAGCGCTCGCACGGCCCCAGCAGCCAGCCCTCCACGGGTGTGTGTGACGGGTGTGCAGCGCGTCCCACGCCACCCGCGCGTCGCTGACGGGCGCTGACAGAGCTGCGGTGTGCCCAGATGGGATAAATGCCCTGCTCGCACAATCAACTCTGAAATACTTCAGTGAGTTATGTACTGTGACACTTCAATGACCCTTCCGTGGAAGTTTGGTACAAAAGCCATTCCTTTCCTCCGTTTTCCTCTGTTTGACATGAGATGGGTTGCAGGACTGGATTTGTCCGTACGGGCAGGAATGGGATACCGGCATCTATCGCACACCAGGGTATTGATCGGTCGTAACTGAAAATCCCTGGCTCTGTTAAGCGCTGGGCAGTGGCGGGAGTGGGTGCAGACGCTGAGGCAGCCCCGCGCTGTCTGTGCCGTGGCCGGCGCTGGGCTTGGAGGCTGTGTGCCAGGTTATTTTCCGTTCATGGTGTAGTGGGGCAGAGGAATTGCAGTTTGCAAGCCTAATCCCTCCAATGTGAAATCTGCCTTAGGGTGGAAAGATTCGGTTACAGGTTTAGATCTTGGGAGGAAAAACAAAAACGAAGATGACTTTTCCTTCCACTGTTTCCAGTGAAAAGAAGCTCCTGCCGTAATCCTGGCGCAGTGTTTCTTTATACCTGTAATAAATCAGACTGCCCCAGCATCATTTTTTCTGGCTGTGACCGGTGATTCATGCTAGCAAAGCAGTGCTGGTGTCAGTAGCAATGAGCGATGCTGACATTTCCAAACGCGAGAGAGATGGCAGAGGCAGCCCCTCCAGCCCCCCAGCCTGGAGAGGTCCCGCGGCCGGAGGAGGCATCGCTCACCAGCGTCGCACAGAGCAGTGCATGGGGACGGCCATTAACCAGAACTGCTCCTGGCACCCGATCGATGCAGACTCAGCCTTTGCAGACTGGAGTTCACTTGGTCACTGCTTGAAATTTAATTGTCACTAACAATATTAATATTGCTCTGATACAAATAGAGGAGAAACAGAGCTGAGCATCGGGGTCCGCAGCAGCTTTCCAAGTGTCTCCTGGGAACCGCCGCATAGCAGCGGGAGGGCACCCATGCACGGGAGGCACTCGGTCCACGGAGGTGACAGTTACAGTCACCCTCGTGCTGCGTTCAGGGCTTTTTTCGGGAAGCTCTGCCTCTCCGTGCAAGGTGCCGTTTGTTAGAGGGGAGCAGCAGCTGGGCCAGATGTGCTGCAGGGAAACCGCGCCTGCGGCTGCTCCCCTGCACGCTGAGGGCTCCAGCCTTTCCACGGCTCGCCCCGGCGGCAGCTCAGTGACAGATTTGCTTTTGCCCTGTAACTTCTCTCCCGAGAGCTTTCCATGTCCCTGAGGCCTCATCGGCACAGGCTGAGCTTTCCTGAGGGGAAGCAGAGCGCAGGTAACATCACGGAGAGACGGCAAGGGCGACTGCACCAGATACGTCTGCTTCCCTTCAGCATCCTGGCTGGGGCGATTCAGGCTTTCCCAGAAAACAGGGAATCCTTCTCTTGCCCGTCATGGAAGGGGTTTCTGCCAGGAATGCGAAGCAATGCCCTGTTCTCTGTGAGCACAAGAGTGTTTTAAAGGCGCTTGCCTTTGGGTTTTTAATGGCAGCCCCCTGCACCCCGATGAGCACAAGCATTTCCAGTGCTCCCCCCTGCGCCTTGTTGTTCACTTCGCCAAACTCCAGCGTTTAAATCAGGAGTGAGTAACGAGTAACCGGCGCAGCAGAGCAGGTGGAGGGGCACGGCGCGGTGATCCTCTCCCGGCGGGGCGGTTGGACACCCGGGCTCAGCCCGGCGCAAAGGGGCTCTCCGAAACGGGAGCGGCAGCGGTGAGGGTGGGGATGCGGGGCCAGGGGAGCTGTGCGTGCCCGGCGCGGTGGGGGGACGGAGCAGAGATGCCGCTCTGCGTGGTGCGTGGCCAGCGCGCACCGAGCACTGCGGTACGTGCTGCTGCTCCTCGCTTATCCGGCACGGCATTTATCACGGTAATTATGGCATGCATTTCCGCGAACGTACTTGTCCTTGAAGGGTGTTCTTGCTGCTGATGCTTGGTTTGTTTGCGCGGGCAGGACATGACGGATGGCTCTGGGAGGGAAGCAACTCTCCTTGAGACGCCTGCAAAGCCACAGGCACGCGTTACCACGCTGGCACTCAGCAGTGCCTCCTGTTTTCTGGTTACTTCTGTGTATCTTCATTTTGCATCTGATTTTTGTCTGTGGGACTCTTTGTTCTCTCAGGTCACTAATGTCAGCGACACAAATCTGATTTTTGGACTTCGTTTAGGCACCCCTTGAGTAAATGCTTCCTATCTGGAGGCTCCCTGGGATCCAGCAATAACAGATTTACGAGGAGCAGCGGCTGTCTGGGCTGCAGCAGCCTGTCAAGGGCCCTGGCAGAGCCCCGTCCCGCGTACAAAACCCCTGGCCCTGCCCTGGAGAGAGCAGAGCCCGAGCAGCTGAGATGGGGAAATGGGAAAAGTACTGGAAAGACTGTGTTGAACGTGGGGCGTCAGTGCGGCTTGCACATCATGTCAGCTCAGGTTGTGTCTGCTTTTTCGGTGAGAAAGGAAAACCTGATGGAGTCAGCACGGCTCAGTTAAATGCCAAGAAAGATCTTCGTGTTGATGGGCCATCTATCTATCAAGGATCTGTCTGTCTTTGGAGCTATTACAAATGTCACTCCCAGGCAGAGCATGGAAATAATTGCCTTATTTTGAGGACGAAGGTAATTCTCTGCTTGGCTGTACAAGAAACACTTTGGGATCCTTGGGCAATGAAGGAGAGGGATCAGCTCACGACATTGTTCTAGCGGAAGGTCTGCAGCTGGAGGCAAGGCGTTCCCTTTAAACGGTTATTGCCTTTCCCTTAAAGGAGGTTGCTGGGGCTCCAGGAATGAAGTGCGGTGGTGACAAAATGGGAGCTGCGCTTGCTGCGGGGCAGACGGGGAGCAGAGGGGTGATGCTGCGCTGTCAGCCCAGCTCAGGCTCCAGCGGGGATAACGCACGGTGTCTTCATGGACCACGGCACCTCTTCCCTTGGCTTGTGCCAGTACAAATGAATAGCAGCCAGCGTGCAGAAACCAGTAACACCAGTGTAGAACAGTGAGACCCAGCTGCCGCAGGCGGGTTTGCAGAGCCGGGCTGAGTGCTAGCAGTGTGGCTTTACCGAGGCGTCAGCTCAGAACTGAGGGAGGATTAAGTGTTTAAAGAAGCTGCGCGTGCAACAGCATATGCAACTGCCTAACCTTGCAGTGCAGCCCCCCGCCACCGAATGCACAACCGGGACAGCAAATCAGCCAACCAGGCCCTTAGTTTCTACTCACACACATCCAAGTGTACCCTATGGCCACTGATCCAGGAAAATCTTCACTGAAGCCGCATCGCCAGCCGTTCACACCCAGCAACGCTCTTGCAGAAGAGCAAAATTAGGAGATTAATGCTCCCCCTCTTCTGTCCCCGACACTCCTCCCAGCAGAAATGCCAGCAGAACATGCAGAATTATTCAGAAGACACTTGCTCCTGCAGCAGCTGTGCATTCAATTAATGCTGCATCCCAGGCACACACCTATGTATGACCAACAGACCGTTGTCGCTTGAAATCAACATTAATTAAACCTTGTTTACCATTTGGAATTAGTGAGCTAATGAATATCATACCTCTGAGGCATCCATCTTGGTCAAACACATTGTGCCTCACAGCTGTTGTTTTTGTCTAAATTAGGTTTGCTCCAGGTTTTATGAAGATGTCTACAAAGTAATAAGCCCTACACTTATTTGACTCAAAAAAAAAAAAAATTATAAAATTTTTATTAGCTTCCAAGGAATTGGGGTTTCTACTTTTCAGCTAGCAATAAAAGTTGATTTGTTCTGTATCCGCCTGATCGAGTACTTGGGTGCTGGCTATTACTTAAATCTAATGACTCTTCTTAAAAGACATTAAGGTTGTCTCCTGTGAGCAAACACCCTGGGTTTGTGAAATTACAGACTGATTACTCTGTTATAAATGTGGTCACACCTCTGCTATTAAATTTTACCTGCATAAACAATTCCACCACACAGCCATGCTGCTGCACAGTTATTTATACCCACTTTATTAAGGTTATTTTTTCAGCAATCGCACTGCTTTTAAATCTGCTGTGGCTTATTTAGTGCCAAGTGACAGAAAACGCGGTACGTGGTGTGGAAGCATCGCTTTTGCCCCTCTCTTGCTGGCCCCCTGGCTGTATTTACTGCTGCGAGCGATGACAGGGAGCACAAAGATGGGAGACAGCAGCCTGTCTCCCCGGATCTCCCTTGGGCACTGCTTTTTCCAGTGCCCGTTCTCCCGCCCAGCCTGCCTTCCAGGCCGGGAGGGAAGGCAGCTGCCTTCCTGCCGGGTGGAAGTTTTCCTCCGTTCCCGCTCCGCAGCGGTACCCCACGGTACGCACAGCCCAGGGCTGGTGGGGACGGGGCTGCACCGGGCAGGAGAGTGCGGAGCGGCCCTGGCAGGCTGTGTGTCCCGGGGTGCCCTTGGGATGGGCATCCATGGGGAATGGGCATCTGTCGTGGTCCAGGGAGTGGGCTCTGGTGCTGGCAGCTCACGGGGAGGGTGAGAGCCCCAGGCAAGGCAGGGCAGCCCCAAACCCGCCCCGGAGAGAGCCAGGGACCTGCAGGGAGAGAAACTTCACCTCACGCAGAACCCCCATTTTCCCAAAGCAGCCTCTTCCCCTGCGGAGCTGTTAGGTGACAATCACGAGCTCTAATCCTGCCAAAGCACCCTGGTCAGAGCGATGTGGGTTAAAGTGGGCTTCCCTCGTCGACACGCTGCCTGTCACCATGAGGATATTTATATATTTTTAATGAGCATCCACCTCAAGCTGGTTGGGATGAGCAATGGCACTGCCAGCCCCGCAGAGGGGCAGTGGCTTGGGTGGAGATCAGCTCCTAAGGGAGCGGTCCCTGGCCGGAGAACAGCCGGCCCCGTGTCCTGATGGCAAACTCCGCATTGCCTAGCACTTGTTGCCACGCTACGGGAGCGCCCACAGCTGCACACCGCCACACAGTACGCTGCCGCCGTGTTGGGAAAAGCTGCCTAGGTTTGGAGCAAACGGGCTGCTCTGAATATCGCAAAGGTAGCCAAAGCGAGGAGTGCCGACAGCAATTCCATATGGGTGCTTCCCAGTCCTGGCGGGAGGAGCGGGGAGGAGAGCGCTGTGTCAGGGATGTGCTTAACAGTGGATGTGACCTTGCGTTTGTTCTTCTTCTCCTTTGAGCTCCCCAATAAATCAGACACTTATCTCTGCTTATCGCTTATTTATGACTTCATTTAACCTGCCATGGCAGCGGGGGACGGGGGGGCCGCAGCCGCCCCTTGCAGTCACGTGTGGCTCCGTGCTGTGCGCGCACACGCGTGTGTGCGTGTCGCTGCATCACCATGAAAAATGGCAAGCGCAGTAAACGGTAACAGCACGGCCCTGCTGGGGACCTGCGGGCTCTGGCAGCAAATGTTGCTCAGCCATCTGTTCCAAGCGGTTGAACTCCTGTCCTTCTGCACGTTTTGGGCAGAGTTCACACCCTCGCAGGCAGCCGGCGCTTGGAGCGCGTGCCCTGCAAATGGACGTGGGTCTCGCTGCCGGGGCACTGCGTCCTCGCTGCGGCTGGGCTGGATCTGCAGCCTCCAGCCCTGGAGCTGAGCTCCATCCTGCATCCCGAGGGGTTGGTAGGGAGCGACGAGATGCTGCTGTTGCGTGAGGATGCTCGCGGGGCCGTGGGGGTTTCTGCAGCATCGCCTGCCTCTCGCAGCAGAGCCACGTGCTGCCGTCCTGCACGGCCCTTGGTACGCGGGGTTTTACGCTGGATGTAAACCTGATGAAGCACTGCGGGATGCGGGGGCCTGTGGATAAATGCAGGGTGGAAGCAGACAGAGGCACGCTCTGTGCCGCTGTAGCTCGGGGTGGGAGTACACGTGTCCTGCTATTGATTTTCTGTCCAAAATGTTTCATCTGGAGTTCACAGCACTGGCTAAAATATCTATCTGGAGGAGTCTCACATGCCTGCTAAAGAGGAGGAAATACAAATTGCCTCTACGCAGCTCTCTGACTCACAGCCAGCGGAAGAACCCGCCCTCTGTCTCCGAGATGGAAGATTATTTGTAATCGTATTAATAAGCAAACTGGAGACGAGCCTCTCCCAGCCTTAATGAAATGTCCATTGACTCTGGGTCTGACCCGCCATCAGCGTCCATCGGCCTGGCTCGCCCTGCGCCTCCCGCCGCCTCCGGGCTCCGCGCCGCCTGCCTTCTCCGGCTGCAGGACCGGGATGCACCGCGGCTGAAGCGTTACCGTGTATAAAGCTGGTAAGAAGGCATTTTCGTTGACAAAACCTCTGGAGATCTAGCGTGAGCAGTGGTGCGGACAAGCTAAGTGTGACTAAGGACCCAGGCCAGCTAACTCGTTGCTTCGCTCAGCACAGCAACGTGGGCGATGTTCGGCGCAGCAGCGATGCGCCCGCGGGGCTGCAGAGCCGGGCGACGCGGCGAGGCCGGTCTCCAGTCCTCCCGCGGGAGCCGCAGCTCTGCGGCGGTGTGACGGTTTTCTGCGTGAGCTTCGTGCACCGACCCCAGTCTTCCAAAATGTTTGGGGAAAAAATGGCAAAAATTAACAGAACAAATTACCCCTGTGGCTCAAAGGTGGGTTGGCGTGACTGGTCTCTTGCCAGGAATCGCTCGGGAAGGCGCTGGGTGATCTCTCCCCCGGCACAGCGCAGGGACAATCCGGATTAGGACGGCAGCCAGGCTCGGTGCTCCGGGCAGTGTGCCGATCCGGCCCTCGGTGTTCGCTCTGAGCCGGGCTTCGCGGGAGCCGATCTCTGCCCGGGACCCTTCGGGCCGGGTCCCTCAGGGCAGGCCTGCGCTCAGCTGCCGCGTGCTCGCGGCCATGCACCGTCTGGGGCTGGCACGCTGCTCTCGAAGCCTCTCTGCCTGTGGACCCAGCGTCCTTTCCTCCTCTCGCTTATCATAAAAACCCAAACTCTATCATCATAATCATAAATCGTAGAGACGGTGCCAGGGCAGAGGGAAGGGAGGTGACGGCGAAGCGGCTGCTCGGGCGTTTCGTCCTCCAGAGGAGAGATTTCTCCAAAGGGAGCCATCAGCAAAAGTACAAGAAACCAAACTTTCATTCAAACCCTAAAGGTTCCCTCCTGTGATCGTTATTATTTAGACTCCCTGAGCTTTTCCTGCATTCATTTCCATCCAGAATAACGAGGGCCCTATTAGCAGAAGTTGATGTAATTGCAGGAACTTTCCCAAAGCAAGGAGCCTCGTGTCTTTAATCCAGGACGTGAGCAATCCCCACGTGCTTATGCTCATTTTAAGAATCAATAAAGCACAAACATGTCTAATTACCCTAAAATATTTTGCAAAATCAAAGTCAGATTAGATTTTACTTAAGCATCAAATGGAAATTTTAATGTCTGCCAGAATCGATATGTTACCCATGGGTCCCAAGATTTGCACTTACATGTTTGATCATACATTATAATGACGGTTTGCAATAACATTAAACTCATCTTGAATGTGTTTTCTGTATAATTTACTTTTTTCCTCCTTCTCTGTACCACAGAGATTCAAATATAATTACTTGGAAAAATAATGCACAGCTGCTTTTCTTGTCCTGAGATCTGAATTTACTTGCTGATGAACATCAGCCCGAGATTTTTTGACTATTTAATTAAGGTCTTACTAAAAATACCCTAGCTGCATTGTAATTCTTCCAAAAAGGGGGAGAGCTGCGTGGCTGTCCTTACCGTCCTGCACAGCGAGCGGAGATGGGCGGGAATTATCTTCCTCTGTCCTTGAAAACCATGTCAGCTGACATCAGTTCCCAGCCAACACCGTCATTCTCTCCAGCCGCCTTCCATCCGCGCGGCGCTGCCCCGCGCGCTGGCGTCCCGGGCGGTGACGGGGTGGCGGCGGGAGGAGGGTGGGGGCCGGGGGGATGGTGGGTGCGAGGGCGGCTCTGTCGAGCTGTGTCCTGATGCTGGTCATGCTCTGAATGAACGCAGAATGCTCGCTCTTTCTTTTTCCACGTGTTCCTGCCCTCTCTGCCCCAGGACGAGCCGCATCGTGGGTGGACGGAGGAAGGAGCTGTGGATGGGCTCTGGTCGGAGCAAGCGGACGAGCAGAGGGTTCCTTACCGTCTGCCTCAGCTGAGCACCTCACTTCAAATAAATCCTGACTGCAATGCAGAGTTGCCATTTCTTCCCTTCTCTCTTAGAAAAAGGGTCGGATCAAGAGTTAGAGCGAGCGGTCTGCCAAGTGTGCGGCAGTAAGATATTATTTCTTCCAATTAAAAACCAGATTAACATTTGTAGAGTGCTGTCACGGAGTCTGTAACGTTCTCTGCTAGATCTGCGTTACGTACGAATGAGAACAAAACAGTCCTCTGCAGACAGATGAAAAATCACTTTTCTTTCTCATCTGCCCTGTTCAGAGATGCGGGAGCAACAAAAGCTCTCGGTGCCCTGTCAGAAACCCGCCCGTGACAGCCGCTGTACGTGCCACCAGTGGGAGCAGCCCGGTGTCCGTGGGGTGTCTGTGCCCCAGCACGGAGCAGGAGGAGGAGGCTTTCTCCCTGACTGGAAGATCCCTGCCAAGACTTCTGCGGTCTGTGAGCATTTCACGTGTGGGTCTCTCTCCCTTAGCAGGAGAGGGGCATTTGCGCTCACCCACACGCATCATTTGCTCCATCACCGTGTCTGAAGATGAATTGCTGCTGACCTTCCTGAGGAACAGAAGGGACAGTGGCCCTGCCTGCGTGACTCCCCACCTCGCCATGAGCTCCCAGCTCCGACCTGGCTGCAGATGAGAGGCGGCTCCCTGGCCACAGCAGAGAGGTCCGGCCGTCACCATGGGCCATCCCGCCCAGGACAGCACCCAGCGCTGCCCGACCCACGCTGCGCCCACCGACGTTTTCAGAGCTTGGCTGAAGAGGAGTGATCCAGCAGTGACCTCCGTTGCACAAGTCCAGGGATGTGAGGCAGAGGGAGCTCACAGCAGGCTCCCCTTTTTCCACCGACCGTGCCCCGGGAGAGGACACAGGCTGCCCGTGGGGGTGATGCTGGCTCCCCGCCGCCGCAGCCCCTGCAAGGCACGCAGCGCCCAAACGCACCCACCGTGCCGTACGGCTGCGGTCCCTCGCGTAGCGAGAACGCTGCTTACGGCGTGAGAGCTCGCTGCCTTGGCGACCTGCATATTTTTCCCCTTGAATGCTCTGCCTGCTTCTGCCTGACATTATTAATCAGATGGACCATATGGCTCTGCTCAGCGCCTTCGGTGTCCCTGTGTACGGCATGTGACATAAAAATGCTAATTATTTAAATTTGATACACTTGTTAATAAAGGGCCAGTGAATTCTGTTGTGATTGATTTAACCCTTCCTTAGGGATCTTCCTTCCAGGAGGCTGAGCGTGACCGAGAGGGAGAGGAGGGTCCCTGCTCTGCCGGCGGGTTTCAATGGCCATGGGGCTGGAGAGGAGGTAGGGTTTAAAATATTCTTGGACTTTGACTGAGTGGGCAAGGGCTGTCCCGGGCCTGGCAGGAGTCCCTCTTGGCTGGCTCTGCCAAAGGGAGCGAAAGGTGTCTAAAGTGGCACAGGTCTGTCCTCCGCCGGGAAGGCCAACCGCCGTGTCGGGCGCGGAGGAGCATCCCGGCACTCGCCCCCTGCTTGCAGAGCCCGCGGGGAGGAGGTGGCCGTGCAGAGGAGCCTCTCCTGCTGTCAGTACCCTGGCCAGGAGAGCCTGGGTACAGAGAGGACTCCCCGCTTCTCCCCTTGCAGGTCTCCATCTCCCCAAGAGCTGGGTTGCATCGAGGTGAGTGACAGGGCAGCGGGCAGCTGCCTGTGAAGCCACCAAAGGGTGCCGCTCCGAGGGGGACCTGGCTGCATCTGCAAACGCCGTAAACGGTTCACTGGAAACCAGTGGAGGAAAAAAATTGCCGATTGATTTCTCCCATCTCGGCTGGAAGAATCCGGCACTGCCTGCTGTGCTCCCCCAAACCCATCCATCACTGCCAGTCAGTCTGGAGTTTTCTGAGCATCACTGAGAGTGAACTCACAATACGTTTTTCCAAACGAGTCTGACAAATACGACTCGTCACAGACTTCTGTTTCCAGGTGCTTAATTAAAGTTATCGAGTGCATGGGTGTGAGTCAGATTGGCCCGGTCACTGCTGATGTGGGGAGTGGGAGGGCTGTGATTCACTGCTCCTGAACTGCTCTGTGCAAGTTCAGTGCAGCCCAGTTATCACCAGAGGAGTTGTAACTGGCTGGCCCAGCCCAGTGCACAAAAACATGAGCTGCCAGGGCTAAAGCTGCAGTCATGAGTGTTGTCTGTCATCACTCCCACTATCGTTCCCAGGAAAAAATGTAAGCAGTCACATGAAGAGAGGTTTTCCCTTGTTGCCCCAGGTCTCGCCAAGCCCTCCCAGCTGAAGAGAGATCTGAATGTCGTGCTGGCTGGCTGTGAAGTGCAGTGACCCTCCTTTCCACATCCCTCTTTCCCCTTAATTGCTTTGTTCTCTCCCAGCCTCTTGGCTCGTTAAACCCCATGGATTTGCTCTGTACATCACAAGCTGTTCCTGGTCTTGGAAAGATTCAGTTAAATGCCTTTTGCTGCTTTTGTATTGGAAATTTATGCAAAAGTTATAAGCAAAAAAGTCCCAAGCAGAAATCTCACTTTTTTCTTCTAAAAATATTCAGAACAGGACTTGTGGAGCATCAGGAATAATAGATCAGTCCAGCTAGATTTCAACAGTCAGAAGGAAAAAAAAGGATCTCTTGAGAACAGCATATTGAGAAATGACTACATGAAATACAAAAAAGAAAACGAGCGTGTAAAACTTTCTAACTTAGCGAATTTCCTGCCACACACCCATGAAATGGGATGTACAGGAGCCACCCAGCTCTCGCACCTTCGCAGCAAACCCCTCCTCTCGAAGCCAGCGGGCAGGTGCCCGGGCAGGCTGGGGCTGGTGGCCGGGGCGGGGCGCGGGCCGGGACCGTTTCGGGGCAGCTGCAGGAGGCCGGTGACGGTGACCCACGCACGGGGGGCCGGGCTGAGAGCACCCCAGGGGTGCTGCTGCCCGAGCCCCGGCGCTGCGGCAGAGGGGTGCACGGTGCCCTTCCCAGCACCCTCGCCAGCGCCTCAGCCACACGGCTCCTCTACGATTACTATTAATGTGTTAATTAAAATGCATTATTTACCTAAAATATAGCAATGATGGTTTATTAATTATGTATAATGTCTCTCAATGGCTAATTATTTTATACCCTGCCCAAAATGGGGACGTGTTTTGTTTTTCAAACATTAAAAACTCTGATGCCTGATCTTGTCCCAGTGTCCATTTAGGTTTAAAAAGGCTGATGCCAAATTAGGCAAAACATGGAAAATGAGCGTGGCAGCCCGGATTTGACGCAGAGGGGCGGTCAGCCTGGCCATGAGGACGCAGCACCTTCCCCCGGCCGCGCAGGGACGTCTCCCGCAGAGCCCCTCACCTCAGCGATCTTCACCTGCGACCTGAGCCGTGCCTCAGCAGATCCCGCCTGGAAAATAAAAGGATTTGGGGTTGCAGGATTTTTTCACTTTATGGCAAGGTATTACTTGGGGCCGGTGTTTTAAACATCAGCAGATGCAGACAGGCACTAACGGAGTTTTCAGAAGTGCCTGACTCGCACCAGTTTCCCCCCGTCTCCACCTTCCAGGGCTTACACACGTCGGAATCTGGGCAGAGGATCTCTGTTCCAGCGGGTTTTGGCACCGCTTTCACTTGAGGTGTCGGGCCAAATCCTCAGCTCACATAAATCACTGACACAAGTGGAACTGTGCTGCTTTGCACCAGTCACAGACTTTAAATTGAAATTTAATTGAAAACTTAAGCTGTCATTAATTTTCAATGAACGGCTTCTGCAAGGATGCAGCCAGATCTCCCCCGGCTCAGCCTCCTGCGCGGCCGTCTCTGACACAGGAGTAAAGAAACGCTTGTGCGGCCGCGTCTGGCGCATTCCCATCCTCTGCCGCTACCTCTCCCCTCGGCACGGGCCGCCGGCACAGTCCGTGTGAACCCTGCTATCAGGAGATCCGGCGTTTCCACGCAAACCTCCTCAGCTGCCGTCACCCCTCCTGCGGCGTCATTGCCTTTCTGGGACCTTGGCCCCAGCACGGCTTCTCTGCTGGGCTTCGGTTTTGTCGTGTCTTCTGTGAAGCCTTGCCCTGGAAAGAAAAGCCAGAAGCAGGAATTTTCAGGATAGGGAGTGTGCACACACGTGTGTGTGCGTATGGCTGCATACACGGGGACGTACACGCGGTATGTACGTATATACACGCAGTATGTATGTATATACCTGTACACGGGTTTTAATGGTGTGATGAATTGATTTTGACCGTGGACAAAGGATCTGCACATCCTGCTTACAGCACGTCAAAGTGTCACTGGGATTTCTTTTGGAAGTAGCCTGCAGCCCAGAAGAATTTCTCCCTACAGGCCACAAAGCATCCCCACCAGGCTGGCCGGCTGTATAAACCCGTTTGGGGTCTGGGGCTCGCGGGGTGAGCCCGGGATACTTCTCTGCCGTAGATACAGGATCTCCTGACTTTTGAACTAAAGAGTAATCACCCAATGTTTAGACAGACTCACAGCAAACAATGGCAGAGGATTGAGCATCGTTGTTAATTGGCTTTGGTTTAAACCACCTGCCAAGGCTGAGGGAGAGCCAATAAACACGGGGGAGCAGCTGGGTGGGCACTGGGGAGCAGCTGGAGCTCTGCTGGGGCCTGACCTGCAAAAACGTGAGTTCTGGAATCCAGTGCTTTTAAAGAAAGATTTGTGTTGAATCTTTATCTGTATTGAAAGTTTGAAAAGCCTTTCCTGTGGTTCCTATGAAGTTGTTTCGTCTGTGTCTGCACTTTTTTGGTGTTTCTGTGCTGGGGCTGTACTGGTGAGCCAGTCCACTAGCCGGAGCGCTGCTGGGAGCTGGGGTTATTTAATGGGTGGGGATAACATGTAAGTGGTGGCACGTGCAGGTATCTTCACTGAGTCTTGAGGAATTACTCTTCTGAGTAAAATTTACCTGGATAATTAAGAAAATACAATCCTAAGGGATGTGCTCAGCCCAAAGAGAAAAAGCAGGTGTCACAAAACAAGCTGTTCCTATTTAAAGAGTAAAGGCTGAGCAGCTAAGCAGCTGTATGCAGGCTGCAGAAAAGGCACTGGGATAAGTTACAAGTGGCAGAGGAAAGCCGTGCCCATCGGCAGGAGGTCTGACGGGAGCCCCAGGGCTGGGGTGGGTTGGTACCCACCGCCCCGTGCGGCAGTGCTGTCCCGCCGGCCGTGCCCGGTGCCAGCTCCTGCCGCCCCGCCGCAGCAGAGCCGCCTGGGCTGCGGGATGACGGATGTAACGGCGAGCTAATTTTCCGATCGGTTAATCCCCAATTAAAATCCTTGTGGTAAGGTTTAGGGCTTTGCATAGTGTGAAGCTGCAGTTTAACGAAGAGCCCTTCGCATAACGAAGTGACTGCGGTTAGCGGGGACGGCAGCGCGCAGTAGCCCTCGTTAGGCAGCACCGCTGCTCCCGCAAATGAAGAAAAATGCTCTGGGCAGAGGGTGCCCGGGCACGGAGAGGAGGCTCGCAGCAAAGGCGCCGAAGCTGAGATCACTTCAGAGAGCTGCCGTTCCGTGCAGCAGCATGCTGTACGCTGATGGGGCTTTAAAATAACAGAGAGAAACTTGTGTGGAAATTTTCACAGCTGGGAAGCATTTCTCACCCCCAGAGTCTGCGCAGGACTGACTTAGCGTTAGCGTAAGCTCGAGAAAGATGCTGAGAGGCAGAGGTCAGCGGGAAGAGCTCGCAGATACGAACTGTGCGGATAAGTGAAGGGCACGGGGGAGCCGGCAGTGGCTCCGATGGATGAGGTGCTGTGGGAACTGGCCGGGGTGGGAGCAGGGATGGAGGGGAGGAAGCGGCCAGGATGCCCCCAGCCTGCTAACGGGAGGGGCGCTGGGATTTCAGGGAGATGAGGCTCCCCTATTTTTATCGTCGTGTAAAGTGTGCTGAGGTATTTAATTATTGATGATGTGTTGGTTTGCTAGGATTGGCTTTCCGACCGCCGCATTTACAGACAGCGGGCTCAGTCTCCCTCGTACAGTTTTGTCAGAATCCTTTGGCCCCAGGAGGCAGGTTTTAGAAATGCTCTTGAAATGCTGCAGTGGTGGGGAGCCAGGGTGGAGGGGCTGTGGTCAGTGGGCAGCCAGCAACACCCCCATAGAGGCTCGGTGTCCACTGTGAGCCCAGTCTAAACCAGTACTGTGTGCTGGTCTGGTGGGGCTCTCCGATGTGTGAAAATGGACCCTCTGTGCCAGCAGCTTCCCACCTGGTGGTCCGACAGCAGGTGAGATGGGGAGGCCACTTGGCTTTTCCAGTGGGTTTCTTTTGAATTCCACCGCCAGCCGTGTCAAGCTATCGAGCGAACAAACTAGTGATGGCGGCGAAGTATTAATTCTGCAGCTTGGCTGTGAACTTCAGGTACCTGTCTGGTGAGTTCCACTAGGAAATGCCAGAGCCAGGGTAACCTTTTGCAAGTGTCAGTTGTCTCAAAACATTGCTCTGCTCCCCTTTCACACGAGCAAACAGCAACGTGGTGCGGGCAGGGGAAAGAGCAGAGCTTTCACGTGCTTTCTGCAGCGCGGTGCCCTCCTGCCCATCGCCAGGACCGCTCTGGCGAGGGGCTGCTCACCAGATCCTGGCTCTGGGACCCAGCAGTGGCCTCGGGCACAGAACCCGACCCATCAAACACGGGAGGCTCCGACTGCAGCATCCGCGGTGCGGTTTGGTGCACGAGGTGCAGGCTCAGCAGCCGCTGTCACCGCCCTGGACCTCACCGGGGCAGATGGGGCATCCCGTGGGTTTGGGGAAATAACAGCTCTGGATAATTACAAAATGTATGAGTATTGAAAATTACACCAGGACAGGCTCTTTTCTTGTTCTCTTCTTTAATATTAGAGTTGTCTGAAGTGAATAACTTGTAACAAGATTTCTCCTGTTGCCACGTTTGCTGTAGATTGTGCCTGGGCTGCTGTACTGGCGCGCACATTTCGGAAGGAATGGCTTGTCCAATTGTGATTTAAATCTCTCTCTTCCTTGCACGGACGTCTCTTTCCGTCTTTATCTTCATTCCTGTTCCCACACTTCTCGTCCTCATCCCCCCCTGAGCTCTCCTCATCCACAGCCAAATGCTCCTTTCTCCAGGGCTCACCAGGTTGGGCTGCTCCGCTCTCCAGCACATTGCGGTGATTTTCTAAAGGCTTCTGCTGTTCCCAGCACAGAAAGTGTCTCACCCGGTTGGTAGGCTGGCAGGGCTCTGCTCCAGGCACTGGAGGTCCCTTCTTGGCCTCTCGAGGTTTATTGCGAACAGGGTCTGTAACAAGTCCAAGCTCACTCCGATTGTCCCTATACCTGGAAAACTGGAAACGCAGGAAGCCAGCACATCCTGCAGACTTCCATTTCCTCAATGATGGGAAGTGCCCGCAGGCAGATGCTTCCCTGCGGCTCGCCCTGCGATTGCAGGCGCTGTGCAGGACGGCACCCGGCATCAGACAGGCTGAGCGACCAGCGACGGTGTCACCTTGGCTCATCCTAAACGCGGAGTAATCGAACGTGACAATAGCCTGAGAAAGTGCTGCGTCACACTGTTTATAGCACGTTTCCTTCGGATTCATTTTCACTGCTGACAAGACCGGGTCAGTGAGCTGACAGCAGCAGTTTGGCGCCGGAAGGCGATGTGCCTCGGCTGGCCACGCTCCTTCCAGGCCATCCTGCAGAACTGCACCAACCGTCCCCATCCCCAAGCGCACGGACCTTCCGTCGCTCCCCGCAGCCACGGCTCGAGCCCAGTGAGTGCTTCTGCCTTCCAGCTCGCGCTGGCTTTTCCACGCTGTCAGTTTTCCACTGGTGCCTGCTCCAGAAGGCAGCTTGAGCATCTCCATCATCAGATACAAGCTCTGTGCTGCAGTGTATCTGAGAGAGAGAAGATGCTGTGGTCTCTCCCTTTGATCATCTTGGAGGGACCGAGCTCTGTCTGTGAGCTGGCACTTGCTTCCCTGTGCTGCTCAAAGTTCTGAAGAAACGCCCAGAGGTGCTACCAGAGAGACGATGAATGTGGGAAGCCAGTAGCGTGGCTGCTTTTAACGCAGGGATGAACTAGGACCTGGCAAATGAATGCCTATTCCTAAAAGAACCCGAGAAAATATGGAATGAGGAGGCACCTCCTGCCCCACAGCACGTTGTACGAGCGCTTGGTACCAGTGCTCAGCGCAGCCGGACGCTGGCTCCGGACCAGCCCTTCCCTGCATGGAGTCACGCTGCCCTGTGGGATCGTCGGGGCCAGGCAGGCTCCAAGCGATCACATCACACGGAAGGGAAAGGGGGTTCCCAGCTGGCAGCATCCCGGGGCACAGAGGGGATGTGGGCAGAGGCAGGAGCAGGTCACAGCATTTCGGGCTCTGCAGCTCCCTGAGCCATCGCTGTCCCCTGTTCTCCCTCTGCAGATGTGCTGCGCGCGGTTTCAGAGCCTGGAAACCCCCGTGCCACAGCGTGCAGGCTTTCTTCTCCCCTCTTAAGTTCTCGGAGGCATTTCAGCTGTATTTCGAGCGATTTGACTGTTGGTTTTAATAAACAGCTTAAACGGGGACGTGCCAGCCGCCCGTCCAGCCCCTCGCCTGCCCGCACCGTTGGCAGATGTGGATTCCGGGCGATGCGTTGAAGTGAAACGTTCCTGCTGATGTTTAAGCAGAGCTGCTCACGCAGGGACCCCCGGTGACGGATCCCCACCCCCTGATGTAGCCAATGTGTCAGGATTATGCAGAAATAGCTGGGGGCTTTCACCCGAAGGCACTGGAGGCTGCCTAGCCCATCCTGCACGACCTGAGGAATTTAAAAGGCGGCAGATGTGAGTCCTGTGAGGCTGAGACGGGTCAAACCGCTGCAAGGAGCTGGAGAGGGAGGTGACTGGGCCAGGCGGGTCGGGATGGGAAATCTCACCCAGCACAGAGCTTAACGTGCCGCCGCCTCCCGAGACCTGCAGCTTGTTTGCTTTTCAATCAACACAGGCCTTAAATTTCTTGTTTATCTTTCGCGGTGCCTTCATAAATTGTAATCCGAGTTTTCTTTTGAATAATTTATAGAAAGCACAAGTGGCGCTGAGCAGTAATCACCTGTGTGCTAGGGATCGGCGGGAGGAGCAGGGGACAGAGGTCAGGCGGGGGGAGCCGTGCTTCGGAGCCCGTGGGAGCATCCCTGGGTGGATTTTTGGGCAGAACCACGCTGTCCCAGAGCGCAGCTGCAGTAACTTTCCTAGCCATTCCTTGGGTGTCGCATTTACTTGGCAAGCCTGGAAATACCCTGCCAGGCTGAGCTGGAACTGCGGCTTTTCCCTCGGACCAGAGATTTCAGCAGTGCTCAGCACAAACGTGAAGAAACCCAAATCTGATGGCTTTCAGGGAAACGCCTGCTCCGTGTTTCTCCCTGCCTGGTTATCCAGCGCAGCGCGTTAGCAGCAGCAGTGGTGTGGATGGATTGGACCGTGAAGTCAAGGGCACCGATTTCCATCTTGAAACCAGCGTTTAACTTTGAGAAGATTTTTTTCTAAATCAGTAGTTTTAGGCAGAAATTGATTGAAGAGTCTGGAGAGAGGAAGAGAAACAGCAAACAGAACAGGCAGGGGTTCGTGTGGACGGCTCCTCTGTGCTGCTGCTCCCAGAGGAGGCTGCCCGTTTTCGGGCCAGCCCCCGAGACGCGTACAGCCGACCCCTCAAAGCCTGCCCTGGCCAGGCTCCGCGCCCCGGCTGGTCTGTGCTGGGTGAGGGGTGTGGGGTGGCCCCCCCAGCCACCCACGGGAGCTGCAGGGCTGGTGGGGACGACCCACGGGGCCCCGCAGCCATCGCCCGCGCGAGGATGCTGCCAGTCAATACTCATTAGCGGGGAGGTTGTTATTACCCGCTCCTTAGACGCCAAATTCTTGCCCAAACAATCCAGTTCTATTTAAATTGCTTTAAAGCCATTAGAGATAATCAATTCACATTAAAGATCTGCAATTCTCTGCAATCAATTTACTTGTCTGTCTGCAAAGTTTTCACAGTTTGAGGAAGTTCCTGGGGCTGGTGGGTGGTTTATGGGGTGAAATAGCTGATGCTGTTGGGCCGAGGGCCCCGGTGAGGGGCTCCTCAGCGCTGGGTGAGCCCCGAGGAGCGGCCAGAGGATGGGCGAGGGGTGACGGCGATGACCACCGATGGAGGGGAAGAAGGGAAAAAACAGGGGAGGGTGGAGGTCAAAGGAGAAGCTGTTGCTCTCTGTATGTTTGCAGGAGGAAAAAAGGAGAAAACTGATTTATCCATCCAGCAGGTAGGGATATGAGGGGAAAAATTCAAATTGATCAAAAAATTAAATATTCATAGGACATTATTCATTAAGATTCATCTTGCCAAGTGGGTGAAATGAGGCAAGGGAAGAAATTAGCTTGCTTGAGAGTGTCAAAGTGATTATGTGATTAAATTGCAATTTATAATTTCTCCTTCAGAAATGTTACTCCTTGATTTGTGTTTCTGCCCCCTCTCTATTTTTCTTGACGTCTCCCATTATGAGGTATGATCAGTAAATGCCCAGGCCTGGGCTCAGGGAAGCCCGTGGACATCTCCTGCGCTGTTGTGTGAGGCTGGCAGACCCGTGTCCCTAGCACGTGTCCGCTGGGATTCGTTTTTCCTGGAGGCCACTTGCACATCTCCCGGCTGCCTCCCCCACAGACCCGCGGCTTCGTTTCCCCGTTCCACGTGCCCGTCCCTGCAGTTGTAGGACGGCAGCGAGCCCTTGGCTGCTCAGGCTGCCGTCCAGCATCATCCGCCCTCGCGCTGTGAGGAGATTTGGTGCAGGGGGTTTGGTGCAATCCCCCCGATGCTGGGGGGCCGCGGCTCAGGCCCTGCCGCACGCATCAACCTCGCTCCGTCCGCGCGGTCTGGATGCGCTTGGCTCGGATGGCAAAAGCAGGGAAAAACTTGTTCTGCTCTTTCGTTCCCGTCCAAAGAACTCAGCCTCTTCTTGTTGCTGTGCCTAGCCTAGAAAGGGGAGCTGCTTCTTTTTTGCTGCCCACTAAAGACCTCGCGATGTATGCTGGCTGTTTGGCAAAATGAAGTATTAATTGATGGCTCGTTTATGCAGAGCACCAGGCGTGCACAGGTTAATTAGCTGAGGCAGGCTTCTCGTGTGAACGAGCAGGCGTGGGGTTTGTAGCTCTGTCACCGGGTTTGGTTCGCTTTCTGGTTTATTTGGAAATACACAAAAATAAATAAAATCAGCCACGACAAGGCTTGCGTCTGCCGCAAAGGTTGAAGCCCCGCCGAGGGGGTGTCCCACAGAACGCTCCCAGTACTGGCCCCTGGAGCTGGGTGGGAGAGGGACGGATGGGAATGGGGCACGGCCGGGAGAAATGAGTGGGTGGGGGCTGCGGGGACACTGCAAAGCACCGGCTGCTGCTCGTAGAGTTAACCTCGGCTATTCAGCCAAGCATCCAGCTCCTGGTGAAATTAAACGCTTCACTCCTAGGGCAAACGTTGGGGTGGGAGTGCAGCACCAGAATGGAGGGAGCTACGGGGACGAGGTGGCAGGAGGGAGTCAGAGGGGCTTGGAGAGCCGGATCCCCGCGGATGCTGCAGGGCATGGAGTAGCTGCCTCCCTGAAAGAGACAGGTGCAAAGGGGTGTAAAATACCAAATATTTCCAATGAGATGCAGGGTTTCTGAAAGTCTGCAAGTCTCATGTACGATGGCTGCTCCTGAACCGGCCGACGCAGGAGAATGTGCGCTGGTCAGGCCCTGCCTCCCTGACCCGGGGGCTACGAGCCATCTGCAGCGAAGGCTGGCCCAGCGTGCAGGCATTGCACACCAGACCCCAGGCTGCAGAAAGCCCTGCTGTGGTCGGGCAGCGTCACCCCTGCCTGCTGCGGAGGCATCGGCCCCGTTGTGGGGTGCAGACCCAGCCTCTCAGGGCTCGGGCTGGAGCAGCATCTCCTAGGAGCAGCCGGCTGCCGAGAGGAGCACCCCACCGTCGCCCTGCCCCTGGTTAATAGCGTTGCTCTCGTAATCGCTCTTTCTTTAATCATTATCCTGAGTCCCAAGAGCATCCCCCATTTATTGCCAAGCCATTGAACTGCCAAGCTACTGGCAGAGGAACGGCTTTTCCTGAAAGAGTCGGTGTCCTAATCCAAAAACACGTGCCACTGGCCTTTTGCAGCCGCCGTCGTAAGAGGAGTGTTACCTGCTAACCTAAAACTGCCGTCCAGGGCTGGAAGGACAGGGCTGTGTCTGAACCAGCACAGCGTGAAACGCACAGGCTGGGCTGGCACCAGGGTATGGGCACGGCCAGAGCGGGGAGCTGGAGAGGAGAAACTCCAGCAGTGCTGGGGGGCTGGCATCGCGCGTGGCGGGGCTTCTTTGCAGTCGCAGAGGCGTTGGGGTCTTCTGTCAGGTTGCTCCTTCTCGCACCTTTCCCCGCGTGCATGACCAGCGCAGCGAGGTGCGGGATGGGGAGGTGGTGGAGGAGCTGCCTGGGTTGGGGGTGTCTGGGGCCAATGCCCCACATCATTTTGGGGACAGCTTGTAACTCATACTGGCACAGAAGCCCAACAAGAATGTGTGCCAGAGTGCGGGGTCGGGCTGGCAAAGTCAGAGGCAGAACATTAGAAATGCCCTGAGCTCAAGGAAAACTCCACCCGATTAAACTGCTTTAAATCAGTTTACTTGGTTGTTTCTGCTTCACTTGCAAGACATCGTTATAATTACTTGGCATCGGCAAGCCATTACTCAGAGGTTCTGGGCCAGGGTAGCAGAAGACGTGATTGTCTCATAAACCTAATGAGCCGTACTGATTACCGGAGGATAGGGCCTGAGCCATAAACAGCCCATGTTCTCTATTTGTCTGGTTGTTAGATCTGTATTTGCAGCCTGGACTCAACAGTGAGCGATGCGGCAACGCCGTGTGCCGCTGCGTTACTTCTCACAACAGCACACCCAGCATTTGCGCCCTGCCCCTTTAACCGGGATCAGTGATGGGTGGGAAGTGGATTTGGACCCTGCTTTGAATGCTGTCTCCGTCTGAGATGATGGTGGGGAGCGCAGCCCTGAGCGTTGGTGAGCTAACGTGAGCGGCCGTTCAGGAGTTTTGGCACTTCTGAACACATCTGGAAAACAAAAGTCCATCACCAGCCAGCACAGAGCAGTTCTGCCAGCCTCTGCCTGTCACAGGAGAAAGCGTTTGTGCTGGGAGCTGGTGTGTGTCCCTGCCTCGGAATCTGATGTCTGCTTCCAGGACGGAACTACATCAGCACAGGCGAGAGCATCCTTGCGCTGTCCAGGTGTCACAACCCTGCGCAGCTCCTCCGTCCCTGTGCAGCCGGGTCCTCCCCCGCTTGGACCCCGGAGAAGGACGGTGCCCTCAGCCCAGGAGACCCGCACTCCTCCCGGGGTCAGTCTTCTGGTGCGTTTGAAAACAGAAGGAGGCAGATTCAGACTGAGCATAAGGAGGAAATATTTTGCGCTGAGGGTGGTGAGGCACTGGCCCAGGTTGCCCAGAGAGGTGGTGGATGCCCCATCCCTGGAAACAAAAACAAAACAAAACAAAAAACACCAAAGCCACCCAAGGACACTGCGGTCCCCAACAGAGGTGGGAGCCTCAGGGTGGCAGCTAGGGTGGCCCCCAAACATCGTTCTTACTGCATCCCAGGGTCTGCAGGTGCTGAGAGGAAGAGCATGGGTTCAGATGCTCGAGGGACACAAACTGTCTGCAGAGCGCCGAGCTCAGCCTGGCTGGCGGCGCGGGGCTGGTCCTCGCCCCGGTCCCAGGGGACGTGCTCAGAAACGCTCATTGCCCAAAACGGTTGAAATGAGGCAGTAGGAAATTAAATATGCTTATTAGAGCTAAAAATAGCAGCTCTGCTCTTTGGTGATGCATGAAAAAAGCCCCTCGTACCAGAAAAATACCTTGGGCCTCTGCCAGGTGACAGACGCAAGAGCTCTTTGGCTGCCTCCGAACCTCGCGGGGTCTATTTTCAGCCGTGGATCGATGGAGGCTTTGCTGCCTGCGAAGGAACAGGCAGGCTGTCCCGCCAGCCTGGCAGGTGGGAAGGAGCTCGGTTAAATATTAACCATGTTAGACAAAGAGCCGTTTTGTCTCCGTCACTCGGGTGACGTGGATGGAAAACCCGCGGGCTCGGTGCAGCGGGGGCGCGTGTGGCACCTCGCTGACCGGGCAGGGGTAGGGCACTGCGCAGTTTGAGGAGTTCCCCCTCCTCCAGCGAGCGATGAGTGCTTCGGTGAGTCCCGCTGGTCGATGGGTCGGTGGATGAGGTGACAGGCATGGGCGGAGGTGGCACATCCTCAAGCAGGGAGTTGGGTACCGCTTTGAACCCGCTGTCTGAGGAGCTCAGCCCTGCTAATTAATTAGCCTCAGCAATGCCCTTTTTCTTGCACTGCCCCTACTGTCAATCAACACTTCCATCCTCACACTTGATGTGGGGAAACTGAGGCAGGCAGGGACGACACCTCTCTTCTGTGCCCTCCAGCGAGCAGCAGAGCCAGGGGACCTCAGCTACCGATCCGGCCATTCGGACACGCTGCTCCTAAAGTCTTGTGTTGTTCAGACCAGCTACAAAGCCGCTCTTTCTCAGTAGCTCCTTTCCTTCAGATGCAGCTTTGAGTCCCACTTCTGCCGGTGCGAGAGGGAGCTGGAAGGCTGGCCCAGACAAACCAGCTCCGTCCCCCGGGCAGAAGGTGCAATGCTGCACCCCTGTGGGAACTGGGAGCCTTGGACACCAGACCCGGGACCTTTGGGTGGACGTACAGGACCTTTTGTGATGTACAGCATCCCCATCTGTGTCTACGTGTGGCCCAGGCACCAAAAGTGGCAGGGGAAAAAAAAATTGGATCCCAGGCAGGTGTTGTATGAGACTTCCTTCTCAAACTCCTGGAAGTGGTGGTGGTGCAATTCCCTGTGACAGGGAACCGGGAGAGCTGAGACTTCTCCAGCTTGCAGGGCGCCTGGAGTTGTGTTTTGAAGGTAACAAGCAGTCAGCGCTGTCGCTTCTTACACGCAGGTTAATCCTCTAAAGCTGAGATGTGTTTCAGCTGGAAGCAGGTATATTTGATCATACAAGAGGGAAAATAAAAGTTAAACAGGAGCCCCACGCAAATAGGAAATTATGCAAATCACCGTATATATTATACTGATAAAGTTTGTGGTTCCTATTTCATCTCACGTTCCCAGAACGCAAATCCTGAAGTAATCTGCTAAACGTGAGCCAGCCTGACACCGTGATAACATCAGGCCGGTTCCCTTGGGCTGCAGGGCCTGAGCATCGCCCTCTGTGCGAGCGTGGGGCTGCCCGCAGCCGCTGCTGAGGTTTGTCGAGCCACCTCCGCGTCCCCCGGCGTCCCCTCTTCTTGCTGAGCAAACCGTCATTTCGAAAAACCACAAAGCCAAGCCTGGAAAGTTACTTCTTTCATCCAACAGAACAGAAGCGGTGAAGCCACTGATGAGAGCCGCTTGCCGTTTGAATTTCTTCCATTTCCCACCTCGAGAGCTGAGCGCCCACAGGCGCGACACTGGGGCAGTGTCCGGGGCGCAGTCCATCCCCTGTGACGAGGCTGCAGTGCCCCGTCGCGCGGCAGCGTTGGGTGCCGTAGCCGCTTCTCCGTGAGCCGAGGCGGGTAAGAGGGCTCCGGCTCTTCCCGCGCCAATTTAACGCTGCTGTGACTCTGCTGAAGTGCAGGGTAATTTGTGCTTTCTGGGAAAAGAATATGTGTTTAATGAGAGCTTTACACCTCACAGCTGCCAGATTGAGCCCGTCACCCCGTGTCTGTCCCCGGCATTTCTCGCATGTACCCGTACCGCCTTAGCCCTCTCCCTGCCGTGTTCATATTTAATCAGGGACTTGCCCTTGCGCTCCATCTCCTGCGCTGACACCTGGCTGGCGCCGTCCTGCTGTACCCCTGCGCCTCCAGCTGCAGAGGGAAAGCAATCTTCACCAGTCATCGTATTAATTTTTTAAGATCTAAATATGAAGAGTAAGAAATATTCCTGTATGTCTAGCCCTGCTGCTTCTTCCTGCCTTTGCATTATATATTCCTAAGGAGGGAATCTCATCCTTGGGATGTACTGCTGCTCAGATCTTGTTTGGGATGCTTTGTTTTCAGAATGTTTTTTTTTCCCCCCTTTATTGCCATTGTGAGAATAGCAAGGGCCTGAGAGAGGCACGCTCCTGCTCTTCGACTCCACTGTTTATCGGACGCATTAACCTCTTCATGGAGTGCGTGCAGGGAAGGGCTCTTGATTTCCGTCCCGTCAGTGTCTGACTCTTCGCAGTGACCGTCTCCTTCTGCGTTATGCTCGCAGGGAGAATGTTAAGGAGAGCTCATCCCAGCCGGAGGCTGCCCCAGTGTGGCACTGCACCGGCCCCAGGGGGGGTTTACAGGACCCCTGTATCAAGACCACGGGCCCCCAGCACACGCCGAGGTTATTTTCTCATCAGAAGCCTCTTGATTAGAGAGGAGGAAAAATCATTGTGATTGCAATGTCCATTTGTCAATATGGTCAGCCTGGACATCAATCCAATAAAAATGGAAAGCAGGGTGCTGGGGGCAGGCAGGCTGGGAGACGCAGGAAAAGGGTTTGCTTGGAGACTTTAATTAAAGTGCCGTAAGAGGTTTTCAGGACACACAGCAGCACTTCCTATTTTGGCTAAGAGATAAAAGCATCTCGGTAAAAGCTCACACACTCTGGGAACACGTTACTGTTCCTAGGACAGCTGGGAGATGCTGTTTGCAGAACCATCCTTGGGAGTGCTGAGGGGACCGGTGATGTTTGTGTTCCGTGTTTTAGCAGAGCTTTCCCAGGGAGCGGAAGCTGCAGCATCCCTGCGACCCGCAGCCCCTGCCTCCGCATGGGAAGGAACCATGGTGGTTGCAGGATGCAGAGCCTGGCAGGCTGGGGGCAGTTGGGAACTGAAAAATGGGGGGGGGGGGGAGGGAGAAAGACCGTCTGGCAAGGTTTCCAGATGCTCCTGTTAAAGTGAGCCTGGTTTGGATTGCTGCGTGCTTAAGTGGGCAAAAGCAGGGAGGTGATGGCTCAGGAGCAGCCAGCTGTTCTGTGCTCTGGAAAAAGCAACTGGCGAACACAGAAACCTTAATGGGACAGAGTGTGTTCACTCATTAAGCTCTGCTCTGCTCCTCGCTAAGACTATACAGTCTGAGAGCTCTGGGGCTTAATTGGAGAAGCTATGGATGGATCACATTACGGTCAGAAACATCCCTGGAACACACGAACAAGTTTCTTGGCAGCGCTTGAGCCAACGTACTCATGCATATTCAAACTGTCGCTATCCAGCTACTAGAGCTAGAAAAAATGATGTTAACTAGTTCCAAAACCTCCTCCATACAGAGCAGGTTTGCAGTGATTTAAAAGTTACAATAAACAGGGTTTTTTTTAATATGCCTGAGCAGTTTCATCCCTGAGATGCGGTGAAGGCAGGTAGTGGGACACGGGAGAGATGCAGCCTGGGAGCAGTGGGAAGAATAGGTGCCATGGAGAAATATATTCCTCAAAAACTGAAAATAGTTACTTTTGAAGAAATGGCTTAAAATATAGCTATGTTGGACACAATTGTGCTGTTATCTTTCTCGAGAAGGAAGTTTATCTTCTGCGAGCAAAACGCATCTGTTCAACAAACGGTGCGGAGTTTAAGCTGTAATAATAGACTGGTGGAAAACCACGTAATTTGCCTTCATCTATTCAAGAAACCAGGACAGAGTTAAAGCAATACATTTTTTTACCCGGTGCCAGTTGGAAAAAAATTGGAGCCTATTCTTTATTGTTCTGGCCTGAAAATTGGATGCAGAGCCCTTCTGTAAATGCTTTACCGTCCGCCATCCGCCTGCGTGGCTAGCTGTACGCTGTACAAGCTATGAGGTCTGCACGGGAGCCGAAGGGCTGGCGTCTCACACACTGTACGCGGTATCAGGCGTGCCTGCTCAGAGAAAAGCTCTGGGCTGAATTAGAAAAGAGGCAGAGAAAGGCAAAAATAAAGATAAGATTTATGGAAAGAGTTCTGTATGGAGAGGTCCTAACTAGATTGTGACTGCTCAGCTCGCAAAGGAGATGCTGGGCAAGGCAGATACAATAGAAACGTGTGAGAAGCATCAACACTCAGAAATTTAGATTCAGAAAACCTCTCCAGAAACGCACAGTTTGGTATGGTCACCTCTAGCCCTGGGTAACTAAAATATGATGTATTTCTTTTTGGGGAGTTCGGACCGGCCAAGGACCTGATGCTTGTAAGCTTGTTTTGCTCTTTAGAATAATTTGATTTAGTAAATGCCTTTCACATCAGCTGAAATTAAACTGGAGGACTGCTGGAGAGTTATCTCTGCCGGCTCTGGCACTGTGCAGCACAGCTGATTCCTTTCGCCAGGACAGCCTGCTTCTAGACCGGGGTCGTGTCACCGCTGGCAAGCTCCTGTGCAAGGTTACTGTCACTGCTGGCTACAAATCTGTTCTGGATATAACTGGACTTTTATTTTGGTTTTCTGTGTGTGTGGTCCCTTGGCAGAATGAACAATCCTGGTCCTGGGATGTCTGTCTCCCTGGTCTTCCCCCTCCTTTCCACTCAGAGAGATGCTCAGAGAACGTCAGCCGGCCAGCCCGTTGCTTGGTCAGCGCAGGGACAATCTGTCCTTCCCATTTCTTGCCCAATTTTCAGGCCTCTCTCCTCTCCTCTCTGCTCTCCTGGCTGCGGAGGCACAGAAATCAATCAGGGTCCCTGGCTTTGCACGCAATCGTCCATCAGAGAAAGCAATTTCCCAGCACACGGGGCGCAGGATAATTTCAAGAGAGCGAGACCATGGGCTGTGTTGTGAGATGAGGGTCATTTCCAAGTGTATTTCTGTTTTCCACTGCTTTTACACCCTGGACTGGTGAGAACAGCAATATGTGCTCTGCAGAAAGAGCCCGGCACGGTAAATGAGGTGGCAAACAAACTCCTGCTTCTTATCAAAGCGTTCAATCACTGTCGGGAAAGCCATCCGCTACCCCAGCCGCTCCCGCCGGGCCTTTTCCCGGTGACTTGCCGAAGAGGCTCAGGGGAGCACTGACATTTCCTCTCACTGCCTGTAATTTATATTTTAGGTGAGGCGAGAAGCTCCCAGCCCGGGCCGGCCTGGCTGTCCCCTCCAGGCGGGCTGGGGAGCCGGCCCGCGCGCTGGGAAGCAAAGGCTGCGGGGACGGACGGGCAGAATTACTGAACACAGAGCGTCCTGAGGGGGCTTTATATTTAAATCCGCACATATAAATACATACGGTATGTACATATAAAGATAAAGCAGCAAATTTTATTTCCTTTCTGTTTAAAGTATGTAGTTTCAGCAGATACTTCCATTTATCAGAAATATCAACAAAATTTCTTTTAGTTTCTTTGTAGAAAAAAAAATGAGTTATTAGATCAAAGTTGCATGAAGAGTGCACCAAAAGCAGTAATTTGGTAACAACAAAGAATCAGCTTCCCAAATGAGAAATCTCCCCCTTGTGTCATAAAAAAGACATTTCTAGATTACCCCTGGAGAAGTGATGGCTGTTAAGCCTTACATAATGTAACATAAGCCCTTCTGAAGTGCTGAGAAAGCCGATTCAGATGGAGCTTGAGTGCCAAGGAATGAAAGGGGAACACTCAGCAATTGAAGCTGCAAATTGCCTGATTGGAAAAAGGCTTTTCCAAACATCCTTTGAACTGGAGCTGCTTCTCAGCCGCTCTAGTACGCTCGCTCCACCACTTCACGTCCTTCGCTGAAAGGCAGAACACTCGAGAGACCAAGGCAGCGACGGCCCGGCTTCGCAGGCAGGGAAACCTTGGCCGAGAGTCGCCTTCCCGCTAAGCCGAGCGCCTTTTCCCACGGGGTCGTAGCAGAGGCTGGGAGCGGCACCGGGATCTCCCGCGCGGGTTTATGACGACGTTTGTACTGAGGGCAGGTGCCTGCAGCTGCAGCCCCTACGGCCCAGGCGAGGACCGGGCCCGGCAGCGTAACTCCGGCACGGCATGGAGCGCGGTCCCCGTGTCCCCGCAGCCCTGGGGACGGGGCCCCCGCGCCCGTTGCTCCTCCCCGAGAGAGCTGGTGCTGGTCAAAGGCCTTTCTGGCGCTGAGCAAGGGCTCATGCTGGCAATTTGGGTACCACAGTGCTCCCAGGAGAGGGTGTTTACTCAAGGGATGATGCTGAAAAAATTTTCCCTTTTTTGCACTCTTACTTTGGAAGACTTTGAAGAGGCTTTGTTTGCTTTTACGTATCGTATATTTTTATGAAATGCTTCATTCCTGTTTCCCTTGGGTATAATTGGATTTTTCTCAAGAAGCAACAAAATAAATAAGGAATTTCTAGCATCTCTTCAGCATTCGCTTGTTTAAAAGCAAACAACAGCCCGACACTAAAACCAAGGGTGCATTTCTAAAAGCAAGGCAAAGCAGTAACTTCTACTTTAAAAAGCCTTACAAGTTTTATGAAGCTGTTTTACATAGCTCCTGAGTTTCAGGAGAGAAGGAAAAAACACTCAGTCAAAAACAGAATATATTTTTATAGCGGCAAAATTTCTAGAATGAGACTATAGATCTTCTGCTAATGCGGGGAGCCTTCAGAACTACACCCCCTCATGCCCGCACAAACAGCACGCCACTACAGAGATGGATGTCATACAATATTCAAAAAGAAAAAAAAAAAACAAACATATAACTCCCGGGGAGGCAGGGCTGGCTCTTGTCCCAGATGGATTTGTGTTCCGACAGCATCACAAACATGACAGATGTGCTGCTTTCTAACCGTTTGTATTTGTGGTTTATTTCTCTTGCTTGCAATACTTCAGGAGAGATCTCCGCTCTCCTATCGCTGTGTTCCCTCCTCTTTGGTGTTTGAAGCCTTTTTGGTTGTTAACGATCTCCAGCACAACGTGAGCCTGCACCCCTGCCCGTTTCCTCCTTCGGGCTCCCCGCAGAGCCCGGACCCCCTGCTCCCACCCCGCGGGCCCCCACTGCCCACACAACGCTTAGGAGCCGCTCGCCGTTACCCCTGTCTCGGGTCCCGCGCTGTAACCAGGCACGGGGAGCCCAGGACCTGCCCGTCGCGGGGCTGAGCCTGGCACACGTGCGGGTGCTGTAGTGGTTTGTACCTGCCCTCACCCAGGCGCATCTCTGCTGTTTCCCTGCATCAGAAACCCACGCTGCGTGCGCTCTGGGGCAGGGGCCTCGTTTTTCTGCCTGTATCTGACGCTCCTGGCAATCAGCCGCATGCTGATAATATATGATAATAATAAACAAAAAGAAGGTGGCCAAACAGCCTGGAGAGAAATGTCTTCCAAATCCAGAAACCCTCCTCCTCCCGCACAGCCGATTTATTTCCCCCTAACGCAGACCAGTGGGCAACTGACTGTATTTTTTCTGCTCGGGCCTATTGGCTCTGCTGAGAAAGGTTTTTTTCTCTCGTCTGTACGAATTGCTGGGTTTGAAGGCTGCAGTTGTTCAGTTTGCCCTCCCCGGGACCACCTAGGACGCTGAGGACGTGCCGTCCCGTCAGAGGTTTGCTCTTCAGCTGTGCTGGGTTCCGAGCACGTCCCCAGCGAGCCCAGAGCAGAGCAGCTTTTGGTGCCAGATGTGCCCTGATGTAACCAGCACATCTGCGACCTTTGCACGCTCGATTCATCGCCCGCCAAACACCAGCCTCCTGCAAAGCTCCTTCCACACAAAGGTCTCCTTTCTCCTGCGCGTCCGGGAGCGGGATGGGGCAGCGGCGGGATGCTCGCAGCAGCGGGACAGAGTGGCCGCCGAGATGGTGCGGTCAGTGTACCGGCGAACCCTTCCACGCTCGCTGCAGCCGCGAGCACGAGTAGCGTTTCAGTTCCGTTTCGCGGCGTTTGGCCAAGCGGTCCCGGCGCGGCGGCTCTCCCGATCGGGAAGCCCGCACCCAGCCCCGCGCAGCGAGCGCCGCGGACACGCGGGGGAGCTGCAGCCACGCGAACGGGCACGCGGCTCCCGCACCCACCCGTGTTCCTGACGCGGGGCTCC
>WHYT01017639.1:0-21043 GCA_009806455.1 Tetrax tetrax
TAAAAATTGAAGAAGGTTGCTGAACAAATATGGGCCTTAAAAACGGTAATGAAATATAATGAACCACCTTAAACAGCAAAAGTATTTGCTTAGGAGAAAGAAAAGGGGGGAATTGATACAGGGAATTAACAGTCTTCTAAATATTGCTTGCTTTAGGAGACTAACTGTCTGCTAGAGAATGCCTAACAATCCTGTTTGCCTTGAAACTCACTTAAGCTTATCAGGGACTGGTATTTGTCAAGAAATTGGCATTTGTCAAGGACTAGTATGTCTAGCAAAGGACGGAATGTCAGTTCCACCACAAATCCGGTCAGAAGTTGGGAAACTGCTGAAATCACCACGTGAAAGGAGAGCATGGGTGAATGACTAAAGTTCATCTAGAGGAAGATCAGACCCCTGAAGTAAATGACCACCAGAGACAGATCTGAAAAGCTAACGCAAGTGTTTTTTTAATAACCCCACCTCACTTATGCATATGTATGTCTGTATTGTGCAATCCTATGGATATGTATACCTGCACCGGATAAATTTGGGGGAAAATGTGCTGTCGGTGTGCGTGCTTTTGGAGGAGCGTTTCCCCCACACACCCGGTGCCTGCTTTATAACTCTTTCTGAGTTGTAGAGTTTGATCTGCACGGCAACTGCACCCAGTCATCACTGAGTTTCTCAGTCTCACATATCCCCTTCCAAATCTTCCAGTACAGCAGCTATAAAACACATGTAAAGACTCAGAGAACTTGCATTTTTTTTATGTCCCCTATGCGATGTACACCACAGCTTAAGTTCTGCAAATGCTGAAGTACTGAGCACAAAAAAAAAGTCTTCCAGTAGTGGTCCCCAGGAAAAAAAGAAAAAAAAAGTTTTCTATAGTCATATAATATACTTGAAAACTGGAAGTTATGAAATCAATCAAATGCACTCTCAGTGCTTGAGGGAAAGAAAAAAAGGAAATGGAAGAAAACACTTTCTAACTGAAATGCTTAAAAGGGTAAAGTGCTTGAGTTTGTTAGAACAATGAGAGAGGTGGTTCCTCTAAGAGCATGCTGGAAAATAGAAAAGATAAAAAAGAGGCTCTCTCAAGAAAGAAAGATCCAAAACCAGGTAGGGGTTGGAAATTAATTCAAAGCAAAAGCGATAGATTTATCTACACACTCACAGCAAGTCATAACTCAGGATATTATCTACAGTTATAAGGAGTTGGATAACTAGAAACAGTATGAACATGTTCAGATTTTCTATAGGTAAAGAGAGCAAACCAACAAACCAACTGCGGTCTATGAGTCATCCTAGACAAGAGAGGACCATTTCTCTGGATCTTCCAGGGGTTACGTAAAGCACAAACACATTCAGTAACACAGCCACTGACCTTGCAGCAGAGTCAGGGACCAAATTCCCGTCTCCTGAACATTTGTTGTGCGTCTTTCTTACACAAATTTTTGTCTTGTACATCTCTCTAATGAGAGGAAGCAGTGGCTTCAAGGGTCCTCACAAAGGCTACACAGATCTCTCCAGCAACTGCATGGTCACCAGCTAATTTTGAAGCACATTAAGTGAACCAGAAGAGTCAGCATTATGAAAACTGCCTTAATAAAACCAAGGCAACCTCGCAACAGATGGGCAGGAATTTGAGCAACCTCCGTTGAACATATTCTAATTCCTCCTCTGATTCCCTCTTCTCTGGCCCCTCATGTGACCGCACAGAAACAGTGGTGTTTGCAATCCACAGTTAAGACAGAAGACAACTGCTGACGATAACTGGATGGAGCAGGTTTTTAGCACAGAAGGTTGGTACGTAGAGCAGCCATAACTGCACTGGCAAGACAGATCTAACTGCCATTAAATTTTCATGCTTTACAGGATAAATACAGTATTTGGCAAGTGCTTATACTGGCAGTATTATTTGCTGCTTCATTCATAATGAGATGTAAGCCACCTAACATGGCTGTGCCTAAAATGGGAGATGGAGATGGTTGTTTCTAATTCCGCATTTTTGACACCAAAATTCAGAATCAGGAATGATTTTTGACATCAGTGTGGTCCCTGCCAGCTGTGCCTACAGAAAGTTCAGAGCTTGATCACATAACCAGTTTCCTACGGACAGCTGAGAATCCCAATCTCTGGGCAGGGATAATCTAACTGGTGACTTCATCGTCATTACGGGGACTTATCTAAAGGAAGCCATTTGCTCAGCTTTTGTAAGACTTGGGAGCAGCGTATGAACCTTTTGGCACCAGCTGGAAAAAGTTAGTGGCCATATATATACATATATAAAAATTATAAACAGAAATATTTTACATAATTATATAAATATTAAAATGCTGTACCTCAAAAAAAAAAGATGTTTTCCAGATCCACAGATGGAGCTTATTTCATACCAAAATACACGGAAATTAGAGAATAAGAAAAGTTCTTACACTTGAGGGGGCACTGAAGCAGCTGTTTCTTCTGTGGCTGTAGAAGTTCTGATGAGAGACCCACCACGACAGTGGAGATTCCCAAATTAACGAAAACAAAAGCCAACACCTGGAAGACCACGCTATGTAAAATTAGCCAAAAGATCTATCGTTTCTGAAAGCAATCAACTACTCACACAGCATAGCTAGGAAAATGGCAAATTCTCTGCCACTTGGAGTCCTAAATCAAGGCTTTACTTCTTTCTGAAATATATTTAAGAGCTCTCAGAGACATTAAGCCTGAGTAAGGCAGACGTTTGGGAGGGAAGGTTTTCTAGCCCCGGTTTCATGGGATGCAGAAGCTGATTATCAGAACTACTCCTTCTGGTCTGAACAAAGGATTATCTCTCGATAAGAGGCTGCAGAAGAAAAAAATTTCGATGAGAGCCTTCTTTCATGAATTTGAGAAAGATGGGATGAAAATTCATGTCTTGAGGTAAATTGCAACGTTACTCAAAGTCCATGAACAAACCATTCATTTGCAAGCTAGAAAAAATAAGATCACAGTGCCAATCCTTCAGGCAGCAGTGGGCAGCTAAGACTCACTGAATTCCTTTTAATTTGAAAAACATGTAGGCTAAGGGATTTTTTATTTTTTTTTTTTAAATCTTGGTAGGACGCACTAAAATAACTGCTTCAGGATGTTACAAAGAAGAAACCTCAGGCTCCACAAGTGAGTCGGGGTCACAAGTCCCGTAAAACTCTCACCAATTACTCCACCATGGAGGAACTATACTAATAGGGATCTTTTATAAATAATAAGCATACGGCGTGCTTAATATTTTGCTTGGTTTCTAGGTGCCACTTATTTCCCAACAATGTCCTGGCTGTCAACACGCGGCCACAGAAGTACTCATTAACGATATTGAAGGATGGTTTGTAGAAGGTCAAATAATGGGCCATGACAATGCAATTATGGTCCGTGCTATAAAGGTCACTTTTACTCATCACACTAATTATCTTGACAGGACTACATTTACTTCCACTGATTTCAATGCAGAAAATTATTCAGTACCTTGGCCTTTCCGATTTCAACACCGCATTTGCCCTTCTTGCTCTTTCTAACGCAGGCCGCCTCGCGCAAGACAAACAAAAACAGTCTCCGAGGGAAAAACCACCACCAACCAGGAAGCACTGTTAAGTAAATAAGTTAGCTTGCCATTTTAAGGACAGATTTTCACACGTTTAGCTTTCAGCGCTGTGCGAGGAATCACTGTGGTGCAAAAGTCCAGATTTTCAAAACAGCAGAGAATCAATCACATATGCCTTTGAAAATCTGGGCACTTGAGGTTTCCAGATCTAGAAGATGTTACAAGAAAGATTTTGAGAAGCGCTGTAGGACATACTCTCAGACTCCCAGTGACTCTACATATTTAAGTCCCACGTTCTTTAAAAACCAAACAGAACAGCGTACCTGACGCAGGGACGTGGCTCAGCCGTACAGTTGCAAACACCGCCCTCCTCTCTCTTCTCACCGTCACTCCCTGAGCGCCCAGCCTCTCCTGCCAACACCATCCTGAATTGGTAGCTTTAATAGTTCATTTGTTTAGGATGATCTGTTAACAGAAAAAGATTAATGCGACTTTGCTAGCCGTCGATTCCGGCCGATAAAATTGACCAGTCGCTCCGACGTTAACCATTTTCAGAGATGCAGAGTCTGGGCTCGTTCCTACAGCTCCCTGCATCCCTTCGGTTTCCAAACACCACCACAGTGCTCCCCAGTCAGCCCTGGAGCAAGCAGCCTTTTGCCCAGTTCAGAGAAGTAGGACTGGGGTGTTCACAAGTCTCTTCCTCCTCCATGACCTCCACCTCGACTCCTAAACGGAGATGATTTACAACAAAGAAAGTAGGAAAAAAATAATGTATCCCATAACTTGGAGTGGTCCATCTCTATTAGGAAGAGGATAGATGTTTTACAATTAATTTCCTGATACGGTGGGTTGGAAACAAATTCACAATTGCAGTTAACCTTTAAGATTGAAGGAGAAACTAGGCTAGGAGGAACACTTTTGTGAAGGGCTATGAATAAAAGAGATAAATAATTGGTGAAAGTAGATAACTCATGTTACATGCCTTAATTATGGAAAAAAAAATGTGTAGGTATTAAATAAATCACATGCAAGTAATTTAGAAATATGATGGGTGAGGAAAAAGCTACAATGGAAGTTTTTTGAAATGAGCTGGCAACGTCTACAACTCTCGTAGCATGTGAAACAGGTAAGACTGGCTTTGACCTGGAGAATAAAAGTAAAAACATACAATTTTGCAAACTAGATGGGTCAGATTATCACATGGGGTAGGCAGGAGTATTCCATTTCAGGTGGTGGACTGTATCAATGGCTTTATTAGTCTTTAACAGAGTTTTGCTAATTAATCTCAGCTAAACATATGCCCAGTGTGAGCTGGACCTCTCATATCAGCAGCAGGATTCGGCAAGGGGCACAGGTGCTGACGTCACGGCACTGATGGAAACGCACTGACTCAAAGGAAAGAATAAACCACAACAGCTCAAGCAAAAAGAAAAAGAACTTGTACTGCGGAGGGGATCAATTGATCACAGGCTGTCAGTCGAGAAGGGAGTTGCCTGCGACAACTTTCTCCGTCAGCAAACACACCAAGTGTCTGCTCACATTCTAGAACCGCTTGGTCTCACTCCGTATCCTCTCCTACAATCACCAATTGCTTGTGACCATCATGGAATAAGGTTTTTTTGCCCTTTCTCAGCAGCAGGATAAGCAGTAATAAATTAAAACATGAGAAGCCCTTGATTCTTCACTACAGTCGGGACTGTGTGTTGATGACTCTGCAGTGGCACAGGGCCCAGTTTCAAGGCCTGAGCAGCGTACAGGGTCAATGCCCTAAGAGAAATTGAGGCAACCGATTTCTCTTCCCAGCCACAGCCTGTTTAACTCTCCTGCTCTGCTTGTGGGTCATTTAATTACAGCAGCGGTAAGCGTGAAGGAAGAGGGAGAAAAGCATCCCCTCCCAATATTCCTGTCCGATATTGTGTGCTAATGTGCTTATGGCATCTCTGAGACGCAGCAGGCTTACTCTTGCGACTCCTGAGCATATGAAATTCCCACTCAGATTAGCCTGGGCTTAGAATTCCTCTGAAAACAGGCTCAGTATTTGCTGGCACTCCACCTTTCCATTTTAGGGGCACTCTTCAAGTAGATTTTCACTCTGCTTTTGCATGCTAACATCACCAACCAGCTCCAGTCCGGGCAGCTGGCTGTGGTGCTGGATGCAGATGACCCACTACCAGAGAGCCTGCAAGAACGACCGCGTCCCTGGTTTTGTAGGCAGAATACCGAGTTTGTTCCATGATTTGATTTGCTGGGTCACCGTAGACAAGTCACTTTACGTAATCTTGCAATTATGATATTCATATTACTCTGCAAAGTGCTTCAAGGTCACACATGCAATGAAGAGCATTACTAATGAGACAGTAACCATCTCTTTTAGGCAATAAAGCTTTTCTTTCTTAACTGGAAGTTGACTTGCCCTTATTAACTCAAGCGATTCACTCGAAAAGGACGAGCAGGGCCCGTACGCGGCAAGGAGGGCTGCAACAGGACGAACAAAACATCAACAGCCCCCACATAGACGGAGATGGTACAAGTGCAGAGGCATCCTCCATCCTGCCCTGAAACATGGGATCAATCAGAAGAGCCCTTGGGTCAACAGTTGCATGCTCATGGAAAGGTCAATGATTTGTTTACAGCCTTCCTGGCACCACATCATAAGACGAAGAGGAAAAATAGTTATGTGTATAGCTCATATAAATCACCCAAACTAAATTACTGGCCTGCTTTATTCCATACATCACGCAGCATACTTCACTGAAAGGAGAGCCCACTCTCATTTACTAAGAAAAAAAATGAAGGAAACAAACTCTTCCTCATATCAGAGTAATTCAGTCATGATCCCATAAATATGTCATATTTCACATTGTTTTAAAAGTAATCTTTATAGGAAGTTCACAGCCTGATTTATGGCCAATGAGGAAATGCTGCGCAGAAACGGCCGCAAGAGCCAAAGGGAAAAGGCAGCGGCGTTTCTCCTGATGCTTCACCCCGGCTCCATACAGCAACACCAAAACTGGTTCAGAACAAAACAAGCAGGTTAGTAAGGAGAAATGAGACAATCAGAAACAGCCTGCCTGTACATTTTGAGCAATGCATAATTAAAGACCACCATTCTGGTGGGGCATTAAAATGGCCAAATTAAAAAACAAATAAAAACGAAACTCAACCAAACTGAAATCGAGCAATCTGAAAACGTGACTGCAGATACCACAGTGGGAATTTTTGAGGAACAATTTTACAAAATCCATTACTAGCATAAAGTTCATAATCAAAACCTTTTAAAACCTCAGCGCTGGAGACGCATTCATGGCCACTACATGATGGGCACAGCAACACCATACACATCCCTTGGGGGATGGAGGTGGGAGAGGGCCTCATTGCCTGAAAGCTGAAAAATTTTTCATGGGAGCAAATTAGGCACTGTGAAAGCTATTTAGCAGGAACAGAGAAGTTCCGAACAATAACAATATGTCTGGGGAAAACACCCTGTTTTGATTTTTAAAAGAGTTCTATAAATCAACTAAACTTAAAAGGAAAAAAAAAAAACCTAGCAATAAACACTGCTTTCACCCAGAAGCCACACAAAACTCAGACCCCTGTTTCATTCCAGCACTGGTTTCCCTGTCTTTCCTCAACTATTATTACCTTGATGAACACATTTAATCATTCCACAGAAAACCCTCCCCACACACAGGGATTTTTAGGTGAGAGGAAAGAAAATATAACCGACTTCTCGTTACCTGTTTCTGAGGCTTCACTAATTTCCATTTAATGCCAACTACAAAAGAGACCCAAGAAATATGGAAGGCTGTTTAGTCACCAGTTGAACTCTAGATTCCTTCTTTTCTTTTCTTTCCTTTTTTTTTTTAAAAATATCAAATTGGTGTTCTAATCAATAGCAAATGTAGGATGCTTACCTACTGAAATGAGCAGACCTTACTGCTCATTTCACCGAAGCAGTGTGGCCCTCAAGTATTAATTAAATCTTAAATTTCTTTCTGGGGCAGAAGGACTGGTCTAGTTTTCATGGTCACAGGAGCATTACGGACAAAAGACTCTGCGACATGCCCAGCAACATTCAGCGAATCAATGCCAAATCCAGATGAAATGATAAGAACCGGAGAGTTAAGCCTCAATTTTCCCCTGCAAACACTCTGCTGCACTCCAAAATTTGAAGTGAAATGACTGAAGCGGGCGGAGAGAGAAAGGTGAGGACAAGACAAAAGCTCAAAGCTCACACTGAGAGGGTAAGTTCTTGTTTCTCCAATTATATGAACCCAGGGAAAATTGGATGGGGACATAGTATGAAAAAGCTGAGAATGATAACAGATAATGAGGCTGTTTTTCATTTACACTGAGATCTCCCTGTAACACTCAGCCTTAAAATGTCGGGAAACCAGGCCCCAGTGGTTCATTTTTGCGGAGACTGTTACCTCTGCAGATCATGTAAGAACTTGTCTCTTGGTACCACTCTCACTTCCAAGGTGACATGAGGAGCAAACCAAGGACATGGTGAGACACTGGTGACAAAGGATGGCATGGGCATCCCTTGGCCTCTGAGGCCAACACCACCCTGAGTTCATAAAAAAGATTCCATGGCCCTGACCTACAGGAAGCACAAAGATGTATCAAAATTGTGTTTGCTTTCTACTCCCTCTTTCCAAACAAGTGTTAGAGCTGTAGCTGAAGACCGGGCCAAATACCATGCCAGCTAAGACACTAGCCTCCCAACAAACAGCCGGGAGATACATTGTGGAGCAGATGTCTGGCATATATTTTTCAGCTTTGCCTGAATAAGCATAATTTCCTACCACTGAAGGACAGGCCTGGTTTCTATAGCACAATCATATTTTCCCCATAGGCAATAGACTGATATTTACATACTAATTAGGAACCAAAACCCTGAAAAAAGCCATTTTTGTTTTCAGTCACACATGCCACCAGCAACACTCGTGGTGATGTCCCTTTATCACCCCATGTTCTGCTACAGAGATTGACGGCAGCCTGACACACCAGAGTTCAGAATTATCCGGCCTTGAGGCTCTTTTATAACACGCTAGCAGAAAAATGGACAGGTGGAAAAAACAAGAACCACCTCAGCTTCACTCATCTTCAGGCTTACAGCAACCTCATCATCTTGATATTTCTTAATCGCAGCTTATTTTCCAGGTCATCAACTCAAATTTTTCAACTTCTTACAGTTTTTGGTGCTCTCTGATAAATAATGTCAGGTCAATCAATCTCTGGGGCTTCAATTCTCCTTTCAAGACTCTGCCATTTTTAAACCAGAGTTTTCAGTTTGCCTTAAATTCACTTATTTCAACTCCTCGGTATCTTCAGTTGTTACCTTCCTGGTTTTATTTTATCTCTGCATGCTTTTTTGGCAGAGAGAACACACACATGACCGCATTCAATAAATCTCACCTGTCCTTCTGGGAACTCTGTTTCAGCGTAATGACTTATTAACGGTCCAAGGGAAAAGGATACTAAAAGTAGTAATTGCTTTCAAAACGGAAATAGTTGATGCAAAAACTGGAAGTTTGGAGAAGGGAGAACAGAATAGGCCACAGCTTTAAATAACGCCTTAAATTCCACCATCCTTCAGACACAGGACTCAGTCAAACTCAGCTCTCACCTGCAAGCTTCAAAGTACTTCAAAGACAGACTCTTGCCAACTACACGGACAAATTTTCAAAGCCCCTGGAAAACGCATGCCCCAAAGACTTCAGCGACGAAGAAGTTCCTAAGTGCAATCACTCTGAGCTCTTTGGAGCTGAGGGGCTGTATTTTGAGGGTTCTCTCAGCCACCGGAAGGACACAAATCTCAGCGTTCACCCAAAAAAAGAAAAACCCCAGACAAGAGCAGGTGAGATTCTGACTCCAGAAAGAAAGGTGCAAAGTGAAACTCTGCAAGAGTCTGCAACTCAACAGTACAGAAATGCGCGTTATTCAGAAAAATGAGCTTTGAAAATCCCATCAACCTGTGCATTCATTACATTTTGAAGGGCTGCATGGACAACAAGTTGACCTTATTTTAGTTTTTCATTAGAGATTGGTTGCAATTTCAGGCAACAGAGAGCAAAATCCAGGTCTGCCTGGTGAAAATTCCATTTAGCCGTTCAGATTTTAAAAAGCAGTAATCAATGAAAAACATGTTGAAAAGAATGCATTGTTGGCACAAAGAATAACTGGCTGATAACACCAATGGCAAGAGACTACTCTTTAGCAATATCTGAGATAATTAACCCATACATCATGAATACTTAGGGGCTTTTGGTGTATTTGTATTTTCTGGCTTTCTCCCATAATCAACAATTACTTCACATGATGTACATCACACAATGCTACAATTTTTCCTGGCAACACGTAATTCTCAGCTGAGTTGCTTGCTGCCGCACATGTGTCACTGGTGAACTGCTCCGTCACACCTCCATCAGTCGACAAGTTCCTTGGAGCAGGGAACTCTTCTTGCATATGGTGCAAAAAGCAACATGCGGCTCTGCTGAGAAAATCTGATATAGCATTCCTTGCATTTTCTCGGTGTAAAATCACTGTGTAATTGAAGCTTGCCGCTTCTCGCACGTACGGCTGGGGGCTGTGGAGATGCTGCACAGAGATTGAGCTCCACACGGTATCTGCAGCCACGAGGATCCACACACATACTCTTTAGGAAACCCTGAACCACACGGCTTGTGAAAGATTAAAAATCAACTGGCTGATGCTTCAAGTTTGATTTCAATTAGATGTTCTTACAAGATGTTTAGTCAAAAAAATGTCTAAGCTACCTCAGCAATCCAGAGAAATGTAACATCCAAAGCTACGGAGGAAAGAAACTAAAGCAACCTAAGAGTTAATTTCCTTCCTCCAGCCTTCCCGCCCCAGATACACTAACTCTACTTCAGTGGCTTCAGTGGATTCTGGAAACAAGTACGAACTCGAAGGTAATGTGCCTGAATCAGACCGAAACGCACGAACACAGCCACTCCTCTTGAAAGCAAACATTTTCTGTTCACTGCATCACAAGGGTTCTTCACACAGACCTGAAGAGGTATTGCAGCTTCCCTGGAATACACAGACTTCCCGCTAATATTTTGAAAGGCTTCAAAAGATTTTGGGGCCCACAAGAAGTGGTGTCCAGAAAGATGGTGTGACTCATGAGAGGCAGGATTTGGGTGGGTGAGTTATTATATCTGACAGAGCGTTTAATCACCTTCATTCATCAGGAGAGAACTCCAGAGCACATAATAACCTTTGCAGGGCTGCTCAGATGAAAACCTGCAACGACGAAATGCATTTCTGAGGCTAAAATAAACCCAGGGTAAGTATTTAATTGGTTGCACACTGTTCAAAACGTGATGGATTTACGCGCGTTCTGCTGAGCTGCTGCTTTCCCGTAGCCTGCACAACAGATGAATCGAACTGGGAAGAACCTGGAAACCTTCCAGAACAGTACAGGGCACACACAAAGTTCACTCGTTTGTTAGAGAGCTGCTGCTATTATGTTTCAAGTTGATTAGTAGCAAAAATTAACATTTCATTAAACCCTCTGACAGGAGACAGGACCCTTTCATTAAACACAAAGTAGGTAATTAGCAATAATAAGTATACCTGGGGGTTCTTTGCACAGTTCCTTACAGTTGAGATGCAACAGGAAAACACGATTTGCACTCATCACTGTGAGCTGGAAGACATCAGTGCATTAAAAATTACAACCTTTTTAATAACCGGTACTAACCTTCATTTTTTAAAAACATTTACAACAATGAAAAAATAATCATGGTTGCAAACAGCTAACTGTTTAGGTCTGAGCTACATACATTTCATGCCCTTACCAACTCTAGGTCAGAAGGTTTATTTTGATTGAGAGTTATGACTGTAAAACATAGTAGTATGCATTGGAAGTAAGAGAAAGGCTCTGTATTTCCATGTGTTTTAATGAAATCATGAAATAAATCCTATACTTAGTTTATCAGCGATGTTGCATGGTGCTTAGGATTGCTGAGACTCTTCATTTATTTAAAGTAGGAATCAAATCAGGAAAATCTAGCAGCGTTTCCTAAGGCCAAACCCCAGCTATCTTCACAGATAACCGGTGATGTCCTTGCCTGTGCTCAGAAGCCCCTACGTAATTCCAAAAAATCTCTTGGCAGAGGCCAAACCTCGTCAGGGTGGTGGCTCAACAATTCACTCCCTAGCTAGACACCCAGAGGTTCCAGTTCGTGATGCAAATGGTCTCTGAATGATGGCTCAGGAATGGAGATGTAAAGGAGAGATGCTTTATATCTGCCCTGTTCAAAACAAGGGTGTATTAGCAGATGTCTCCCTTTTATCCAATTCCTCCCCGAAAGGGCTTATCAATTTTGTAGCAGGCTCAGTCACAGTCCATTTCTGTCACAGACTTATCAACACAATAATTCAAATTTTGCAGGTGTGATTACACCTACATGAACAGTGATGAGCTAAAAGTCAGAGAAAACTTTGAAAAATGTGGGCTGGTTGCAGACTGCTGTAACTCCTCGGTAAATCTTGGCATCGTTGGCATGCGACAGGCACAACACCAGAGAGGGAGGACAGGAAAAGAAAGGCACGTCAAGTAAGAACTTCCACTGAGGACATGGCCCTAATTTTGGTTAGATGGAAAAATAACAAAACAATTGCAATTTCTGTTCATCTGGGATGACAATGCTCAACATTGCTGGCAACCCTGTGATCAGATTTTATTCAAAGCACTGCTGATTTTGGAGGCGAGGTAAATAAAAACAGGACCTTGGTCCCAAGATTTGACGAATACCAGAGAACGTACACTACTCAGTGTTTGCAATTCATCAATCATCTGTGAGATCCACAGCAAATAAGAAAGGACACAGGCTAGAACTCAAATTTCTCAGAAATCTTGGAGGTCTGGAACGGATAAGTTAATTCTCCACACCAAACATCTTACTGGAAGAAAACTACTGTAATAATAAAAACAGGAACCGGTCAAGGTAGCAGTTAAGGATTTAGACCAGGATTTAACCTGCTGTGGCTGCACAGAGATAAGTTTCACATTCTACATAATGATATGAACATTTTAAAGAAAAAGCAAAGGATAACACACTGGGAAATACCAGCATAAACCACACCACCCTTTAATGAGGACAGAAGCAGTTTAGAGGAACTGGTTCAAGTGGCCTGAATTGTCACTGCTGCAACAGAATCTGCTTAAAAGATTGCAAAAAAAAAAAGCCCTTTCCTTTCTCTCATTCTCTCCTTCTCTTATTTTTCAATTAGTTTCACTGCTTTATCCCCCAAAATAATCAAGTCAAAGAGGTCAGTTGCTGCACCATTTAACAGCAGCGAGGGTTTTGGCCCACATTATATTTTAGAGAAGGAAAAAAAAGAATAACAATCCACTGCAGAAACTGAAGAAAAAATCCCATTACGTATATTTTAACGTATATTTGATGCAGTCTCTCTGAGGACACACTTTCTCCCTTCCAAGGGTCCTCTTAGACATTGGTGACGTTACATACATTACCTAATCCAACATAAATTACCTGATCCCCATTATCTTTGTCTTTAGGGTGCAAGTCAAACTTTGTAACATCAGAAATGCATGGCCGCTGCCCGAGCAGTAACGACACTGTCCGCATGCCGCTCACTGAACGCCTGCTATACAGTCAGACCTGCAGAAAGAGAAAATGTATGGGGATGAGAGGAGAGGTACAGGGCAGGTCTGCTCCCCGTGCTCCCGCTGTCCCAAACACACTGCGAGGGTAGAAATGCAGAAGACAGGAACATATGGGACTCAGAAGGGAAGAACTTTGGTGAACCCGTGACCAATGCAGATCTCAACAACCTGAAAAATGTTGACGCTGATGCGCTAGGGAGGGAGAGTCCTGACTGTAACCCAGGACAGCCCAGCTCCCTGGTTTCTATAAATTTCATATTTGCAAGACCTTCCAGGAACGACTGGCCTCCTATGCTATTCCCAGCCCCTAACTCTCAGAAAAGTTTGAATAATGGATCAAGTTAAAACACAAGCCAACATCAAAAGATATATTACTTTTTTCTTCAATTTGCTTTCTAATATTTAAGCTTTTCAAGCTTTTTTTCCCTCTCAGGCCTAGACACTGCAGGAAAGAGCACAGTATCTCTAAAACCACAGGGCCTTGTATAAGGCCGCTTATCTTAGCAGACGAGAGTGTGAAAAAAGCAATAAATACAATGATAAGAGCTGGCAACCCCTCATTTAGCACAGAGCTTTGACTTCAACCAAAGGCTTGAAACGTGACTATAATAGAATAAAAGTGACAATATTGAAGTTGCTGGAATGTGCTGGCCCAGATTCTGGGCTGCATGAAACATCTCAAAATCAGCAGACACGATTACAAAAGAAGTCTTTGAGCACTCCCAACCTGCTTCTACCATCTCCAGCACTGAAGGAGCAAAAAATGAGCTCAAAAGTTCCCACTGCTGCACTCGCTCTCCTGTGTGTGATGACTCCGAGCCTTCCAGTTTGCTTTCCTTAGGATCCAGGAACAGAGATTTCTGCCTTTAAACGAGCAGCCGTGTCCTCCTCACATTTATCTCACTTCTGAACAACACCACTTATTGTCAGTGTCAGATTTGGTCTTTCAGCTGCGAGTAACACTCCTTGGTATTTTATTTTTCTGGAATGTTTTTATTTCTTTCTGTCTAAAAATTCCCCATCAAAGAAAAAATAATCCCCAAAAGTAGGAAAAAAAAAGGAGACAAAAAAAGCAAAATAAGAATCCTCTCTCCTACACTCATTTTGCTCCTGGTGTAGAAGTGATCAAGTGTTCTCCAAACAAGTCTCCCGTGGACACAGCCCACGGAATCATTAGCACGTGGCCATTATCCCAAGTTAGGAACAAAGCCCCACACCACATCTGCCTTCTCAGACCTGTCTGCTGCGAGAATTTGTGCGGAGTTACCTTCAACTAGTCCAACAGACTATTTCACAAATTGTGCAATTTCTCAGTGCGTTAAACTGGCACAGAGTGGGTTTCCAGCGGAGCAGAACGACTTCACGCAAAAAAAAAAAAAAAGCTCCTCCAGATTCTCAGCTACACTCAAGCTCTCAGCCATGCTTCTGCGAGGTTCCTATCAAGGAGGACATACTCCAGACCTCTCTTGAGGATATTTTATTAATGCAGCACCTAACAGAAAGCACCATTTTTCTGCCTCTTGCTACAGATTCATGCTGGCCCCACGTAGCATTACCAGTGCAACTGCTGTCCTGCTGCTCAGACACACTACCTCACCAGAGCACTGTTCACCACTGGTTCTTACAAATGCTGGTTTTGGGGCTGTTTTTCCCACCCCAGACCCAGAAAGCCTACCCCATCAGCAGCTCAAAACCTTCAGCCGTTCAGATCCAGAAGTGATTGCAGCCCAGCAATACCCAACTTTCCCTCACAACAGACCTTACACATTAACAGTTAACCTTAAAATTAACTCTTGCTCACTAAACTTTATTTATTCAGGTTATTTACCTGCTGGAGATTGTAAGATGGCAGTCACATGCTTCCCTGCACTGTCCTAAAGGAGTGCTGAGGGTATGACCCTGGTGAAAACACTGCCCAGTGTTTTCACCAAGGCTCACAAGGTTCCTACAGTGAGCCTTGACATCCTTCACTGCTCTGTCCTTTGTAGCTGGATGGTCCCAAAACCAGTACCCACAAAATGAAGCTGGGCCCACAGAAGCCCAGGAGGAACCTCCCCTCCACTGCAATATTTTCCTTCAGGTTTGCCTTTATTGACTTGTTTAAGGATTCACCGCATGACTTCAGCTGTCCTTCCAGAAACCTGCTCAGCAGCAAGAGACCAGCCAGGCTTGCCAATGCTTTTTCCGTGCTGACTGACAACTTTCCAACCTGACAAAAGACAGATGATAGGACTGGCTTACAAAAATCCCAGGCCTTCTCTTGTTTCAACCCATATCCCACTGGCAGGCAGCACACGCAATCTCCAAACGCACGCGGCAAAGCAAGAGATCCATGGGAGCGCAGTCCTTATTTCAACACACGGCTGCAGCGATAATAGACAAAAAAAACCCCACGTGACAATGGAATAATACCAGCCAACGGATGTACCGTTCAGGTGAAGGCCTCTAGCTGTGGATACACAAAGCTCGCAGGGAGCTCGTACGCCAGCCAGGTCCTGGAAACACTTGAGTACGTTTATAGCTATAGGAGACACCGCCGCTAACCTGACATCTAGAGAAACTCCCTCATGATTTCATTAGGACAGGAGCCTGCCTGACGTCTAATTATGGCCTCTTTTGTTTAACAAGCATAAAGAAACTTGAAGCATCAAGTCCTTCAGAACCGCACGCCTTCAGCAGTCTCTCAATCTGCCTTTTCTGTAACACAGGCTGCTTCTGCTCTGCATAAAGACATTTCTTTAACGGCTTCTCTCAAGGATACTGGCTAGACACCTTTCAAGATGGTCCAGCGTAGCTATTAATTCCTGGAAATGTCCTACGTTTGCTTTTATCTCGTCCTCCCACCACTTTGAGTGAACCACGTTTAAATGCAACAAAGGCAGCAGCAACCAGCGCTGCCAGCTCCCACAAGTTCGGCGGGATTTGCTGCCTTTATTATCCAGCAGTCAGATCCACGTGAATGCAGAACAATCTTGAAGCAGAGACTTAATTTTTAGCTTCTGCTTTTCATGGCTGACCTGGTAAGAAAGGTGATCTGAGAGGAAAAAAAAAAAAGGATAAGAATTGAAAAGGCAAATAAAATCAAATAAAATAATAATTTAAAAATCTAAGTTAAGCATTGTGACTGAAGCACGAGGAATGTGGCAGAAATGTACAGAGTTGCTACATTCTCTTTGTTGGGCTGGAGCACAGAGAAAACTCCACTCTGCAAAGGTTTGAGGGCTGTTCCATCCAGAGGAGGTGAGACCAAGCCCCATCTCTTGTTTTAGGCAGTTAAAACAACAGGGAACCCGGTCCCAAACATGAGTCCCCTATCAGGAGTTTGTGAGGAACAGAGATCATTTTAGGCTCCCAGAGAGAAAACCCTTTCTAGGCTTTTCTAGAAAAGCCCTGGCAGCGCCGCTCAGAGAGGAGAGGATGTTTGGAGGTACATTGTTGGTTGAAGAAACACCTGGAGTCATGAACAAAGCAACCATCCGCTGCTGCTCGATTCCTCCTGTACTGAGGGAAACGAGTAAGGGCCAAACTGAAAGGATACCTGACCTCAAAACCAGTTTATTCTCTGAATTTAAATAACCTACTAGACTTCAAATTCCAGTTTTTAGCTCCTGTCAAGCAGAGTAAGGCTAAATTTTAATGTATCTTGTCAAATAACTTTTATACTTAAGTGACCTTTTCTGAATGTGCATCATTCTGCTTTCATTTCGTGCAGTCACAAAAGCACATCCTTAAGGAAAATTTCCCATGGTAAATAGATTTTTGTCTGCAGGGAGACTCGACAGGTTTTCACACCTGCCCACGAGCCTGCCCAAAGCTCTCATTTTTGGTGTTAACATATTGTACGGAATAAATTGCTGAAATATCTCATTACGCGGGATGGTTCCATCAAACAATTTTCTTGTCATTAAGTACTCCGTAGATGCACTTAATGGGCAGCACTCAGACGCGAGCAGAGAAAAAACGAAGCCCTTCTGAAAACTAACCCCAAACTAGTTATTCATTAAATTAAAGCACCGCAGTAACAGGCAATTATTGAAAGAGCATTACCTAATGCTGGGTATATTTTCACCCAAAGAAATAATAACTAATTGAGAATGGTGGCATTGCTAATATTTGTCTCTGGAAGCTTCACTGATTACATTCATCTTCTGCACCCTCTCTTTCCCTGGGTACAACTCTGACAGCAGAGAAAAAGAGCTGCTCAGCTCCCGGAGGATTTCTACAGGGATTGCAAATGCAGGGAGAACAAATGCTCCTGTTGGTTCAGCATCCATTTTAGAATCCAAATGGAAATACTACTGCAAACGTGGTTTTCCTCTGGCATTGCTTCTACAGCAAGGCCCAGCTGAATACGAGCAAGATCCTTACTCAGCTGTTGTACTCGGTATTCGTTAGTCAATATTCATTCAATATTCAATACCAATATTCATTGCCTGTTCAGAAAAAAAAAAGTCTAAAATGAAAAAGGAAACAAAACAAGCAAACTAAAAGCATCTGTAAGAACCGCAAAAAAATCCTGGGTAGGAGCACTGTATTACCCAAATCTACTTGTTTTTCCCTGAGTAATCGAATCCATAAACATCTAAAAAGATTCAATTCTATTCACATGTTTAGGCTCCCTTTCTTCTGCCTAAGGAACACATTAAGGAGGAGCCAATGTAAAATGTGGGTTCAGTTGGTGGAACCAGAGCAGAAGTGCTCTCCCAGTCATCAGTAGCTCAATGGATTACTCTGCACTGCCATCTTCATAATACCAAGGCTCTGAGTTCTATTAAATCACAAAATGAGCTCTTGTTGCTTCTATTAAACTGTCATGTTGAAATTCCAATCACAGGCCAGTACTCCATAATGAAAGGTCCTAGACAAACATAAAAACAAAGAAACAAAACTGGAGGCAATATATATATTTTTTTTATTTTATTTTTTTTTCTCCTAGCCTTCAACAAAGGCCAGAGCCCTTTAACAAGGACCCTCTGCCATCAGGGTTAATACAGTGATGCTGGTTTGTACCAAAAGGAGGTGACTTCAAAACCCTCCACACAATTGCATCTCACTCTCTCATTTGCCAGCTCCGCACCAATAAATCAAAGATCCTCCCTTCTATGAGTTTTTCAAAGCTGTTTTGCCACGTGCATAGGCACCTGACAGGTCTGAGGGCTCGCAGCGGTCTGTCGGCTTTCCATATCCAAGTTCACCTCTTGTACAGCCCAGTGGCACTCCATCGCAACAGACAGCACACGCATTGGGAGCGGAACCGTGCTTTGCTGACGAGCTTAATGCAGCCTCAGGGCAAACCTTCTGGGTCACCCTGCGTTGTTCTTTCCTCCCTGCACCTGCAGGTATCCCCTCTTCCCGTATTCCCAGGAGAGATGGGATCTGTACCGGTGAAGCCAGCATTTCAAAGCACTGCTGTCACCCACCCAGGCTCCTTTCTCGCCTTACGAGCACAACGAGATCAGTACAGCAGTGCCTCGGTATTCTAAACCACTGCGCTAACTCGAATTACCTTAATCTCAAACCATGCCTGCCTTAAAATCTCTTTTCTTCCTTAGCAATACTAATAAGGAGCCAAACTGCACGGACATGGCCGAGACAGCACTTTAGATTTAATACAGCACATTTAAATTAAACGGGCCTAACACACCGCTTTCTTTTCCTTTTCGAGTACCATCCTTCATCTGCAGATCCTATAGTTGTTTCAGCCTTGACAGAGTTAGAAAAATTGACAGCTCAAATATATAAATATTTTAAACATGCAAGGCAGGTCTAGATCCCAAGGGAAATATCTCAGCTTTTCCAATACTCACAGTTGATTATTTAGGCAGTTAAATAAGAAAGGAAATTGCTAACAAATCTATGCATGGTTTTGGCGTGCTCTTCCAGTTTGCCTTTTCCTGCTCTACTCGTGTAATTGCTCTACTCTGATTATTGGTGAGGGAGAATGTTCTCCTTCCACACACTAGAGTAGGACTGGAAACCAGCGTCCCTGATTCACAGATCTGCCAAAGGCACCAGACAAAACCTGGGACAAGCTACCGGCTGCAAATCTGTATCGCCCTCCATCAAAACAGGAAATGGCAATGCTTGTGTTTGCCTCTCCTGGTGCATTTCAGAGGCGAGGTCTTTGACGCCATGGCTCCTTCAAACAGGAAAACGCCTCTTAAGCGAAGACACCAACTTGTGTTTGCTCTTCCTCAGATGCTACAGGACCCAAATCACCACACTGGAAAGGCTTGAACAGTAAACACGTCCCGCTGTGCGGATCGGCTTCCTTTATGTACTGCTGCACATCCAGCCTTCCAACATCATCTTCAGAATAAGAGGTAAAAAAGGCCCTTCTGATACAAGTTTAATGGGCTGAAATTACCCTGATAGAACCACACTGCCTGATTTACAGCGACTCCGCTCCAAGGCAGAAGCAGGCCTCCCACTTGGATGAATGCCGTCAATTACCATCTCAAACCAACACCTGCTACTGTCTTCTGCCATCCACGTCCTTTCTGCCTTCTCATGGCTTTTCTTGCCTTATCCTTGAGACGGTGGGCTGGGAGGTGGGGGAGCAACCCTTTCAGTCTGTTCTGGAAGGGAATTCTTGTCCTGTACGCAAACACAAACCGAGCTGAGAGCCGAAGGCAGGCCTGTGAGCCTCCGAGACTTGCTGTTATTAACCCTGGGAAATGATGTACAGATCAGCCCAAACGCCTTTCTGTTTAAATAACAACAGTGTTGGCTGTGTGCTGGGGATCTCTGTTTCCATTAAATTTGTGTCAGCTCTTTTTCTCTCCAACAACGCTTTACCTTTATCACTAGATTTGCCTAGGAGCGCTGTGTAGGATATTTTGTGTGAAGAAATTTTGCCTCAATCACTTAAAAATTAGTCCTTTCTTCCCCTTGAACACTTATCTGCTCATGTTTATGAATAAGTTCCAGCTATGAAGAATTTACTAGCATCAGTGAGTGCCTTCTGCTTATGCAGATCTTGGTATTCTATTAGAAACATTTGTCCTGCAGTTTTGAAACTTGCAAACTGGAGGAAAGGTAAGCAGGTGAATGCAGGCCCATAATAACTCAGGCCGCTTCAGAAGCAATACGACGGCACTTCGGTGCCTACATGAAAGTTGTTTCTAAAGATCATCTTGAAAATACTCCTGAAGCAGCTTACACCGTCATCGTACCCTGCAGCTCATGGCCACTGCACACCGCGACAGCCGCAGTGCCCTGGAGGGCTACGCACACCGTTGAGCGAGAAGTCAATTAACTATGTTTAACCCATTGATTAAAAAAAAAAAAATAATTCTATTTAAGTCACCTAAGCACATGTTCTGGTTTTGTTAAGTGAGGAGGTGCGGTGAAAGTGTTAGCTTCTGAAGGAAACTGCTAGAAGTCGCAGTGAACAAAGTCCACTTTGTTCAGTGGACTCGGCTGGGCCTAGGGCGGACCCGCTGCTGGCCAAAGCCAAGCCAATTGGTAGCAGAATGTCCCATGATAATGCCTCTGTGATAACGTATTTAAGAAGGGGAAAAACAGGAAAAAAAAAAAAAAAGGAAGAGAAGATGTGAAGCAGCTGAGCGGGGGCAGAGAGGGGGAGGCGCGAGCCTTGTGGGCCTTGCAGGCCTCACCCTCTGGCCTCCCGCCGGGCAGCCAACTGGGCCCAACTCGGCCTGGTCCGGCTGCAAGAAGTGGAAAGGAGAAGAGAAGTGAATGAGATGTAAAAAGGATCCTGAGAGGTGTCTGCCAGCCTGTTGTGAGGAACGGCTGCAGATGCCAAGGTCAGTGAAGAAGGAGGGGGAGCAGTAATGCGGCTCTTGGCCAAGATTCACCTGCAGCCTGTG
>WHYT01017639.1:31206-74144 GCA_009806455.1 Tetrax tetrax
CCTTTCCCCCCCCCCCCCCCCCCTTTAAGTCAAGCTAAAGCACAGTCTGTGCTGTTCAGGTAATATCCTGAATTTATGTAAAATTGGTTCTGTAACCTTCAGAAAAAAAAAAATACTTTCACAAGCAACTAGAGGAAGCAACTTAACAAAGCCAGGTTGACAATATTGTGCCTTCCCTCCCCAGCTGCAAGTGCTGGGTTCTGTGGGTTCAATTTGAGACGATAAACATCGCCTAGGAGAAAGTGCATCCTTTGACAACTCAGGTGAGGGCCCCGTCGTGGTTGTTCTGATCTAAAAACAAAGCTGGAGCTCCAAGTTCCGGCCTCCGGCAGAGATTAGCTAGCAAAGGCGTCAGGACAGAGCCCACGGCAAGTTATTTCATTCCCTGACACCTTCATCCCCTTTATCCAAATGGCTCGAGCTTGCTTCTAAACCAGCCGTTTTGTTCCCTCCTTCCAGACAGTTTGGGTTCTTTTATTCACCTTTTCTCCCCCACTAACTAAATCGTATTGGACATTTCACACTGAACACACGGATAGTCGCTAAAATATCAAATGCTTTATCCCTAGGAGCCCCCTAGGAGCTGATGTTTTTAATGGATTAACTGTGACAGGGACTGCACTCCCACCGTTTTTTAAATATACAATAAGTATATTACATACTTTTAAAGCTATAAATAAGATTTATACCCAACCCACGGGGATTTTCCATTAAAACTTCATAAATCACATTGTACATTATCCTTTTTAATCCTCAGCCTTGCAGTGTTAGTCACCAGAAAATATATTTAACCCTGTATGAAATTCATGATAAGCAGGTATAAAGAATGTTAACGAGAGCTTTTATGTGCTCTGTATTTTCTTACCCCAATGTGTTGGTTTTTTTCCTGGCAGTTATTTGTAATATTTGGGGAACACAATAAAAATAAGGCTTTCTGGTATCCTCACCTTTTTTTGACTTCGGAGAACAGGAGATATTCAAGCGTATGAAAGGGTGCTCCTGGCCCTGAAGCCTTCGTTGTGTTGCAGATTCTCCAACGTTCTGCTCCCAGAAAGTGGGTCTGCGTAGGAACAAAATCACACTTGGGATTTCCAGTTTATATAGGTGATTGTTGGTTTAAAGCTTTAAGGGCTTGGTTAGATGAGGGTTCATTAGGATGCAGCTGTTAGTACCTGGAGGATTTTTTTAACTCGTGGTTTTTTCCCCTCTATTGACTAGAAGTTGAAGGAGACGTGCATTTATTCCCATCATATATACACATGATTTTAAATTCACAGTAATTGCACTAAGATAAAACTGGAATTGCCTGCGCCCCGGTGTTGGTTTCATGGGACTGAAAGCAGTGGATCCTAATGAGGTGCGCCAGGAGATCTGTTGTTACATCTTTGGTTATGGAAACATTAACTGAACCTGGTTTTTGTCTTTTCAACAGACGTATTTTGCCATTATTGACATAAAACAGAACAGAATGATCAAGCTTCCACTCTGGACGGTGCATACCCTGTGAAGGGAACTGCTTGTCCTTCTTTTAAAGGGTCTTCACAGCTTGGTCCTGCTGAGGCTCCATCTCTTATGCTCTGCCCAGTCATCCATCCATACCCTTCCCAACCTGCACACCGCCCTTGCTCAGCAGCCCAATTTCTCCATAAATGTTTTTGTTCTCTGTCCTGGTTCTGGCTGGGTGGAGAACTGAAGCTGGTAGCACCTATGGCTGGGATAATTAATTAATTAGCTAACAGCTGGTGGTAATTTACCCAAATTTGCCAAAGGGCTATTCCATCCCATCTGACATCATGCTCAGTATATAAGTGAGGAGGGTGCTGAGGTAGCCTCCTGTTACTTGGCATTGTACTGTATTTGTATTCCATTACTGTTTTGTTTTTCTTTTGTCATTGCTGTTAAATTTACTTTTTGTTCAATCTCAACCCATGTGGTGTGTGTTTGTTTGTTGGTTTACCAATTCTCCCCCTGTTCTCTTGGAGGGTGGGGGGAGTGGGAGAGAGACTGCATAGTCTGGTCCCGATTGGGGCTGAACCACGACATTCTCTAAAAGTCCACTCCACCTTCTTCCTTCTGCTCTCTCTCAAGAGCTCTGTGACAGTGCCTGGTTCATTGTTCTCACATCTGTAATCCCAAGGTGGGTGAGGAAGACTTTGGCCCAACTTTGCATGGCTCCGATTTCGAGTGGCTCAGGGAAGCCTTAGCTGTGAGCGTAGCTTGCGTAGGCCTGCCCAAGCTCGCTTGGAGCGACCTGCCCGGATACGGATAACAGTTCATCCATAGCAGAACTCGTACAAGAGGCGAGGTCATTACCTCATGGGACTCTTAACGCTTTGTTGCCTTTGAACAAGTCTGGGTGAGGTGCCGGCACACTTTAGATGCCGCATAGCTGTGCTTGCTCGGCCAGAGGATGAGCAGCAACGTCAGACCCCTTCAGGCTTTGAAGCTCAGAATCAGTGTGGAATTGCAACCCAGGACTCTCCCAGGAAAACCCCAAAGCCTGGCTAGAATCGTGGAATCTTCTTCTTCACGTGGTCTATGGCTATTTTCCACAGTGGCAACAATTCTTCTACAGCCAGAACTGGGGGCTTCAGGGCTTTTTTTTTTTTGTGTGTTGACCTTTTCATGCACCAGTAAAGGGGATGAAGCTGTAGTGAGAGTCTCAGTGTGTGCAATGACAGAACAGCTGGCTGCATCTGCTCGAAACACTGAAAACAATTGTCTGCTTTTACCTCGTACTTCTCACCCCAGCTGTCTGTGGATTGGTTTTAGCTGTTGTCTCCTTTTTTCGTGTGTTTATACTGGAAGCTCTTTAAAACCAGGACCATCTCTTCCCACTTGGAAGAGTGGAAGGGAAGGATGCGCACAAAGCAGACGCAATACACAGTCATAGTCTTCCAGTGAAACCTGCAACGTGATGTACGAGCAAACGTGTTGCTTCAGTGTGTTCAGTGGTGTCGGGGAGGATGCTATGGAGCAAATAATGACGTTGTTCTTGAACACCAGGATGCTTTTAAAACACCGGAACACGCAATGCAGCCGCCTCCCCGCCAGTAGCCACTGGCAATCTGACTTAATTAACCGATCCCTTTCCGTTTTTCAGCAGGGATGTTGTTTTGTAGCAAAATGCGAGGAAGAGCGGTGCCTCAGCCCCACAGAGACAAGCAGCAATCTGGATTTTGCTTTAGAGGCTTTTAGAAACAAGCAGCTCTGATTAGCTTGTTGCCAGCCCAGCCAAAATACTAATGCATCAGGCTTGGAAAGCTCCGTTAAGGAGGAAGACAGGAGGAGTCCCTTGTTTTCCAGGTGTGTTGGAGGACAGGCAGTTATCTCATAACAGAGTGTGGCAGCCTAGACGCCCTAGACGTGATGGGTGAGGAAGGTCCTGCCCTGATTTAGACGGCAGGGGTGGGCTTGCAGGATAATCCTCAGATGAATGGCAGCTCCTGTCTTGGCTGGTTCTGTCAGGAAAGTGTGCCTCTATCTGATGATGTAAATGAGTTTTTTCTCACCGAATGCAAACAAGATGGAGATTGTAAGAATAACAATCATTAAGAACCGAAGAGCAGAACCATGCTAATAGGGACTATGCCAAGACCTGTCCCGGACAACCTGCAGTCAAGAGATGAGATGCAGTCCAGAGATGAAAGCAGCAGAGTTGTGGCGTGATGGGTTTTTTACTTGAAAGAGAGGAACTTACTAAGTAGAGAACCTGTTTGTGCCTCTGTTTAGGGAGGAGCTCTTTGCGTACTGGGCTGCAGTGCTTGCTGTACCAATGTGGTAGTAGTCTGGGGGTGAGTACCCAAAATCACAGCATAAGAAGTTCCTGTGGGGGACTTGCTGAGTGTCTGGTTGTGCTCCCATCATAGGTGAGGGATGGGACTCCAGTGCAAGACAGCAGAGAAAATGAGAAAGTGACACTGGGAGATAGTCTACAAGACAGTGTGTATTAACTCAGAAGATATCTATTTTTATTGAAGAAAAAAAATGACGCGTCTTCCTTAGCTGTGCAGAGCTGTATCTCAGTTCTGGCTCAGAGGTGCGAAGGTGGCATAGAAGAGTCATTGGCAGCTGATAGCTTAATGGGAAGGTCGCCAGCTGATATCACACTGGGCGAACCACTTGAGAAGTACTGGCATTTGTGCAGTGGCAGCTGCTTATGCAGCCCATCGAAAGGTGCCAGATGCTGTCTGTGCAGTAATAGCTTCTCTGGTTTGGCAGTTGTGTCCTGTGAGTTACAGCTCTGCCGCATAAGTGGTGGGAGAGGACGATCCCGTGCTGCTGAGCAGAAACTCGGCAGCTCGGCTGGGGGATCTCTGTGTGGAGGTGTCTTGTCTGATCCCAGGTGAACTCTCTCCCTGCCTACAGAGCAACTTGAGATCTCTGGGGATTCCTGCCACCCCTTCCACCTCTTCGGGGTTGTCATGACCTCAGGGCATTAGACTAACTTGTTTAGCCTTGAGGTCTGAGGGGAATTATCTTTTGTTTGGTAGCTCATGCACATAGGAGAGTGGATTGATTTACAGGAGGGCTTGTGGAAGCTCTGCCCTTCTCGTCGACGTTTGCCTCCATCATCTTAAGGTGTAGTGGTCAATTTTAAGAGATTGTCTAACGCTAATGAACAAGGGACAGATGTTGCAAGAGTGCGTTGTAGTACATGACTTGGGTTTTTGTTTGCCTTTGTGAAGGGAGAGTCACAGATGTGTCTGCTCTTTTCTTTCCCATGGTCCAAGAGTAAATATACCTGAAAAATATAAATGTGCATAAGATGAAAAAGAAAGGACATGTCAACATGTTTCATTAAGCAAGATCAGTATCTTTCACATATTTTAAAGATCAGGAGGATGGAGGTACATCCATTAGGATAAAATAGGTTGTTCATCATCGATTTTTTTTTTTTTTTTTTTATAGTTTGTTTTACCCTATGAGAAAGGGGTATTTGCCATACATAAAATGTGTGGGTGTTGTTTCTGCTTAAAGAACGTGGGGCAAAACAATTTGGGTTTATATACTGACGTTCCAAAGGTCAGAAAATTCAGGAGTGAGTGTAATATCTGAATGTACCAGTCATATTTGTGACTCATGGTGCAACGGTCCTATCTTCCCTTTGGGATCTGATGCAGGAAACTAATATGGCTAATGAAGGACTTAGGGGGCTAATAAGCCCTAAATCAGGCTTCCCAGCCTTTTAATTATGCTGCATAATTACTGGAGATCATCTTTTTAATCTGGTTGATTAATAGGTAGCCTAGCCAATCCACATAGCAACCTATTTACACTTCACTGGTGATTGACTATCAGTTGAAAAATTACAGAGGCGCTGGCTAAGCAGGAAAAATCCCGATCGCTTGTTTGTATGAGGCACATTTATCATGTGTGTCAGGCCTCAGCAGAGGTGAAGTTTGGTTTCTTGCTTTGAAGAGGTTGGGTGGTGGTGTGTTTGTCAGCCCAGGCTCTTCAGAGAGGAGTGTGGAGGAACTGAGAGCAGGTAATAATAATAAATAATAAGCAGGTAATAAATCTGCTTTTTTACAATTCTGAGCGCTACAAGGAGGGAATGCTTTTGTTTTCACATGAGAGTTCAAATGTGTTGTTAGATGCAAAACCCATTTAAAATCTGTGTCTTGGCAGCACCGCTTCCTGTGCCTGATCCCTGGCTGGTACCTGCTTTGATATTCCTGCGGATTTCCTTTGAGCTGGGCTGCGCTCAGCAGGTCTGACCCGTCTCTTTTAACGGGGCTGCCTGATCTCTTATTTGTATATATATTGAATTCTGCTTTGAAATCGCATGTGTTTAAAATCGTTAACGTGTGCTGTTTAGGGATTGTGAGACTAGCACGTTGTGATCAAAGAGATTAGGAGTTTAATACCTTCTCCACCTGTGTCCCGCTTTGAACCAAGCGTGCCAGGGTAATTACATCTCGGAAAATTTCTGTGCTGAATAATTCAGGGAAGTGGAACCTTTTCTCTGTGCAATTTGCTGAGCTCTCTGCACCGCGTGGGCCTCGGTGGGGCTGGGGTGGTGGCTTTGGCTTTGCTTTGGCCTTTGCGTGTGAACGTGTTTCGGCCTCCCTGCTGCTACGAGCAGCTACGCTTTGGGAAGACGTTTCAGTTTTCCCTGTGGATTACTTACCTCCATCCTCCTTGTTCCCTCTGGGAGCTGGAAGCCTGTGACACAGGCCCTGTCACTCATTCTGTGATAAGCCTTCTAAACCACTCAGCATTATTTTTGACTACTGATGGTGCAAGCTGTTCTGGAGCACAGAACTTCAGCGCGGGTGTGTTTTAAAACATTACCGCTATGCATATTCACAAGTGCCATTTTAAAATTCCCCTCCCCGAGACACTTTTGGCAGTGAAAAGCCAACCACGGAAACGTCTGTGGGAAGCAAACATCAGATGTGGGCATGCAGGCAGGGCCGAGCTGTATCTAGCTAACTGTGACGATGAGGAAGTGTGGAAAGCTCCTTTTCCATTTTCTCTTTAGAGCTGGACATCTCTAGGCTCTCCCACCTGCTTCTGACCTTTTGTTTCGGGTTCCCACCTACAGCTGAACATCAGAAGTGTTCACTTCCCCAGAACAGGGCTTGTGAACTAGTAATTCCCTATTTCTATAACATCCCGTGCATGTACATTTATCAACAATAAGGGCCTCACACAGAACATTTTAACTACTTATTCAGGGTATTTTGGGGAATTTTTGTTTCTATCTCCTCTTCTGACATTTGTTAGGGTGCAGATCCTCCAAGAACTATGTGTTTGATTGTGAACCATAAATTGTGAATCAAGAATTGTGAACCGTGCAGTTCAGCTCCATGGTGCTGGTGAAGCTGAGCCCTTGGTCAGGTGATGGAGTAGGGCTCTGCATTGCCCTGATCTGCAGAGCTGACTGTTGAGCAAGGTGTTGTTTTCTTTTTCAAGAGCGATTGGATTTGTGGTTCTGGTTCCTGACTTAATCCCTGGTTTTAACAGCCCTTCCGATAACAGGTAAGGCTTGAGACACTCTGCAAATGGAACCGAAATTCCAAATACATATAATTGGCCTTCATGATAAAAATGCCCATCAAGTGTCAGCCAGAAATGATTTTTTTTTTTTTAATATCTGTATTATAAACCTTCGCTATAAGAGGTTGTAGCAGAAATGCTGACAGGCTTTTAGCTGTAGTGGCACAAGAACAACAGTATAATATAGTGTGACCGAGAAATAGATTTTTCCATGTACAGGGTGTGTATGTTGGTAAAATAAGTTGGACTAAAACTACCACACAAAATTGATTAGGTCATCGAGTAATGAGAATCATAATTTTAGCAGTGGCTTTTTGACATGATCTTGACAACATAATTAACCTGGGAGATGTTGAGGCAATGAAAATAGAAAAGAAACCTATGTAATTATTGGCTATAAAATATAAAAAATATTACAGAATTAAAAAAGCTTCATCTTTTGCCTTCCTAGCGTATTACTGTAATTGTACCTTTTAGACCGTTGCCCCAGATCCCGTTGCTGTCCTAAATTTGAAGCCTTTTCTGAAGGATCGTGTTCTGTATATGGCTTTGCATGTTCAGAGCTGCAGGCAGGCTAATCAGCAGGGTTTTACCACACCTAGTTAAATTACACAGCTGTTTGGAGAGTTAAGTAATGTATATTATTAAGGAAAAGGTGAAATGAGGTAAGCAGTGCTCAGCGAAGAGGAAATTATGTTACTCATAACTGATGGTCTTAATGGAAATATGTCCGTAAAGTTGCAGTATGACTTGAATCACCAGTTTTGGCAGCTGAAATATGTAGTGTTTAATTACCTTGATTTAAGTCAGATAATGGATTGACGTGTATTATATTTTTATTGTTGTTATTTATCTCTGCTCCACATGGTAATTTTATAGATTATCTTCATAAACCTACCTTCTGGCTGAGTAAATACCTGTTAATGCTCTCTAAACATATTCCACGCAGGGCATTTGTTGTACAGAAAGTTGAGCAAATAGTGGTTCCAAATGTCTAGTTTCACCTTCCTTCCCTGCTCGTGTGCGTTTCCTCCTCTGGGACTGAAGGGACTCCACGGGGAGGGACAGACGCTGCGGCGAATTCTGTTGACACCGCTCTGAAGGAGGGAACGTGCAGTGTCCCCCATCTGTTTTGCGTGACTCCAATGGAGCGGAATGCAGAAGATATAGATCAGTGTGGGAGGACTCTTGTGTGGTCCATGCAAACTTCTGGATTCGGATCCAGAGAGGTTTGGCATCAGGTTTTCCACGGCTTTCCCAAGGTACCTGGCTTTGTCAGCATTTTTGGCTCTCAGATGTGGAGTAAACCCCAAGGCCTCTGTTGAAGACAGCATTGATAACGACCACGTGTCATCCGTGGGTGAGCCCCATCTCTTTAGTCCATGGAAAGGATGAATGGAATTCATTCCATACGTGGCATCGATCAAAGAGGATCTTCCTCTCTTTCCTGTCCCACCCCAGCTACCCGGTGTTCTCGCTGGCCTTTGGGGATGGAGGGCGGAAAGCCTGATGCGGTTCCAGCTGTGACGTGGTATGTTTGTAATGTGTAGCCTGCAAGAGCAACCCGTCGGCAGACCTCGCTGCGCGTGCAGTTGTAACGCAAACTTAATCAGCTCGAAAAGCACTGCTGGCACAACACATCCCCCTCCTCAGCCTGTCAATGATTGCGAGTGGCTGGCCTGGCTGGTTTTTAATCGTGAGCACAGGGTGAGGTTAACCCCCGCATGAAGGAGCCAGCGTCAGGGTGAACTGCAAAATGGGGTTTCCGGGTTTTTTTTGCTCTGGTCCTTTGCACGCTGTCAGGATGCTCTAAACGCCTTTTCTGCACCTCTCTTTGCCTTTTGTCCGGTGATCTCAAAGCACTCCACAGCAGGAATCGGTTAAACCTCAGAACATCCCCAGGAGATGGACACGAGACATAATTCAGCCGCCGCTGGGTGGAACCCCAGCTGCCCGGAACAACCCTGTGGGCAGCGGTTAGGAGGGACGCTAGTCCTGCGCAGGGAGCAGGGATGCTGCTCAGGAGTGGTTTTCCCAATGAACTGCGGTCGGTCTCAGTTGTGGCAATCGGGCAGGAGGATGCATGTGCGAGCAGGAGCTGGGGTGTGAGTACGTGGATTTAGGTGAATGAGGTGAATTTGGTGGAGGTGACGAGGTGACGATGAGCTGGTGCTGTATCGAGGCAGTGCCAGCCTATCCTTGGAAAATCTTTGAAGACCCCTTATTCCAGTTCTGTGATTCGATGTCCCCTGTCCGGTAGCTGGGGAGTGTAATGCACTTCAAGCTGGAAATAGCTCAGCTGGCAGGGAAACTTGTGATTAGTGCTGATGACAGACTAAAATAGTGTATATATCTAATTTACGCATGTTTTTAACAACCTCATTGCTTCCCGCACTCCACTATCCACAAAAGGAGGCTGTTTAGATTGGGAATGTTTGGTGGGAAAGGCTGCTGTACGGCCAGAGCGTCTCACATGGTAGGACCCAAGTTCTGGCTACCATTGGATTTACTTAATAAAAACCGGTGGGTGATGAGGCGTTGTGTGATGCCATCAGCAGATGGTGTGCTTCATGTGTGAAAGATCAGGAATTGCTGGCTTTTAAAGAAATGGATTTGGGAAAAGAAAATGAAGCTGGTGTGAAACAGCTCTTCTATGTCCTTCCATTTTCCTGTGGAGGATCTGGCCTTCCTCCTTTCCTTCCAGTGCTCATGGTATGAGTCCAGAAGGAAAAGCTGATCTTTTCCTTCCAATTTTAAAGCAAGGAATGCCCCCACAGTTTCATTTCATCTCTAGTCTCTAGCCCAGCGGGGAGAGGTGGGCTTGGTGGGGACCGAGGACAGCAGAAGCAGTCCCGAAGGGATGGGATGAAGGACCCGATGGCATAGTTTTTGCAGTCCTGTGACTCCAGTCTCTCATGCTGGGATCCAGCCTCTCCACCTTCGCCAGCAGCGGCAGGAGAGAGGCACCTGGGCAGCTGGAAACAGAGCTTAAAGCTGGATTTTCTACATCTTAGCATGAATGATAAGGTGAGGGGGCGGAAGGAAGACACCACGGAGCCTCTCATTATACTTTGCCGTGGTACCTGATCATCAAAAACTGTGGTTCAGGAGAGCAGGTTTTAGTATCGACGTGAGATACGTACACATACCTGCATTTACACATCCATATGTGCGTATCTTCTGGCTGGGTGTGCTGCGCGTGTTATTACAAGGGGGAGTGATCTATAAATATATTTTGCAGTCTATCTGCATACATTTTGCCATCCACAAATCAGATTTTCAGTGATGTGCAATACAGCTGAATATTTGAGATAAATGCGACTTTCAAGCAAAGATTTCTAAATCAAAGCAAAGCATTTAAAATTCACTGGCAGCTTTTATAAATCAGTGACCCAAGATGTAAAACCCCGAGCGCCGGGACGTGTGTATTTTTAATTTCACCCTGTAAATCACAGTGGTAGGAAGCGAGAGAGGGAGAAGGATCGTGTTTGTGGAATGTTTATTTGTAGAGGTGCCCTGTGCAGAGGAACACAAGGAGAAAGGCTGCATCGTTCCTTCAGCTGAGCTTGGACTCAACAGGAAAACGCTTTGCAGCAGAGCTGTGATACCTAAGCCTGCCTAACTTGTCTGATTTTTACTGTTTCTGTTCCATTTCCAGCTTGCAGATGGGGTTTGGTAGTGGTGCAACAAACCAGTGGTTTTGTGTTGGGAAAGGGGAGTGTTCACGAGATCCCGGGTCGGCTTTAGTTCAGCGCAGCTGCCTGTGGTGAGAAACACAGCATTTCCTGGAGTGGGGGAGCTCATGGGGCACGGCGAGTCGTTTTGCACAAAAAAGCAATCATACGTACTTGTGTTTGGGATCAGCATGATGTTCTGGATGTAGACCTGGTGTGCCTGTGTGCCACAGGAGGTGTTAAGACCAAAAAATGGTCAGAGCTGGTGGAGTTTCTCTCTTATCCCAAAGATAAATGGTCTGGCCGGCACCATGCGTTGGGTTTTCCGTGGCAAAAAGTTGCTGATCCTGCTGGTGCGGAAGCAGGATTCAGTACTTTTCCAACATGCTCCAGCAAGAGGTGTTACAATTTGGGTTTTGGCAGTTTAACCAGATGCGGTGCCCAAAGGAAAGACAAATCGGTGTCGCTATTTGTTAATCGAGCACATAGATGCCGTCATCAGCGATGGAAAAACTGGGCCAGAATTCTTCACGTGTAACCAATATTTAGTCACGGAATATGGAAACTGAAGCTGCAGTTGAATCCCAGCAAGGCTGTGTTATAAAATAGTTACTCTGTGTTTCTGAGCAGGAGCCTGACTGGATGTACACTGAGACTGGCAGCTGCCTGCCTCGCATATGCTGGGGAAAATGCGGAAGGTTTGGAGGTTCAGTTCAGATAATCGAGTTTGTCCTGGGCTTATTTGAAGTGTGAGAATTTTTCAGGTGTACAAAACTGAGCTGTAGGTTGAACAGAAGACAGATTTTGTCAGATGCTGCAGTTTCCACCTCGTTTGGAGCTAAATGGCAGAAAGGACTGACCAAAGAGGAGTAGAAGAGACTTTATGCAAACGCTAAGATGACATTAAAAGCCCGGTTCAGTGCTGGTTTGACTTCCGAGCCTGGGAATGGGTTCATTCAGCTTGGCCTCAGTACTGAGCAGCTCCACAGCACATCACACTGGGGGAGCTCATAATTCCCTTTTGTCCTAAACGCTGTTAATTTAGCAGGAGCCAGACTCCAGCTGACTTTGAGCAGGGGCTTTTGTCTTGAGCTGTGTTATTCTAGAGTAACAGAGATGGGACCTCACCAGCCTGTCACCCCGCGTTGGCTTCTAACTTGGTGTGATTGCTTTATTCCAGCACCTCTGCCTTCACAGGGAAGCAGCTGGTGGATTTCTTGGTTCAACGCGCCTCTGGGAAACACGCAGGTTCCCAGGACATGAGCGGAATTGTGGAAGCAAATGCCCTTTGATGCATGGGGGTCTTTAGAAGAGCTCCCAAGGGGCTGATGGACCCTCTGACCTGACACGGCTGTTCTGCTGGCTCGTCAAAGCACTGAACCAAGTACCAAGTACCTGCACTGAAGGAGGACGGTAATATTACCGCTTCAGCATTTTGCCTAGCCTAATTTTGAGCAAATCCGCCCTGTGCTGCGGGATATCCAGATGGTGTCTTTGACACCTCCTCCTCACCAGCTCGGGCGTATCTTAGCACATTCTCCCTCGTCATCCTCCCTGCCTTCGACAAGCCTCAAACCCTGTTGTTTCTGTGTTTAGGTCTTGCCAGTGCAGATGGGGGAGAGATGTGCTCTGAAAGGCCAAAAGATGGCAATTAGTGCTATTGAAAATTAATGACCATGGTGATTAAGTGGAGCAAAGGAGGCAACAGGAGAGGAGGAAATACCTGCTTCATAAATAATAAGGTTGGGTTTCAGCCATCTCTGATTAAAATATTTTGTTTTAAATGTTGTCAAGAGGCAGATCAAGGTTAAGGTGGAAAATGAGGGGATTTATTTATGGTGTTTCTGGTAGTTAGTAGTCCACATACATCGGTGGCTACTGGAAAACTGGGAAATGAAGTTTCTTGCTGGTTACAGGTCCTGGTGTTACTGTAAAGAGCAGTGAACTTCAGGTTATGAAATCCTAATGGTTGCGTTTCCGGATTTCTTCACCGTGAGTTCTGTTTCTTCGCCGGATTTCTTAGCAGTGAGTTCTGTTCCTACTGCTAAAGCTGCGATACTGTGACCTAAGCAAGAGCAGGTACTGCCCAAGCCCTATGCTGGTGGCACTACTGATGGTGAAGAACTGCTCGTATCTCTTGCACTAGTGAAAATATTGCATCTAGAATGATTGTGAGAGTTCTTTCAAGTCATGGGGAGGTGTCTGTAGAAGAAACAGAAATTCCATTTCTGTTCCCCAAGCTCTTCTCAGGTTCTTCCTTTTACCCAAGCCCATTTTGTCATCGTAAGCTTTCCTGCTGGGAGCCTTCTAGCCTCCCTTGTTTTGGGGTAAATCCAAATGAGACTGAATCAGAGAAGGGAGAACTGGAAACCTCAGCTCAAGCTCCTGAAGAGGAATATATTGAACAAACATCCATCTCTCTGCCCATGCTTCTTGCATACAAGGAGAGCTGGCTCTGAAGAGCACAGAATAATGCGTTTTGTAATACATATGCTGGAGGAGGAGGTATGTGTAAAAAGTTTGTGTAGCTAACGGGTGTCTGTGAGGCCAGAGGAGTGTCCTGCAGACGGCTACGTGACCAGGGTAGATTAAATTGACAGAGGGATAGAGAACGGTTAGATCTCCGAGACCTTGCACTTTGAGACTTGCCCGAAGCTCCAGCTGTACTGGAGGCCTAGCCAGCTGGGAAATGAAGACTTTGGTCATGATGACAACTGGAAACTTGTGACTTATCGTACCAGAAGTTTTTTTTTGGCAGGTTTTTTTCACAATGTGGGTGATTAGATGCTGGAAGAGGTTGCCCAGATAGGTTTGTGGAGTCTCCCTCCTTGGAGATACTCAGAGCCCCATTGGACAAGATTGTGAGCGTCCAGCTCTGCTTTGAGTAGGGGCTTGGACTAGTCAACTTCCGGTGGGGCCCTTCCAACCTCACCCCTTCTGTGTGATTCTGTGTGTGAAATTGTGAAGGTGGCTGCCCCATTACTGCAGGGTTCACTGGTATTCGCTGGTTAAAACAGCTCAGAGCTCTTTTGTGCATTGTATTTAGCGGATTAGATTATCAGAGTCAGGTTGCCCTGCTACGCTAAAAGAGTACAGGCATTGAGGGGAAACAAAATTTTTATCAGCTTAATTTCTGTAATAAATTTCCTGTGGATTTTTTCTTGCTGCCGGAGTGGAGACTTAGTTTGAAATAGAGGTTGACGTTGACTTTGAGTCGGTAAGTAATGCTTCTCTTTTGTGGATTTTGTTTTTTTGTAGAAAGAAGGAAGAAAGAAAGAAATGCATCTGGGCTGGTATCCAATTGGATTACTGTCAACCACCTCCAGCTGAGAAGGGAAAAGACAGATGTATTGATGGTTGCTGAAATGAGATGGAACAAAAGACGACAACCTGAGCAGGGAAGAAAAGGCACTCTTTTAAAATGGTCGTGTTCGGATGGTGCATTATTCTCGTCGTTCAGAACTTCTGCGTACCCCTGTATGCCAAGTAATCCTTCCTCCTTTTTTTTCCTTTTTATCTCAAGGACTTTCATTATTATTATTTTTTTTAATCAAATTTCAACTGTACTCCTTTCTTCTCAACTGTCCTTCATCGCAAGCCAAGTGGCATATTTTTAGACGTTTGTAACCTGCAGGAGCCTGCTGCTCTCTCACTTTTCATGATCTGGAAAATCTAAAGCCCTGGCACCTAGGGGTTTTGGCTGTGTTGAAGAAAAGGCCTCTCAGTTACTTCCGTTTGTCTGTTGCGTTACATTTTCTGTATGTACTTTGCCTTTTGGATATTTTTTCTGCTGTTGTACGATCTGAGCTCGCATACTAGAGCAAAAACATAATTTTTCTTCCCCATGGTGTGCTCCATGAGTCACCAATCCCAGAAAATTGCGGCTGTTAGCTGCCTTAGCTGCCTAGACGCAAACGGAGATGGGTCCAGCTGGCAGCGTGGCAGCTGAGGGACTCCACACAGCCCAACCCTACCTCTGTGACATTCCGTTAAATCATTTCAGTCCAGATGATCACAAGTATTTTGGTGCTTTATTTCTATTGTGATGGCAGGAACCAGTTGGCTAGACACCTTTAGGATCTGTCAGAAGTCCTTCCTTGCTTTGCTGTAGAGATCTTCCAAAATAATATGCTTTCTGGAACGGGATACAGTCTTGATTCTTCCATCTATCCGTTCATATTTCTCTCTGTCCATCCATTAAACAGCAACCCATCCCAGTGCAACAGAAACACGTCTCCAAAGCACACAAAATCCAACCACGTAGATAAAGGCTTAATTTTAACTGTAGTCTGGTGTCCCTTTGATTTGAATGTATGACGAGCACGCCCCAAAATGCTTCAGTCAATAAGGGTCTATGCGGAAATTTGCCTGCTGTGGTTTTAACTCTTGGCTGGTTATTAGTCTTTGCCTTTATTTACCTAATTTTGTGTAACGGAGAAGTTGATGCCTGCCTTTGTGATGAAGGCTCGGTATTTTATTTATGGAAGGCTCTCAACTGAAAGGTGCTGTACAGACGCATAAAGCATTATTATGATTTCTCTAAAGTGTGTTGTCCGTAACTCACAGCAAATATAGTTTATGAAACACGTTAGCTATGCGGTTTTCATTTTTCATCCTTATTTATTAATGCCTTTTCAGAGCACTTTAGATAAGTGTTTGGAAACCTAGTTATAGGAAAGTCATATTTTGCACATTTCACTTTAACTGGGAGAACATTGTTTTCTGATTTTAATCATAAAAATGAAATGCTCCTAATAGAGCGGAGAAACCCAATTTCCTCAAGAAGCATTTGCAGGCTGATCTGGCTCAGATATTCCTGCGATCGCAGGAGAGCAATATCTTGGGCATGAGAAAATGTTCTGTGGCATACCTGAAACAAATATAGCCGTACTGGACAATTATGCGCTCAGCATCATTGACTTTCAGCGAGATGGCTCGGGTACTCTTTATGTCCATTGTCAATTATTAACCTTCACAGCGAAGTGCTTTTTAATCCCGAGTGGAGGGCGTGCATCAGATGGAGCACAGCGGGAGGAGGCAGGTGGGGAACGTGCCGGTGAGAGCGCTGTCACACCCACAAGATTTCGCAGTGGCTCTGCTGCCTTCCTTTGGTTTTTGCAGCTTGCTCCTTACCTCCTCCTCTTCCTCCTGGTGATTACCTGTGTGAGCCAGTCTGGTGACTCAGGGGTGACAAACTGCGTAAGCGATTTTGAGACTCGGAGCTTGGTGATGGGCTTGGGCCGTAGCACTGTGATGACTTCCTGCCGTTTCAGTCCTTTGCTAGGACGGCTCCTAAATATAAACTAAACCCTGCTGTGTGCCGTGGGGTTACCAGTCTGGGTTTAGGACACAGCAGAACTGCCGAGATCAGAATTTGTCCTCTGATTGCAGCTGATCGGCTGGTGAAGGCAAGCAGCGCCCATAATGAAGAATACTGATACCTCATTTTCTCCTGGATTGAGTTCTTTTGTTCTCCTTAGCATTTGTCATTCCTGGCCTCCTGCTCAGATGTTTGTGCCAGGCCCTCGGTTGGCGTCGTCCCACACGAGTCAGCGCAGCTAAGCTGACTGTCTGTAAAAACGTCCTTTGAGTGGAAGGGATGCTGCGTGACAAAGGGTCAGGCACAACAGCACCTGCTTCTTGTGCGTTTCTTAAGATTTGGACTGAAATTCATTACATTTCTCTGACTGATTCTCCGACCGTTGTGTTTATAGCTACGATAAACCCACCGCTGCATTAACTCAAAGTTACCCTTGTTTTACAAGATACTGCTGCGTGACCCATGAACAGGTACAAGGTGTGGAGAAGGTACAAGAGCCCCCCGCACTGTTAGGCAGCAGGTTGTTAGTTTGTGGATAGTGGGCAACTGAGGGGTTTTTTTTTTCTTTCCTTTCTCTCTCCCCCCACCCCTTCTTCACAAATCTGAGCTAACATCACTTGATTTTTCAATATATATGCAAACAAATCTCAGCAAGTGATTTCATGGTCAGTGCTAAGGGAGTTCATTTGGAGCTGCACAGCAGCACATTTTGAGAGCAGGGGGATCAAACCGAAAATGATATTGGCAACTCGTAGCCGTATCTGCCGAAGGATTAGGGAGCTTAGGTGAGCACTGGAAGGTGCGTTGTGGGATCAGAAGCAAACAAAGTGCTCCAGGTGATGCTCTCAGAAACGTGTCAGGAACTTTAGGAGCCTCTAACTTTCAATTAGAGCTGTGGAAGGTTTTCCACCTGTGATTTTTTTTTTTTTTTTTTTCCTGGCAAGGAGTACAGGTCTGCAGGCCCTGCGATTCCTCTTGAATTCATCTCAGCTTGGGTGTTTCTGTTGGTTTGAAGTGGATGTTTTATCTGAATGACCGTCTAATTTCTTGGGAGCCCTTTCCACCAGCATTCTTTTCAGCTGCCTAGAGTCATTCCTTTTCCTGTTTTCACTTCTCCGGTTCCTCCGTCGGCATTCTGAGCGCTTCTGTGTTGAGGTTTGTCACTGATACGTTCGCTATGGTTTGGATGCCTCAGTGCTCCATTGGTGGTGTTTGTGATACCACGCACAACAAGTCGTGTCTCTTCCCAGGTCTTCACCTCAGGAAGCTGTAAGCTGCCAGTGTTGTGGGTCTTTCATTCCTCTCCAGAAGTCCTGCTGCATGACGCTGGGCAGGGTCTATCTGGCTGCAGCTGGGGACTTTTTTTTTCTATTTTTAGATTCTGCTTTTGGATCTGCCACTGACATGTTCACCCTTAGGTCATCAGCTCTTTCAGATGGGAATTGGCTACGGCTGCTGGTTGGTTTCCGTACTGCCTACCGTGAGGATTTCTTACTGATCGGTCTTAACGCATTCTTCCAACAAAATTATTATTACCAATTATGACGATTAGATCTGTATGTGCCTGGGTGTCTTTCATGAAAAATTGGATTATCTCAATCTATCATAAAGGTATCTGAGATAAAAATAAAGCAGTGTCTTGTCACTGCAGGGTGTTAGGATTTCCATCCGTACTGGCATGCCTCTTCCGCAATATTCGCAGAAATTGTGTTGTGTCTCTCCCGTGCAGGTGTGAGTGCTAATGAAGCCAGCATGCATTCAAATACGGGACGGTATCTGGTTGGAGCTGGAGCGTGGTTTTGATGCTTGTCTTGGTTCCATCACGTGCTGTTCCCTCCTGCCCTTTGTTGCCTCCCTTTACTTGTGAAATAGCCATCCTGTGTACATCCAGTATTGAATTCCGTGCTGGTGCTCCTTTTTCTTACTGGTATTTTTCCCTCAAACCTTGCCAGTCACACTTAGATTGCAGTTTGTGTTTGCATCATATATGAGTTCTGGTCATATGCTTTCCCGTTGGTTTTCATTTTTCTGTCTGAAATAATATAAGACCTGATAATTGATTTTAAAATGCCTGCAGGATATTTATCTTCCTGGGTATGATGAAAATAAAGCATCATAATTAACCTGACGTAAACACTTGAATCTGCTAATAGCCTAGCTCTTTATAGGAAGTCAAATTACATATCGAGTTCTCAGCAAGTCATCCTAAAACCTGAATATTTAGGGTGCAACCTCAGTGTGATGTAAAATTAGGGGATGGATTTAAACCAGTTGATGGTTCCTTTCCCATAGAGAATGGGTGCATACATGGGTGCTGCAAGAGCTGTTTGAGAGAACAGTGCTGGGTGCTCTGGAAGCGTGAGGGGACAAGACCAGAGAAGTGGCTTGATTTGGAGATTCTGCCTAAATAGAACTGCTCACTTCCACTGGACCAGGAATCAGAGCCTGGAGGAGGTGATGTAAGCCTTTGTTTAGCATATATCTCAGGATAAATAATCTGGTAGATCTCTATAAATGTGGGTTTTTTAAAATTATGAAAATTACAGAAAAAATTGTCATAGAAGCAAATAATCACTTGAATAAAATGATATTGTTTTATTTGGGAGGGGGTGATTCTAAACTGAAAATAATGAACCCCTGTCTCCCCCAAAACAGCCGTTTAAGGAGAAGAGAGTGGGACAGCGATCCGGTGATACTCTAGCCTAGGAGTTCTCCGATCAGCTTGGACAGACCCGAACTCCCAAGATGTGTGTCACTGAACGGTGGCAGAACCACAGTCAGGGAGCGGGAGGAACAGGCAGTGTTTGTGCCGTGGCCGGGACGTCCTGCGCGGGAGGGACGGCCTGTTGTTCCGGCACATTCTTCACATTGTTCCTGCCTTCTGTCGCTTGACAGCTTACACAAAAGGCTGAGTCATGCTTCCTCTTGCAGCTTCTTTTCCCCTGACAGGGTATAAAAAACACCATGCACACCGCCGTAAACACCGGCACGGTGATTCTGATGTATCCCATGCTGAGTAGTGCACATTTTCTCGCTGAACGTCACTCAGCCCTAATGCATGCAAGGTGGAGAACATTGATTTGAGGTAATCATGACTTTTTAAATATCTCATAGATATTCCTTAATATGCAAGCTGGATCTTGTTTTTGTCTCTGCCAGTGTTCAGAGAATAATAAAATGGGGTAAGTTCTGGATGTTTTACAGAAGGAGTTATTTACTGCACCATGGTGACATGCATTAAATGTTAACAGACAATATCTGGCAAGATTTACTGCAGGAATCTCGCTGCTTCTCCATTTTGAGCTACTGAGTGACAATGAGAATTATTGCCAGGTGTGATGAACAGCAACAGTATCTTCTGATAAGTTTGGCCATAACTCAGCATTTACTGCAGGTCACCACTGCAATGATAATGCGAAGGAAATTAGTCTCTGGCCCTGGTTAAATGAGTGCAAGCATGAAAAGACTAGCGCGGAGGTGCTTAGCACTCGCATGAGGATCAGCCGTTAATAAACGTACTTAAAAAGAGATTCTGTAGTCCATCAATGCTCTGCACATCATCCTTGGCTCAGAGATGAGCAAAAGGTGCAGAACTGAACTTCTGCCTAAGACCTCAACAGTCTAATAAAAAAAAAAAAAGCACGTGATTATGGAGAGGATGGAAAAGACTCCAAAGTCAGGTGAGGTCTTGGCTCTGTATGAAGTAAAGCTGTGGAAGTCCATAGTAAATCCCTGCACCAAGAAATTGGCAACTTAGACAGTGAAGTCAACGTGGTGGAAGAAGGGGTGATGAAGAGATGGGGATGTTCTCCTAGGCACTTGGTTGAGCGAGTTAGTCTCCTGCTCCGAGGGACGTCTCTCTTTTCCCTGGATGTGAAGGAATTATAAGAGGGTCCGGGGGGCTCTTTGGCCGACTGCATTGAGATTTTATGGTGGTATGAGCAGTCTGGTAAGGGATGTGGCCAAGTTTATCAAAGAACATGCCAGGTCCAGGTTCTGAGTCCAGTTCTTGTGGATAACTATCCGATACCTTCAGACCATCCTCCTCTTCCGGTGTGTTACCTTCAGACAGAATTGAGGAGATTCACTCATCTAAACAACCATGACAGAGGCTTATCTAACGCCTGCAAAATTAGTTTGCCGCTCTGGTTTGGAAAGCTTTGCTGCAACATCCCAGCCCTGTTTCGGGTTGTGCAGCACAGCCTGCTGAGATAAAGTCGCTCTTGTTCTTTGCTCCGCCACCGGGCCAGAGTCCTTTTCTGTCTGTTCATGTCCACAAACAGGTTGTAAATTTGATGCTCATCTCCTTTGTGTTCTCTGTCCATTTTTTTCTTCATTCTTCTGTGTTTTTAATGTTTCTGACTAACCAGAAATATCAACCAGGGCACGAGTTCATTTTTTTTCTTTTTTTGAGATAGAAATTAGCATGCTTCTCTGCTGTTTGCAGGCAGGCATTCCACCACCTGAAATTTGCTTTGAAATAAATAGTTCTGGGGATCGTGTGTAATGAGGTTCACAAACACGCCTGTCTCCTGCAAACCAGCAAACCGTGGTACTCTGATTGGCATGTAATCGGTTATCAACGATGCGGGTTTTATCAGCGAAGTGTGCAGGAGATGTTCCTTAGGTGGAAGTGTACTTGTTCAAAGGAGACAGATTTTGTGGACCGTGAAAAATCTAAGTTAGGTTTTCCAGGAGAGGGTGAAGGAGAGAAAGCTAAAGCAACCATCAGTAATTCTTTTCATAGTCTTTTTGTACAGCGCTAAATACGAACTGTGACATATCGAAAAGAGAACTTGGCTGTATAATGAACTGTTGTTTTTTCTGGCCCTTCATTTGAGGCTCTGCCACAGGGTAAATTCAGGACTGGGAGGAAATCTGTGTCTCTTGGGGCCTCATCACTTCATCTACGGGATGTAAATCGTGGCTGGTTTGGGGGTGTTCTGGGTGTATTTTTAAACAGCGTTGTGTGAGCAAGGACCACCTCTTACCACACCAATGTTTTGGCTGAGGGGGAGCCCTGGTCCTGCTTTGAACAGGGAAACTTTGCAGAGGAGAAGTCTTTTAACCGTTGTTCTGAAGCACATCTTTTTTTGAAGGCAGAGGATGTGTTGTGTCATAAATGGAAATAGTTAATCAAGACAAAAAAAAAAAAATCTCAACTATCTAAGGAGAATTATTGAGATATTCCAGATATTCTCTGAACCCGATCTGATTTGAAGCCTTTGATAAATTTATCAAGCAAGAACTGTGCCTAAAATGATGCTCTTTTCTTTTTCCTTTACATCAAGGAGCACAACTATAACTGTTGCTGCTTATAGGTGATCAAATATAGCAATAATTAGTGTTTAAGTGCCAATTTACATTTATAGACAGTCATTATGTAGGTCTGTGTCTGAAAGTGAGGAAAGGAGCGTGGGAGGGTGTACGGTGATGAAACCCTGAGTGGGCCGGTTGGTGTCACGGGAGCTGCACAAGTGGTGCTGGCTGGAGCGTGCCCGCTGCGGTAAGCCGTGGTGTTTCAGAAATACTTGCTGGCCATGAACAGCCCAGCACAGGAGCCGGATTTCAGCGACCGCTCAGCTCCGGGCAGCTGCCGCTGGGAGATGCTGGCATCAGAGGTGTGGGGGGGACCCAGGCTTTTGGCCTTACTGGGATTAAGGAATATCTGGAAACTTTTCTGATTCAGCCTAGAAAAAATTGATTCATCCGACGTAGTGTATTGCCTCTGGAGTTCATGGCCCCAGCTGATCGCTGCAAACAGACAGTCTGGCCCCAGAGCTGCTTTTGGGATGCAATTCTGCATCTGGTCCTTCCCTACACCAGCTTTGGGGCTGGACAGCTGCTAGGTGGTCAGTCCCCACTTCCATTTACACGAAACACTGTGAACTCACTCATCTGAGGTTTCTCTTCCTCTGCTGTTTTGCTTTACCTGTTTCTCTTGGAGCCCTTGCAGGGGTTTGCGGTGAACTGACTGATGGAGACCAGTGGGGTCTGAGCTCTTCCCTTGGCTCCGACACACAACTCATTGCGGCTGCACCTGAGCCTCTCCATCCCCCTTTGAGTCCTACCAACTGGGAGAACGCTTTTTCATTTTGTTAAAATCACCTGCGGAACATCTTAAACTTACTGGTTTCTTTTCTGCCAGCAGTACTCATTTTTCCTGGCAGCAAGCCTTTCCTGAGAGTTATCGTCTGAATTACTGCGTACTGCGGCTATACACCAGTTGCCTGTCTGGATGCTCTCCCAGTAAAAGGGACCCTGTCCTGCAAACGGGACCTCTGCATCTCCATCGCAGGAGGGTTCACGCAGCTGCGTGCTGCTGGGTCTGCAAAAGCAATGAGCTGAGAACAGAGCCGGCTGAGCGCACAAAGAGGGAATGTAGGAGTCAGGGTGAGTTTGGACTCCAAGCTCACCAGAAAGAGCCCTGGAGCTCAGGTGGGACAGAAGAGGTTCCTCACCACTTGTCTATCGGGAGCAACCAAGGACAGCTAGAATTGATGCAGATTTGTTACTGGCAGCCTTAACGACACCATGTCCTTCCACTGCCCCCTCGATTTGGGGGACTATATGTAATGAACACTCAAGAAGACAAGAGGTGGTCTTGCACCTAAAACCTGAGGTTAATATACTTGAAACAAAATGAGTGGCCTCAGGTAGCAGATCGGTGAAGGCCGCCTCAAAAAGCTTTGCAGCACCGTATGAATACTTTAAGAGCTCTTCAGAGCATAGTCAGTGTGACAGGGCTTGCTGGAGATCTGCTGGATGCACTTGTCGTGAACCTCGGCATAATGCATGATGCGCTTGGAGAACAAAGGCAGTCATCTGCCTCGGTCCAGGGAGGGGTTGGACCGTTCCGGGCGCTCGTAAGGGTGGTCTGCAGGCAGGCCTGAGTGAGCAGCTGGCTGAGTGATCTCTCACAGATTTCTTGTTCCAGAACCCGTGGAGAGCACAAGAATTGTACCTACATCTGTGCTCGGACCCCAACAAGGACTGCTATGAGTTAGGTGCCCCGTTTCCTTTTCTGTGTGCGCTCTCCCAGTTTACAAAACTGCTCACTTTTACTGTCTCATCCTGGAATGAAAATTTCAGCAGCACTGGGGCGAGGAGCAGTAGAAGGGGATAAATATTACAAAGGGATCCTCTGAGCTCGTGTATGTACCGTGATGCCCTGATGAAACAAGACTTGAAGATTAGTCCGAATCTTAAACACGCAGATCCGCATTTCTGTAATTAAGTCTGTAGAGTGTGGGTTAATGCATGCTTAGGCAGACATCGCAGGTGATGTTAGGCCGGAAGCAGGGACGTAAAAGGGGACTCGAAGCACCTTTGTAACATTTTAAAAGGAAATCGAGAGTCTTGCGGTTAAATATTTTAAAAGCTTTTGTCCCATGTTTGTAGGTGGCCTGTGCCCAGGTGCAGATAGGAACTGGTAGCTCTTACAAGCCTGGAAACCTGTTTTCCACTGATTTCACCATCTGCACTCATGCAGGTGAACCTGTACTGAGCATTAAATGGCTCCCAGACAGATTCCCAGCACACTCTGCCGTTTATTTCAGTGCAGAATTCGCCTGCACCTGAGCTGCACAGGGCAACCACGATCCATCAGGGAGAGGGAGAGCGATCTAGGAAGCTCGCACCCTCAAGCCTTGGCTAGCGGGACTGGCAGAGGCACCGTTGACCAGTCGTCAGCGGTTGAAGCCTTGTTGAAATTGGTGCAGCCAATACCCCCAGCGCAGTCAAGTGTTTGGCCAGGCAGCGCAAAGCCGTTTGCGTCGCAGCGAGCGAGCACGCAGGCTGGGCCTGGAAAGTGCTTGCGCTGTTTTCTGTCGTTTTGGAAGAGGCAATGGCATAAGTGCTTAAAGGGGAAACCTGTGGAAACCAGCTGAGGAGCTCAGGAAAGGTGCACTCTAGAGATTTTTTTATTTTACTAAGGGAAGATATTGAACAGTTTCTTCTTGCAGATTCTTTTTTTAAACCGTGTTTGTTTGCCATGTTCAAGGGTAAGCCTGACTGGCTACCAAAGATGCACCGTTTCTCTTCCAGACGACCCCAGCTGTTATCACCCTGACTTTCCCCATTTGGCACCAACACAAACCGTGTAATTCTCTAAGTACCTCTCCTCTCCCCTTTCCTGGCTGTTCTGTTTGTAAATCTGTACTTTGTTAAAGATGTTTTTATTTTCTTCATGCTAATAGCTTTGCGGAGTCCTCTGGAGGTCAGCCTTCCCAGCTGTGCTCATTTTCTCCTTGCGCTGGAGAAAAATGACCTCGGTAACAGCCACTCATCCAGGAGCAGAAAGCGGGGAATCTGGGAAACCGTCTGGTCTCTTCTGTTGTGTTTTCCTTAGAGCACAGAGAGGATTTTAATTTGCTTGACACCATTATCTTTGTGCTGTCTGCCATGCCATTTTAATTTAAATAAGGGGAAAAATGATGAAATTATCCAGAAATTCTAGTTCAGAGCCTGGGGAGAGGCAGGAGAAGAGGAGATATATCCAGAGGAATCCGTCGTCGAGGGGACTCGGAGGTGAGGCTGTGTCAGAGCGGGGTGAGAGTTGGTTGAAGTGAGTGGCAGAGCTGGAAATGGAGTGCAGATTCTTTCGCTTGCCCTTCAGCACCCCGCTCTCTGGGCTGTGAGAGCTCCTCAATTTTCGCAAGCTACAGCTCGGTCCGCCCCATACTGGACCTGTGATGGGAATCACAGTCTCATTTTTCGAACAACCTTGCCTGTGTCTGCATAAAACTTAACAATGTGAAATAAAGTGAGCCAAGGCCCCCGATAGCCCCGGGAAGGCTATTTGTTTCCATCACACGGCATGCGCGATCCATGTACAGCACACGCACGGTGTGTAATTAAAAGTTTCGGAGCTGCAGCGCTCCATGATGAATGCCTTCGGTGGGCGCTCCGGCTCCTAACGCTGATGGGAAGTGACTTGCTCTGAACCGCGCGCGGTTCGCTGTACCTCAGGAGTAATAAAGGTTGCTCTCGGCATATTGCGTGATTCCTTGACTCATTAATTATAGCTGCCCAAAGTGGAAAGTTTATAATTAAACATATAGTTTACTCTTCTACTTTTGGATGGAGTAAATTAAGGTAATTAGATTTCATTTCGATTAAGCATATGGACCATTTGCAAAGCGCACAGGTGCGTGGAGCGAGGAGGTTACTGCACGAGGGAGCTTGTCTTGAGCTCTTCTGAGATCCAGCGTGGAATGATGTCGTGTTTATAATCAAACTCATTCTGTTTAATTACCCTTGCAGGCCGTTTTTGACTCTTGGAAAGGAGAGGTGTAGGGTGGATGGGCAGCCTCACTTGTTTGGGAGGAACGTCTGGTGGGATGAAGCCGGCCCTGTTTCCTTGGCTGATAAATTGAGCTGCAGGTAAGAGGTTTTGAACCGAAAATATCAGAATGCACAATTTTAAAAAAATAAATAAATTCAAGTGTTCCAATGCGGGTGGTTAAAGAGCAAGGGTTATTAGCAGTGTATGTTAAGCACGTTGTGTGTTACCTGTTCGTAGCCCCTGCCACAACACCTGAATCTCTGTGGATGGTAGGAAAGTATCAGCTCAGCTTTACAGGGAAACTGAGGCACCGGGGCTTTCATCACTTCTAGTTCTCACAGGACATCTGAGCAATGATCTGAGTTGATCCCAAAGCCCAGGATAGTGCCCTCAGCTTCAGGCAACTCTTTACCTGCTGAGATGAGCATTTGTTGATTTGAATAAAGGAAGAATAGAACGTCTAACTGGAAATCCTGTGAATTGCAGCCCCTCCATTTCAGTTTTCTTTGCTTTGCGAGACTGAATCTGCAGCAGACAAGGCAGTGCTACGGCTTGGCTTGGTGGGGTTGTTTTGGAGTTGACGTTATAAAATGAAGAAGCACTTTGTGTTATTTTCTATTATCAACATCGAGTCCCCCTTTCTTCCATGTGCGTTTAATCCAACGCAGACTGATACAGAGATGTACCTGTTTTGTGCTGTTGTACACGCACGCGTATGTGTCTGAGTACAAGTGAGTTCCCTTTGCGTGGAGCCGTGCCGTTCAGCCTTCTGCGCCCTGTCCTGAGCTGCAGAACGAAAGCAGAGAGAGGTGAAAGAGAGGAGTAAATGATGGGGACCTTGGTGGCTGATGTCTCGTTGTGGGTCCGGTCCTCTCTTCCCTTGCCAAAAGCTTTTATTTGTGTGTCGCTGAGAACTTTGAGGGCTGCAGCTCCAGCGTTTCTGATCTGGGCGCAGCTGAGTCGATAGCAGACTCATTAATCCTGGCCTGCGGCACATCGTCGCGGCTGAGAGCAGTGTGGAAGTGAAGGAGCCTGAGAACTTCGGCTTCGTCAGCGCGTGTGGTGGTTTGTTTCGTGTCACCCCCCGATCGGTTTTTGTTCTCTGCCGTAGGCAGATACGGGGTGGGTATTGATTACGCAGTGAGCACGAACGGCATTCGTTTCTTTGCAGAAGTAAACTTGACACAGACACAGCAGTGACTCTGCCAGGCTCTGCCTTTAACGAGCTTTTCCAGGCCCTGCTGGCAACTCTGTGAGGGTCTTTTCTGCAGCTTATTTTTATGAAAACCAAAGGTAAAGCACGTTGAGCGGGGTTGTTCAAGCGGTGCGTTAGCGGCTGCGTTGCTCTCTGCCCGAATGTGGGGAGGGGAAGCCGGTGCAGTTGTCTCCCATGGCTGCGAGGCTTTAACCCTGCCAGTGCACACAGTTGGCTCTGCGGCGCGGTCACAGCGCCCGGAGGTGCCTGCGTTGGCGGCTGCCTCTCCAGCGCTGGAAGGGTGACAGATTCCTCCGCTCTGACTCCGGTGCTGCCTGGCTTTGGATGACACGAGCCGTCATCGTCTGCTTTTGTGAGAGCACAGGAGGAGGACGGCACGCGTTTCGCTTGTCCTCCCCTTGCGTTTGCACCGCCCTAAGCACCTCCTGGCAATCGGCTGTCTGGTATGGGAGGCCAGAGCAGAAAACATCGCCGTTAGGGGAGGCGCGGGTCCTCGGGACGGCGCCAGCAAAGCCCTGCCGCTGCCATGGGCTTGGAGCATACATCAAAAGCTTTGTTCCAATACCTGTCCTCACAGAGTGGAAATTAAAGGCACTCTCTTTATCGAGAGGTCTCTAAGAGGGATCTGAACCATTGATTTCTGCTTTCAAGTGAAGCAGGAGTGTCACTTTGGCTTTGCGCACGAACCTTATCTCAGTTTCCATGCTGAGCAGAAAAAAGGCAGCTCCCTGTATTTGGTTTTATTTCCTTGAGGCAGGGAAGGAGAGTGGTTTTGTTGCGGTTGGCCTGTCTCGGAGCTCTGGAGCTGGGCAAGGAGTCCCTTCTGTTGTTTTGCCCAGTGTTGCCAGCACCGAGGCTTTTTCCATTTCAGTCTGGGCTGTCGGCCTGGCCCTCCTGTCCCCTGTCGCGGGCTCCATCACCTGCAGGGACAGGCCCCTCTCCTATCGAGGGGATTCTCCTGGACCGAGGGCTGGCAGCAGTGGTTCGTAACATCAGTACCTGGCCTGGGAACTGGGAATTTTGAACTGCTTTCAACTTCCCGACGTCCGGGCCAGGTTATTTCATTGAAAACTCAGAAACTGGCTACAGGTGCTAAAGTAAGGCCTGGTTCAACAAACACTGACTGCAAAAGGAGTCCCCTTGGTTTCAGTAAGATTTCTTTGCATGGTGTCAGCAACATTGCTTCTCCATGAGCTTCTATTTTGCTCCCTGACGCAATTCAAGATGCTGTCTTTAATCTGTGAAGTCCTGTGTGCTGACAGTCTTGTAAATGTACTTACATTCCTCTGCTCAGTCCCAACCTAGTAATCTCAGAACGATGTCCCTTGGAATCGGCTTCCAATCTGAGAGGCACAATGAGCTGAGCTGATCTCGGTTCGCATCGAGCCGTGCCACACAGGAAATGTGAGGATTTTCATGGCGGTGTCTTAGCGCAGGCGAGTCGGGCGGTGACAAATACATTATGAACTTGTTAAATATTTAAATGCATCACACGCAGGAGGAGAATTGCAAGGAGCAGCAGGGCCATTTGAGCCTTGTGCCTGTGGGAAGAAGGAAGCAGGTTTTCAGCTCACGCGCAGGAAGAGAAGGCAGAAACCCCCTGGAAGCACCCGGTGCTCTGCGCAGCCCAAGCACAGACCTTTGCCTGCAAACCGGGGTCCCAGTTTGCTGTGAAGCCCACAGCAACCCCTGCGGCAAGCGTGTGGCTGTCAGACAAGCTATGTGGTCGCGCTTTGTCCTGTTACAGCAGACATTATGAAATGTGGGGGTTTTGTGTCTGGCTTTTACCAGAAGCATTGTGCAGCTGTCTGCCCTGTCAAGCTGTCTGGTGAGCTGTGGCTGTTGAAGATGTCTGCGCAAGAGCTGCCGTCCACCCTGCTAAAAACGGAGGGGCATTGGGTGGGAAGCGATGGTCAAGCGGTCAATTACTGCGTAGATCTGTAAGGCTTTCGATTTTGCTCTGTGCAGCCTCTCTAGCACAAGGAAGCTGTGATGGACGAGGGAGGACATAACTGATGGCTGCACACTGGCAGCACAGCGTATTGCAAAATTTAAATCCCGAATCATAGAACGGTTTGGGTTGGAAGGGACCATTAAAGCCCATCCAGTCCAACCCCCCTGCAAGGAGCAGGGACATCTCCAACCAGATCAGGTTGCTCAGAGCCCCGGCCAACCTGGCCTGGAATGTTTCCAGGGATGGGGCATCCGCAAATAAACCAAGGCTACTTCCTCAGCCTGGGTCTGTAAAGCTTCAAGGAGCTTCTTCCTTTAAAGGACAGCTGGAAGTGAAACTGAAGTAGACAGGACAAAAAGATCTCCAAAATGTGAATGACGGCCATCACATGAAGAGCTAAATGTCACATTTGTTGCTCAATTTGGTAGCATTACATCTGGAAAAATGTAGCCCTGCCGTTCTGCCACTGAAAGCAAGCCGAAGTCAAACAGGAGTCCTTGAGTGCAAACATACAGATCAGAATTACATTTCTGTCGTAACTCCTGGGTAATAGAGTTCTGCCGGAGCCAGGAGTCCATTAAGTGGATAAATACACGCGTGGTTCCCGAACACTTAGCATTTCAGTGGTATTCTGCTGAAGTAAGCACTTAATGTGATTATTGTGTTTCAGCCTGATTTAAGATGACAAGTTTTGCATTTCCAAAATATTAATTAGCCCTGAATTTCTATTTATTTAAACTCTGCAGCAGCTAGTGGGTAGCTGTGTGATTTACCTCTCCCTCCTGGCACCGATCTCTTTTGGGACATTCGAAATGCCATTCTGAACAATTAGCCTTCGTGCCTGTCAGCACAAAGAATGAAGAATGGCGTTTGTTTTGTTTGTCTGGAGGAACGAGCATCCAACAAACCGCAGCTACGAACAAACACAGGGGTCTGCTCGCTTGGAGCTCACTGCAGGATGAGGGGTTTTGGTACCAAACTGGGGAAAAGCGATAGATTTTTCAATGGATTTTTCATTTCTTTCGTTCCCCATGCCCCAGGACCGGGCTGTGCCCTTAGGGCTGGCTTTTAGGGACAGCACCAAAGGCACCCAGCGCTGCATTGCTTGGCAGTGTAAAGCACTCGGGTGTCTGCCCCGTGGTAAATATCTTAGCAGTGTGTTATCCAGAAGGTTTTTAATAATATTATAGGAATGGGAGAGACGGATGCAGTGCTACTGGGATGAGTGCGCTGCCTTGCACGGGTGGCTTGCAGAAGAAATGCTTTTCCACACGAGGAGAGTATAGAGACAGAATGTGTTCCAAATCAGACCCCTTCAGAGCATCCTGGGGTTGTCTGAATTCCTTTGACGTCTCTGAAATCCTCACCCTGTGGGATCTAAGAAGTCACAGGCCAGCTGTGAAAACAGGTCACTCAGCTCACCAGTGGCATGGAGCAAAAGTGGGTATTTAAAACTTCAAATGGGCTCAGATTCAAAGGCTCTGGGCAACCAGAGCTCCTTTTGAGTCTAGTGGGAATTTGTGTACTCAGCAGCAAAAAATAGAGATATTTTTATAGAGCAGCACCGACTGGAGCATTGCACATCTCCCCCCAGGACTCCTGCTCCATTTCCCCAGCCCAATTATGGGCCCAGTTGCACTCTCTTTGCTATTGCTCTGTATGTAATGGGGTGATGGTTGAAGTATTTCGGCTGTAATGGACGAATGGCCGCTAATTTGCCTTGAAACATGCCTTTCCTTTTTAAATACTTGCTCTCTTTCAGACATTGAGATGCTGAAAGACTGGGATTGCCATGGAAGAAGTCGTTTGTAATCCTAGTGAAAGTATGTCACCAAGTGGTCATCTGTCTTGCCGCCATGTTTGCTAAAAGCTTTGCATTATCTTGTGTTTCGGAGCCTTATTTTTAGATCTGTACTTTGTGAATGTGTTATTGGCCACCAGTCAGAGAACAGCGGGGTTAATGTAGCGCGTGGTGGAGCTCGCCCATCTGTTCCGGTTCCCATCCAACCACGGAGTTGTAAGAGAGCTCTCTGGGAGGTTTTTGAGTTATCCAATTTGTAGTGTTCTCTAATATAATCAGCTCGGTAGTGCTGGAAAAGCTCTCTGTGCCAAACAGGAGGGTTTAAAAATTTGCTAAGAGACAAAGGAGCTTGAAAATCTGAGGTGTTTTTTACATTTTCAGGGATTGTGTTTATTTCCATTCAGATTGAAATTAGAGCCTGGAACAGATGGAGTGGTTGTACAGTGAGAGGAGATCAGCCAAGGCTTTGACACTCCGTCTAATGAGGAATTAGAAGGCAGACACTGCCGATTGGGTTCTTCTTTGGGGTCTAGTTGTGTTTTATTGGCCCTGTTATTTATGTCAACAGTAACACATGCATCGACAGTCTGATCCAGTCCGAGTGATGAGACAGATCTTCAAGACTTCTTAAATTGTGCATATGCCATCTGATATTTTAAAAATACACTATTTTATGGAGCCGTGCGGCTGTTGGTAGAATGAGTATATTCTACATTGATAGAGCTTTGGAAGATGTGTTGGGGTGGGGGTTTGACGTCAAGGATGAGGGGATGCCACAAGCTTTTGGTTGACCTTTCCCTTAGTCTGCAATCTAAGTTGTCTTAGCTGATCTAGGCATCAGGATACCCCTTTCTTCAGGGTTGTGTTTCTCACAGTGGCCTTGATCCGGCAGCGTTGTCGCCCATACAAATGTTTGCACTGATTAGATACAGAAGCAGACTTTGCATGTGGGCATGGCTGCCGTGAGAGGACGTGTGAACTGCTCTATGGATGTGATATGCAATCTGTGGGCAGAGTTTCTGCTTTGGTTTATGATGTCGGTCATTTCTGAGTTTCCATCAACGTTAAAGTCACAGAATTAAAGGAAATAAAGTAATTGAGATCCATGCTAATACGCATGGGCAGTCATTTGGAAATTGAGATGTCATTACAGAAACCTAATTAAATCATTGTTCACCACTTGCTCCCCCCCACCCCCAGCTATGAAATAACCATGAAGTGTGGTGACTTTTCTCCAAGCAGCTACCATGAAATCAGCACAAATATTCCATCAAAAATGGACAACTGTGAAGATTAAACCAAGGAGCGCTGGAGGCATTAGATCTGTGCTACCTAATTAAGTGCATTTTTCTTGTGGAGTGGGAGGGGTTTTTTTTCTCCTCCATTAACTAGCTCTGGGCCAGGATCTTAGGCATCCTATGGAGAAAAAAGGACCTAGAAAGAAAGGCTTCCTCTTCTCATTAAAGTTGTAGGCAGTTGCAGCCATTAAGGTACTGGCCTTTTCCTCGGAGCAGAGCAAAGCTGGGTTGGAAAAGTTCACATATGAGTCCCTCAACACACGCCTGTTGGACGTCAGCTGACACGAACCGAAGAGGTCTAATAATTAGCTGAAGGGGATACAATCACAAGGGTAAATGAGAGAGAGATGAGGTCAGAAAGCTTCTGAGAAATGACATCAAAGTCTCACTTGATTTCCTCCTTGGGCTTTCTGCAATTCCTGTCATCTGGGCATTCTCTGAAACGTAAGGCCCGGAGCAAACAACTCTTGCTCAAACTGGTTTTAGGGTTGCTGAGGTTTGAGGTAGTTGTACTTTGTATGATTAAATACTGCCTAGGCTCCTTAGGCAAGGTGAGGACAGCTGCGGCTTTGTGGGTTTCAGCACTGCGTTGCGGGGAGCGGGGCCGCCATCCCGGGGACCAGAGGCTGTAAGGCTCTACCACCCTGCAGCGGCATTTTTCGCCTAGTGCCTGTTAGCTAGGAGAAATTTAAATACAATCCTGTCTTAGGTAATTCTCAGGTTCCTATTATCTAGTCTTAAAATTAAAAAAATACTCTTTAATCAATGGTGTAAATGGGAATTGCATCAACCCAAGGTTGTAGAAGGCAAATTGGCCAAGTTACGGCTTGCACCGGTGCCTTCTCGGCTTTCTTACTCCCCAAGACGCCTTTTGGCTAAGTCTGGACTGCGTATCCCAAAGCCTCCTCTCAGAGTTGAAGGTTTTGCATTTGCAGCATGGAAAATACTGCAGCTGCTTTCCTTAAGGTTGTGTGTACCAGCAGGACTCCTGCTGCAGTTCGTGAGTATACTGAGGGACTGAACGAATGAGATGCGGCCAGAAGGACTCAAAATGAGTAGGGTGCTTGTGGCAGCTAAGCAGTCTCCCCTGCCGCCTCTAAAATCAGATTTTGTTTTATTTTGTGCACTTGCCGTATATCATTTTCATTGTTTGCTTGTTCCTCTACTCCTATGCAGGTTTTTTTGGGAACTATCAGCTCCTGATAGCTGTCCTTCAGGAATAGCTGGTGCAGAGAAGGAAGCGTTTGCATTCTCTTCCGGGCCTTCCTTTTTCTCGGTATTGAGTGTGTTCGCTGCTGGGTGACTGACGTGACCAGACATCCAGAAATGCTGGATGCTTTGCGTCCTGCCAGATGTTGCTGAAAAGCTGGGATGTCCTGTTTTGCCTTTTTCTCCCCGCCCTCCCCTTTCTCTCAGTTCCTTGCTAGGGAGTTTTCTACCTGGTAGAGGTTGCTGGAAAGGCTCTCAAAATCGCTCATCGGTGGGAATCACAGAATGGTTTGGGTTGGAAGGGACCTTAAGGACCATCCAGTTCCAACCCCTCTGCTCTGGGCAGTGACACCTTCCACCAGATCAGGTTGCTCAAAGCCCCATCCAACCTGGCCTTGAACACTTCCAGGGATGGGGCATCCACCACTTCTCTGAGCAACCTGGGCCAGTGCTCCACCGCCCTCACAGTAAATTATTTCTTCCTCATATCTGCTCTAAACCGACACTCTTCCCGTTTAAAGCCATTACCCCTCATCCCATCACTACACACCCTTGTAATCGTGCCATAATTGAAGGGAACGGCAAAGGACAATTTTGTGTTTCTTTTCTTCCTAATTTACCGACAACTGTGGCAGCTAGGGCTGGTAGTTGAATCACCTCTCCGAGACTGCGTGTTTAAATTACGTTTTTATTATTTTCTATTAATGCTGTCCAAGATAGGGAGGAGACTTTCAAAGTTTTACAAATGTAAAGTAAGACACCCAGAAACCTGTGATTTTCAGTGGGAAATGAGAGTTTAAATGGTCCTTTGTGCCGCTGAATACCTTCTCTGTTAAGGGTAGCTTCATGGGGGAAGAAGCCCTGGTGTGGTGTAGTCCCTGTTACCTTAATTTGAAGAAGAAAATCCTTCTGAAGGTAACTCAGTGATGGTTTATCACCGTGTGGGGAGGATGTTTCTGATCATAGCAGACTGTTTAATCTGTCTGACAAAAGCATAGCAAGACCCAAGAGTGGGAACCTGCAAGCAGCCAAGTTCAGACTAGACATGAAATTGATATTTTAAACAGTCTGAGTTGTTAACCCTGGAAATAACTTGGCAGATTCTCTATCACTGAGCTGTATTGATACTGTCTGGTGCTGCGTGGGGGCACCAGACCTGGCCTCTGGGCTGCAACCAGCCCTTGCGCCAATTATTCCAAACCGATGCTGGAGTCTTGTAACTACTGGGCTTCTGGGACAGAGGCTGGATCTTCCGCATGGATGTGTGCTGTTCTTTTGGGCGTATCAGCATTTTCAGAGCTAATTAGGCTGTGTCCGAGACAGCACTTTATTACTCCGTAGAGCTGGTTAAAGTTGAGGTCAAGACTTGGAGGACAAAAAGAAGTTGTGGGCACAACTGGAGAGTTTCTTGCTGCTGTTCTGTTATAAGCACAAGAAAAAGGGCTATTATGACCAAATGATTTTTTTTTACGTTTTTGTGCCTCTTGCAAACCTGTGTTTTTTGCTGCCCTAAAAAGCAGCTAAACTTGGTTGAAATCCCATGCTGAAGTCTCCAAGTAGCAGTTCAGATCCAACCGTGCTTGTTGCTCTCTGTGCATTCAGAGTGTAATGTCATCCTAATTCCTTCCCTCTGCCCGCGGCCTCTCTCCAGGGACGCCTGTTCTGAAAAGTCACGTTGTTTTGCTCTGTACGATACTCAAGGCTTGCAGCCACCTTGGCCTGTCAGTAGCGCTGCGTTATTGCGAGGGCGAGGAGGGGCTGAAGCTGGCCCCTTGACTTAAGACTCTGCTGGAATTTCAAGATTTTAATTGGATTCGTGTCAAAGCAATAATAGTGACTGGCTCAGCCTGTCCCAGCATTGCCACTGAGGTTTTATTTATTTATTTTTGTTTTCACAGCTACCAAAGCCTTAAGCACTGCTTATCTGATGTTACTTCAATGGGGAAGATGATAGGGTCTTTTGGAAGAGAAGTTAAAGTCAGGTACCCATGAGAAAACTCTCGCTGCAGTCAGCTCCTCGTTGCCAGCCGCAGCAGAAAGAGGGGAACTGGGTAAGCAGAGTTCAAATGAAAATAAAACACACAGAGGGTTTGATTCTGGCCTTGCTTCCAGCAGCAAATCAGTGTTCTTCCACATGGGCTTCACCCAGGTGGTGAAAGCTGCCCCTAAAGCTGGTGGAGCTGCACTAGAGCGTGCCATTGGAGTCCAGGTGGAGTCACCGGATGGAGCTTTTGTAGATTTGGCTTCTCCAAGAACCTTAGAGAGGACAGCTACCATACCAATCCCACTGTACACTGGAAAGAAGCTGTTCTGCTAACGCTGCTTATCCACCTCCGTGTAAGGTGGAGAGCACCACAGTAGGGTTGCTCTCCTTTCTACCATTCGTCTCCTGTACCCCTACTCGCTACTCTGCCCTCTTTTTCTGTTCCCGTTAGTTCAAGGACAAACATTCCTATCAGGCACGGCAGGGCTGAGCCCTCCTGCTCGCTGGAGGCAACCAAGTCATCCTCTCTTTCTGCAGGAGTCGAGGTGCTTTCCTCAGTGACTGAGGTTTCCCTCTCCTTTTCAGTAATGCTGGCGTCGCTGATATTTCCAGAGGGGAGCTGCCTTAGTGCGGGTGCTGCAGGAGGTGCTAGAGAGATGGGAATAGGTGGGAGGGGTGATAATGAACAAAAGAGGGGGAAAGAAGAATTATAGTCCTGAAAGTGAGCTCTTGACCTGTTCTGTGGAGTCATGAAAACAGAATCCCTCACTGGCTGCGTGGCTGGGAGCCTGAACTGGAGAGGGCTGGCTGTTGAAAACGCCAAGTGGCCATGTCGCACCCGGACCTCGCTACTCTCTCTGCCTCCATTTATCACTGCGATGTTGGCAAGAGATAGTGGACAATCTCTTAATTTCTAAGATCAGAGTTTGTGCCAGCGGTTGGCTTCTGACCACTGACATCCCGAAGGCCGTTGTCGTTGTCCTTGAGGCCCTTCATGAAGCACTTGAGGACACATCTCATTTTAGCCATGTGAATACTCTCATTGAAATGACGAAGAACCGTGTGCTTCAAGTTAAGGGCAGTAAGTCAGTGCTACTGCAGGGTTGGGGTTTTTTAATATTTCATATTTTTCTCAAATATTCACCAAATTCTCTTTCTTAAAATGCAGTGCTATGGAACACCCCTGAAAAGAAATAATGTTGGCTCTTTTTCCCAGTCTTCTTGAAGTATTATTTACTTTAGGTGTCTTTATTACTCTGGTTTTTGGTGTAGCTGTATAAAATTGTCAGTGCCTATTAATACATTTTGCATGGCTGGCCTCAGGCCAGCAAATGTACGGGAACAAGGTTCTGGTCCCTCGCAGGTTCACATCTTTAAATTTGCAAGGAGGAGCGAATCCTCCAAGGAGCGGTGCAGAATCAACACAAGGTCCTCGGGTGCAACAGATTGCCTTGGGCTGTTTACTGTAGCAAATATATTTGTACAAGCGCATTCTGGCAGTCGGCTCTCTGCGGACACCGCAGCAGCAGAAGGGGAAGAAACCATTTGCGAGTCCTTAAACACACCCTGCGCAAGCACCTGTTTTCGTTTTGAAAGACAAAGCTGCATGCTAGGTCATTGAGCTGCTGCGACCTAAAGAGGAGGTGTTTTTCCAGTTGATGAAGGCTGTGTGATCACCATCACGATTGCTCCTTGCACCAGCTAGACAGGACAGTCCTTGGAGAAGCTGGGTGTCAGTAGCCATAACGCTTTGTGAATGTTTGCAGGATCAGGGCCACCGCTTTGCTGTCGGTTGGGTTGTGTTGAAAAGGATGCAAAATTCATTTCCTGAGGAGCCCCCATGATCCTGAGCCATGAAATGTTCAAGCTTAGCTTATCTTCACGTGGTTTGGAAAAGTCACCTTCAAGATCAGGAGTGTGTAAGAGAAATGAAGGCAGGGATCTCAGGGAAGGGACAATTCTGCTGTCACACTCGGTGCATGGTGCCAAGACATGACATCTTTGAGGTGACACAGGTGTGGTGTATCTGTCCTACTTTTAGAACTTCGTCTCCCAACTTGGTCGTTTAAACCCCGTCAAACCCTGCCGGACTTTGTGGGGTGGGCAAGAAGCCAGTATTTTATGAAACCCATGTGGTGCGGCACTAAGGCAGAAAGCGGGACACAGCCCTGGTTGTGTCTGCCTGAGAGAAGATCGTCAGAGGGCTTTTATTAGTAATAACACTTTGTACCACTGATATCTTTCATCCAAGGATATGCAAATATTAATTGATTGAGAAATTCCCTGCACTCAACTTGATGGCGTTTCGTTGTTTGTTGTAACACAATTAACTTCTCAATGTCACATCTCATCAGTACAAAACTTGGGGGGATGTTCTGTCCATCAATGAGCTGAGCCTCGTTAGTTTAATACTGGCCAGAAAATGCCAAAACGGAGAGGACAGAGGAGGGAAGGGAGTGGAGCACCTCGAGTAAGAGGTGAAGGAGTAGTAACGAGGGCAGAGAGCAGCTGGGGAAACTGTTGCAGTGAGGAAGATGAAGGAATGGACAGATCTTTGGGTACATGTGGAGAGCTGTGCTGACAAAAGCAAGCAAGTGGGTAGACTGACAGGGAAAAAAAAAGAATTGAGATCTCATGGATTCCATTCATGGAAGGTCAGTGGCAGCACTGGGAGCAGAACCAAGGTGTTCTCACCTTGGGTCCTGTATTTTAAGACCAACCTCGCAAGGCCAGGCTCACAGCCGGGACGAGCATTGTGCACGAAGCAGTGTCAATTTATGCTGGCTGCAGACCCACCCTTCAGTCTCTTGATTGGAATCTACGGTGGCAATTATTCCCGCTCACCGTTTGTATTTTGGGACTAATTAACTATTCTAGGTTCCTGTAAAGGATATTGTCAACTGTTTAAGGGCTCATTGGGTTTAACAGGATTTTTAGCTTCTCCTTTAGCATTTCCACAGAATAGTTATTGTGATTTGCCTCTTGGAGTAACAGCTAGTGAGCTACGAGCAGACCACACATATTCTGATGTCAGTTGACAAATAGGTTTTAATTGGCTTTATGCAGATTCTGCTTGATGACACAATGCGTCCAGAGATGGGAGATAGGATAGCAGAGTTTGTCTCAACAGATATAAAAGCGGTGCCTTCGTGCTAATGCATGTTCCATGGATGCTTTTCAATTTCAAATGATGAGGATGAATATTTAAAATTAATTTGTGAATGTTTAGTCCACTGGTGACCTTGCCAAAGTCGTATCTCCTCACGGTTCTCCATCACCGCTATTTCCTTGCCCATTTAGCTTAATCTTGGGCTGTGGGATATCCAAACCATCAAGGAATGGAGGCAATGGGATAATTCCTATTTACTTTTTGCAGGGACGTTGTTGTCATGTTTTTATCTGACTGAAGTGTGAATTGGGAGGATCTGCAGTGTTTGTTAAATCCTGGAGTAAAAACCAACTGAACCTTGAGTTCAACTTTAATTTGGTATTTCAAGTGCCGGTGAAGGAAGATTGCAACTCCTTTCACATGGCACAGACATGGGATGGTGACTGTTTGAGGTTGTTGTCAGGCTGAAAGGAATGAAGGCCAGTGACCCCCGGGCAAAGTTCTGTCTGAAATTCTCCGAATCATTCACTCACCTGAACGAGAGGAGAAACCAGAGCCCTTTTGTTTGTCACCTGTCATTATTGCAAAAGTCAACACCAAAACGCAGGAGGACTTGAGTAGGAGTAACGCTAAGGGCACCGGTCGGTGACTCGAAAGCCTGCACGCCAGCAGATTGACAATGTTATTGGCAACAGAAAAGCTGGGAATTGGATGTGTAAGAAGACTAATTCCCTCGTACATGGTACCGTAATATTTTCTAGTGCCTATCTCATCACCATACATCGCGTATGAAGAAACTGTGCCCAACTGAAGTAAACTTTGCAAGATTTCATTGAAGATAGGTGTGTAGCGTTAAATAATTCAGTGTCATCAGTGTCTGTGATGTGTGTTAACAGCATTCAAATGAGACTTTACGGAAGACAGACTCGATCAAAAAAACAATCTCCCGAAGTAGTTTTTTGGCAATAGGTCTGCTAAATCTTTAACGGCCCTCTCTCATACTAAATAGTGAAGCCAATTTGCAAATTCCAAAGTGAAGGATTGCGTGTGCAGGCTCGTAGGCCACAGGGGTGTGACCGGGCTTGTGGGCAGTTTCCATGTTGCACCTGTCAGCGATGAGATAATAAAGAAATCCTGGCGGAGAAAAAACCCAATGGAAATATTTCCATTGACATTTCGGCTTTGCTGAAGGAAAAGATCAGCGCATGCAGAGGGGCGGGCAGTTTATCTGACGGAAAAGGCAGCGAGCGAAGTTCTTCATCCCGTTTCGCTGTTTGATGTTCTGCACAGAGGCTGGAGCAGCACTTGCGTGGCGCTGGAATTGTAGAACCGAGGCTTTGAGTCAGGATTTACTTTTGGCTGTACACTCTCACTTATGCCCACACTAAGAGCATCGTCGTCTTCCACCAGCGCCCTCAAACACCACGGGAGTTCAGGTAATAAAACAAATAATCCCCAAAGCTTCAAAACAGGAGATATACCTGATTATTCTGCTGATAGAGGGTTAACATTTCTCTTCCATATCTACCCAAAAAATGCCCAGATCCTCAAGCGAAGATGTCTCGTACGCAATCTCTCTAGCAGATCTCTTATCCAGGCAGCAGATTTCCTGAGCGTCTCAACCTGGTGCCCATTACACCAACGCACCGCCGGGGTGTTAGAGCAATCTCTCCCTCTCCCCGTGTTCAGAGCTTGCCAGGAATGGGCAGGTTTTCATTTCAGTTTTATTTATTTTTCTTGCTTTGTTCTTTTTTTTTTCCCTTTCGTTCTTAATTTCACCCTCCTCCTCTGCTGCCCTTTGTTGTGAAAATACGAAGTCAGATCCTCAGCATTGGCTTTGATAGGAGTTGCACTGCCATAGACCATGAGAAAGATAATAAAGACCATTTCCCCAAAATATTTCAAAGCCTCTTCACCCCAAAGGCGTAGAGCCCTGTGGTGGGTGGAGACCTTTCTAGATGAGGTGGGGGGCAGAACACCCTTTCCAGCTGGCCAGAGCTGACCCTTCATATCTTTTCCTGACTTATTTTCATTCGCTGCCGTGTGCTTTGCTTGCTTTCAGTGGGTGAGCAGGATTGGGCCCAGTCTGAAACTGGCTCATGAAAAAAAAAAATCAATAATTTGGGTTGGGTGATGGCTTCTATATAAACTAAGCTTTCTGCTTTGGCTTCATCAATATGTCTCGGTGCGTATGTGCTTTGAAAGTTCCCCCAAATATTAACTACCGTTATTAGATAATTGCTGCGCTCATACGTGGAGATCTTGCTCATCCCTTCCCCTTGCCCCAGGTGTGCAGTTTGACTCTAATAACGTAGGAACCATGAGTTTTTAAAGCACAGTAATTTTTTTTTCTGGTTGAATTCAATGGACATCACCGAGCTGAGAGAAGAAAATACAATCCCTCTTCTGTGAAATGAACTCAGTCATCCTTCAGCTTATTGAGGGAGAGGGAATACAAAACAAATCCGCAAATGTCAAAAGCAGTCTACAAGGGATCATTCCATTTCTTTTTCCATTTGTTTCCTTGATTAAAATGATTTTTAACCGATTCCTCTGTTAATTTAATGTGACAAAATATAATTCACATGAATATCCTCCCCAACCCACCTCCCAACATTCGTGCTTGGCCAAATTTGCTGGAAATAGAGTGGGGACGGGGAGGGACTTTGCTGAATCATGCTCGTGCGCTCCAGTAATCTCTTCACTGTAACTGTGGGAACGTGATGAGGAAAATTCCAGCCTCATTAAACTCAGCGGTGGATTCCTGCGGATTTGAATGGGCTGGCGAAGCACCCCAGTGGTGATCAACTGATTTCTTCTGAGGTGGAAAGAGTTGGTCTTTTATCAGTGTTTTTCGCCCGGTAAGCTTATTCTGCTGGCTGCAGATAGGCTTTTTGCAAGCGTAGGACTGGTCATTTCCATGGTAAAAGTTACTCACTTAGACGGTCCACAGTCAACCCAACTCTGCAGTCCTGCCTTTGGCGGGGTCCTTGTGGCACTTCCAGTCCTGCACTCACCCTGTAATTGAGGTTGGTGGAACGGAAACATGATTCATTTTGCCTGAGTCTGAGCAGCTACCCAAGAGCATGGCGAAGGCGACCGGCAGTGCGTCCAGCTCGTCGTGCCGACCCCGGCAGTGACATTGTAGGAAGAGGGATGTGTGTTGTTCCCCAGCTGCAAACCTTTTCAGTTGGATCATAGTGTGTCTCTTCTGTTTCCTGATTAAATATTTTATGTAGAAGGCAGAAGTCTTTTCCAGCATTCTACAAGGATTATGACTGGATCCTCTTAGCAATCACTTGAGGCCAGAAATTGTTATTCCAGTCTCCCAAGAAACCCGTGAAATGGCGTGTCCAGGGAGGCTGGGGCAGAAATGGGATTACCGTGCAGATTACCCGACTCCATTTCCTGCCTTCTCCACAGCGAGGTCCTAATTCCCTAAAAGCTTCTAAATGAGAGGATAGCTGAGGTCTCTCTGTATTTCCGAGTAGCTGTGGCTGCTCATGGAACTCCAGTGCGTAATGGAAATGAGTAATGGAACTGCGCGTACAAGGAAAATGGGGATCATGAAGAGCTATCTTTCTAAAGTAGTGCAAGACTATCTAGGAAAAAGTTTTTTCCTCCACTAAGGCGATTGTTATTGTATCAGATCAAATATCCTGAAGTGAAAAGAAAGTCTTAAAAAGTTGAAATAGAGGAGTAATGGATTAAGAGCCACCAGACCTTGTTAGTTTAATATGACATTTTACAGAGCTGAATTTAAGTGAGAGATAATTTAACTAAGACACCATTGGTGATTTTTCTACATCCATTTTAGAGCCAGATCTGAAGCAGGAGTAAATCTGTGCATCTGCAGAGGTTCATCCCAGCAGAGGATATGGGCATTGCCTTCCGACGCGGAGCCAGATGAGCAGCCCTGGAGGCTCCACTCTCCGTCTGCCAGAGCAGCCAGCCCCGGTGACAGAATTCCCCTTTCCTTTCCTCTCTCCTCCACCCAGCCACCCCCAGACCCTGTGCCAACAATGTTCCAGGATGCCATGGAACCCATGGCAATTCCATGCCATCCCCAGAGCCAGCATAGGAGGGTGAATGAATGCTTAATTAAAAGCTGACATAGGAAGGGAAATTAAATTAATGTCCTAATTAATGCTTCGGGTTTAGGCCAAACAGGGAATGTAATGATTCTCCTTTCCCTTTTACAGCACTGCGCTTACTTCTGAGCCGTGAATTTTGGCTCATTTGGCCCCAATCCTGGAAAACAGCCTCATTAAAAACCTGTATTGAAGCCCACACTTAATTCTGTTCCTACCATGCTTAACTGCTGGCCTGGGTCAGCATGGAGTTAAGTATTTGATTAAATAAGGTGGAGATATTGGGAAAATTTTACGTCATGGTCCCCAATTTGCTGAGCTGATTTGACTTTTTAAAAATTTCATTTAACCTCCTCCATTAGAGTGAACTGCTGTTGGTCAGTACTGCGGTGTTTGTTTCGTTACAGTAGTTTTAGTGGAGTTGGTATTTTCCTAAACGCCACTTCTTTATGATCAAGACGAATTGAAAGTCTACTGGAGCAGCGAGTTTTCAGTGAGGGAAAATGGGAACAGGAGTATTTGAAGGATTGAGGCAACCCCTTCATCCCAGCAACATTCATTTCCTTTCAAAAATCTGGGTTTATTCGTGACAAATTTCCTTTTACGATTGGGTGACCAGACTGGTGGATGAGGGAAAGGCTGTTGATGTGGTCTACCTGGACTTCAGCAAAGCCTTTGACACGGTGTCTCACAGTATTCTCCTAGGGAAACTGGCTGCCCGTGGACTGGGTAGGTATACCCTTTGGATAAAGAACCGGCTAGGGAGCCGTGCCCAGCGGGTAGTAGTTAATGGAGTCAAGTCCAGCTGGCTGCCTGTTACAAGTGGTGTCCCCCAGGGGTCGGTACTTGGGCCCATCTTGTTCAATATCTTTATTGATGACCTAGACGAGGGGATTGAGTGTACCCTCAGTAAGTTTGCAGATGACACCAAGTTGGGTGGTGGTGTTGATCTGCCTGAGGGTAGGGAGGCCCTTCAGAGGGATCTGGATAG
>WHYT01017639.1:75406-123861 GCA_009806455.1 Tetrax tetrax
TCCCAAAGAGTGGTCAGGCACTGGAATGGCCTGCCCAGGGAGGTGGTGGAGTCGCCGTCCCTGGCAGTGTTCAAGAGGCAGCTTGATGAGGAGCTACAAGATATGGTTTAGTAGCTGTGGCACCAACGGTAGTGGGAAGACGGTTGGACTAGATGATCTTATAGGTCCCATCCAACCATGTGATTCTATGATTCTATGAAAGGCTTCCCCTTGCCAGCACGTGAAGTCCAACAAAATGTCAAACCAAGAACGCTTCGAGATTTAGGTGGCCCCACTGGCTGGAAAATGAGCCGTGCGGAACGGCACTCGGATGCAGGCGCTGACTTCGGCAGTGGACGCGGTCCCCGCCGCTGTGCTTGGGACGGGCAGCAGGTGCAGGGTGAGGGGTGGGACTCCGAGTGCTCTGGTCACGCAGGTACAGCGGTGGAGAAATGGCTGAAAGGTGTATTTTGGTATCAAGGGCTCCGGTTGATAAAGAAAGCGGCGGATGAAACGCTCTGGCCTGCGCCCCAGGGTTGCAGGAGAAGCCCGGTAGCATTGCCTTGTGACCTTACATCTGGTGAATCGTTTGATGCAGCACGAGAGGCGTTGGCACCAGCGTTGTGATCCACGCTGTGTCAGTCGTATGACTCAGTCCTGCAGAGAAGCGAGCGAAATTGTTTCCCTGGCTTCCTACTCTTAAAGCTCTTTCTTTCTTTTTTTTTTTTCCCCTTTTTCCTAGCTTAGGAAAGCTGCAGGCTGGATTGACTGTAGCCTCTTGCAGAACTCATGTGCGTGCCAATTAAACGCACTCAGATAGCCAGTCCCCGTTAGTCGGTCGGTATTAAACCTCCCTGGAGCCGTCGGGAGGTCAAACCAGGGACCGAGTTGCTGTAACTGTACAGAAATGTTGGCGGTTTGAACTGCTGAAAGAGCACCAGCCCTTGCCTTCCCCTCCGACCGGTTTTTTCTGCCCGGCACGGCTCTTTGCGTGGCTGCCCAATGAACTGTGCTAGCTGGAAAATAATCAAGTCAAAAAAAAAAAAAAAAAGGCAATGGAGATGCTTAGGATGCACATCTGACTGTGGTCCCCATTTCTTATCACATATCAAACAGATTTACCCCTGCTTTTTTTTTAATAATGTGAGGTGCCACGTGAGTCAAGTTACTGGTTTCTGCTTATCACAGGGAGAAGGAATGTTGTATTCCCAGAGAGGAGGAGTGCTATATGCCCAAAAAGAAGGAATGCTGTATTCCCAGCACGCCTGGCGTCAGCGTTGCCACACCTCCTTGTTGAATCCATCTGGATCCATATTCCATGCATCATGGCAGGGCTCGAAGTTGGGCAGAAGAGCTCATGAGGTCATGGGAGGGAGAAAAAGGGTGTGTATAAAAAAAACTACCCCAGTACAGCTCGCTCTTATATGGTTTGCATTCTGGGTTGTGAGCCCTGTGCAATTTTATTTGGAGTCCTCCAAGGGTTTTCTCTGCAAGCGCGCGCGCGGGCCAGCATGTGTAAGAAGCTGAGATGCTGCCCTCATCTCGTGGATCCTGCAGACTGGCTTTAGAAAAAAATGAAAGATGTTTTAATAATTATTAAGAAAAAATGCCCTGAGTCTGAGAAATCATCACAATAGGTGGCAGTGAGTCTCTTTGAATAAGATTCCCGTTGAAATCAATAGGAGTTGCGCGAGTGGTGCTGCTCGGGCATTATTGATTAGCGCTGATAAACGATTCCTGTGTTTTGCAGCAGTGGAATCTCCCGGACTGTGAATGCAGGTTTCTCTCTCCAGTCAGCTTCTCATCCTTTCAGCTTTAAAAGAAAATTGGGTCTCCAAGTTTTAAGAGTATGGACTCATGTTGTGAGAATCAGGCTGGCACAGGCTTGGTGCGTTTCTGCAGTCTTGTTCAGATCCCAGTGAATCCGGAGGGCTGCGTACCTGGGGCAAATCCAGCTCCCCGGAAAACGAGCGCACAGGGACCACGTGCGCGTTCAGCATCAGGGCAGGGAAAAAGCCGTCCGATTCCACATCCAGCTCACGATGCCTGGGTGTCTGCAACGCAGGGGCATTTCTCATCCGGATGCTCTGGCTCCAACTGTTAAATGTTTTTTTTATTAGCGGCTCTTCTGTTGTGTGCGCTGAAAGATGAGTCACTGCCCCTCAGAGCAGAGCTGGGAATCAATAGAGCTCTGTCAGTTAGATAATGCGCTAAAGTATGGGCGTCTCTGCAGGCGTGGGCACTGTGATGGCGACGGATGGGTTAGTGGAGATACGCAGTGAACGCAGGCCGAGCAGACGGCGGTCTTTCTGGAACCTTCTCTGAGACCCCATCCACTTCTGATGAGATCACGTGGCAGATAGCAGAGGTGAAATCGAGCTCCCAGGCCCCGATCTACAAAAAATGAATTCTCTGCCAGGCTTTTCTCTTCATGACAGAACTGCCTCAGGATTGCTTGCTGGGGAAACCAGCTGCAGACACGGCACCCTGAAGCCTGATTAGGGAGGCCTAGGTGGGCAGCAGGTGCTTATTCCCCTTCCCTCAGCGCTGGTGAGGCTCGTCCGGAGCGCTGCGTTTGGTTCTGTGCATCCCGGTACGAGAGAGATGTGGAGATGCAGGGGCAAGCGTGGCGCGGGGCTCAGAGGTGAGGCAAGGGTTGGAGCAGCTGGCCTGCTTTGAGCCAAGGGGCTGGACTGAGGCGAGCTCCAGAGGGTCCCGTCCAGCCTCCTGTGAGATTCGGTGCAAATCCAGTCCTGTGCCAGCTCCTTAACTCTTTACGCAGTAAAATCTGAAAAATCTGTTAAGTCTTTGCATCAGCTATCCAGAAATAGTCTTGTGGTTGTCCAAGATGTTCTTTCCCTTCTCCACATGTTGGACGAGCTGCCTCCGAATCTTTGTTACAGTTGTCCACTTTGTCTAATGAACTTTGCTAGCGTCTGAACGTAATTAGTCACTGAGCTCCCTAAAACCCCCTTAGCCGCAAGTCACGCGAGCTCCCAGAACGTGCTTGTATATACCGGTTAAGCTTGCATTGGGGATCTTTATTGTTGTTTCTCTAAACAGAGAGGATAGCCTCAGGCAGATCTGAAAATTGCAGCTCAGGCCAGCTGGGGGAAGTGAAAGTCAGAAACAATCGTCAACAAAATAAATTTTTCCTCTTGGCAGAGGATGCTCTGGGCGTCTCAAGGCCGGGTGCTAACTCCCTTTGCCTCCGAGACTCCCACTCCGGGTTGGGACGGGATACAAGAGTCGTAAAATAGGACAAGGCATGTTTCAAGATAAAAGGCCAAGTTGAATCCCTGGTGTGACTCCACGTTAGAGAGAGGCAAAGCCGGAATACGAAGACTCGTGGCTGGTGGCTGTGCGCTGGTATAACCCAGTGGATTGTGTTCAGCCACTGAGCAGAACAAAAAAAAATCTGATCTAGATATTTATGTAGCCGTGATCTGACTCCAGTCTTTCGCAGAGCACACTGCTTCGGTGTGCTTTGCTTCCAAAAAAACCCTCCGACGTAGGCGGAAGTTTTTCTCCCCATACTAGAGATGAGAGGGGCTCTGCTGAAGGCAGATGACAGTTCGATATTTGTCATGTTTGAAAACTTTCCCAGGTTGACAGGGGAGTTCTGGGCATGGCAGTAACCAAACTGAGCTCTTTCAAGTCCCAGGCTCCTGTGTTAATCATCAGGACGTAGTTGTGAGACACGTCATGGGTAATATTGGTGTAAATACGTAAAAACACCAGATCTAGCCTACAGCAAGGACACTGAGCTTTATTGTGGTAATGGTTTGGGTTTTTTTAAATCCTGGATTGGGAATACTATCTGGATATCAGCTCCAGATTTTTCATTTTGCCAGTGTTTTGACAGGGCAGCTGGGTTGGTGGTGGTGTTTTTTCAAGTAAGGTTTTGTCTGGATGGAGAGGAGCTCTTAGGGCCCAAGGCGCTGCTTTTATCACCTCCCCACCTGCCGGCCTCCGACGGGCTGTGCGTTTCGGTGGTGGTGGAGTTAATTCAGCATCCCGTCGCCAGCAAGGGAAGATATGTCACATGTGAGAGCAGGAGCAACTGGGAGGTGAGTGACAGATGGGACGGGAAGGACGCCTTACAGGTTTGTGACACTTGGTTGTCCCTTGCGGTCAATGGCGTTCGGTGGAACCATTCCTGGCACCGCTCTTTCTGTGGGAATAAACCCGACCGTGCAGAGAAGAAAAGCAAAGAAAGGAATTTTACTTTCTTAGTTAAGTAGTTATGGCAAGGCTGAGGAAAAATAAATGACACGACTACGTTTGTTATCAAAGGCTGGAAAAATACAATAATTAGTTGTATTTTACTTAGTTGCCTTGTGGGAATAGGAGGTAATTCTCAATTCGTGTGAGATATGTCTGTGTGTATCTAGCTGACAGGTATACTTAGTGCTTGAGGTCTTTGACCTAAAGCCAACTGGTATTGATTTAGATTTTCTGTAGATCAGATCCTCTTCCTGGAAAAATCTGCAGATTAAATAGCGACTTTAAAAAATTACTCAAGGTTTATACAAGAGTAAATGTGAGAGGAGAATTCAGCCCCATAAGACCTATCTTGTAACAGAGAAAAGAAAGATGATTTCTCTATCTTTGGCTTAAAATGACGCAGAAACCCTGCTGTATGTTAATTTTTTAATTCCTGATGCGGCTATCGCTCAGGTCAGTAGCATCTCGTGCACCTTGTTTCATGGAAACAGGCTCTGTACCAAGATGCTTCCCCCACCCTGTACCAGAAATTTCTGGGGCAATGTTTATTTTCTCATAAAATGTTAGCAGTTTGTGCCGGTGCCGGTGAGGCGTGGCTGATCCCTCACTCGTATGGGGAGTGCAGCAGCAACCTCGTGTAGAGGCCATCTTTTTCCTGAGCATGTTGAATTCCTCCGTTCATCATCGAGGATCAGGGCGAGTAAATCCAGAGCAACTGCATTGAAGTCTCTGGAGGCTTACAGTGGCTGATGTGAGAGTGGAACGTGGTCCAGAAGAGTTATTTTTGCTTTGATAAAAACAGTCTCCGCTGGAGAGTCAGCTCAGTAGAAATGTTAGCTTTCTTCTGTGGGAGAAACCTAATTTTATTTGGAAAAAAAATATGGGGTATGCAAATTCTGCTTTTAGACGCTTTGGTGTAAACTGGGAGTAACTCATTGACTTTCAATTCCTTGCTCATTTAGAAATGTTCTTAACCTTATTTCCACGCATGAACCGCAAGCTATCCTTTCCTCAGATGAAATGCAAATCCAGAACAAGACAGGGATTTTTGCAGTTTCTGAGGAAGTTAGGAACCCAAATCTCACTGACACCCAGTAGAATTCAGGCATGTAAACTTTCTTTCCTTCTGTGAAAATGCCCATCTTTGATTTAAACAACAAAAAAAAAGAAGTGCTGGCAGCTCCTTTAACTTGCTGAACATCTTTTAGAGAGTGTTTTATGTGATGGAGTGCTGAAGAGCTGTCATAAACCTTTTCATTTAGCAGCATCCCCAGATAGAGAGGAAGAGGAGATTGCGATAGCAGAGAGGAACGAGGAATGGAGGATTTGCTATTCTGCCTCCAAACATTTCTCCCCAAATCCCTTGTTCCACTTGCAGAAATGGGAAGTGTCTTAATTATTCAGGGGAAGAAGGATGCCCTCCCGTAAGCTGTTGGATAATTACTGCCCTGAAGTACTTTGCTCGTTCCTGTGCCTTTGAGCCCGCTGAAATGTTCCAGTGCTTTTAGATCCAAGAGTCACTCACCGAAGGGCACAGAGACCTCCCATCAGGACACAGGCAGCCCAAACGTCTCCTCGGACCTCAAAATCTAACCGGATCACACAAAGCAGGGTTCACATTGCAAACTTCATCTGAATTCAGGCACCGACAAACTCAGCTCGTCTTTCTCCTGGAAGGAGGAATTCCAGCTTGGGGCTTCCTTCTCGGACCTCGCGCCCCTCCGGCCCGCCTTGGGGAGCAGTTACATAGTTACGTGGGAAGAGCATCCACTGTTTGGGAAGAGGAGAAGTCTGGGCCTTTCGCAGGCACATCCTTGTCTGGCAAATCTCAAGCCGTCCTGGAAAACCGCAGCCTCTCGCCTGCAACGCACCGAGGGTTGGCCTGAGAAGACGCCCACAAACGCGTGGTGTTGAAGCTCACACGGGCTGCCAAAGTCGCTTGTGCTCTAATGTGTTAAAAATATCCCGGTAAAAGGGCTGCAATGCTTGGCTGTGACTCTGAGGGCCTGATCCTGCGAAGTGTCAAACGCTGCTCTCGCTCCCTGCGCTGGTCACTGGAGGAGACACCGGCCCGGCCCCGGGCAGGATGGATCTGCCAACGCTCCAGGCGCAGAGCGGCAGCAAGCGACATGCAAGAAGTCACACCGAGAGACGGCTGAAGTGCTTGTGACGGATCTTTCCAACAGTGAAAACTGTCTGTATTTTTTTCCCAAGCTCCTGCGTTTAGCTAGCACCTGTCAAAGGAGATTAGGAGAGGGAAGATGACGTGGAATTAAGAAGAAGGTTTCTGGTGGCCAGAGATGGTGATCGAGCCCCCTGTGCTGCTGCCTGCTGCAGCAGACTGCTTTCTGCATCAGTGCCTTGCCTTATTAGTAAAGAAAAAATTTTTAAAAACTGACAACAATTGTAAAATTCTATGGGTTCTGCTGCTGGGTACTGCAGGTGCTCTCTTCCGCAGAGAAAACGAGCGTATTTTGAGTAAGCTGATACCGAAAGAACCATGCCATGTTTTAGCTGCCTAATTTACGATGCTTTAAGACAACCTGACATGGAGATGGTCAATGCTTGGTGCTTCCTCACCACCAGCCCCTTCTGCAGCATCCCCAGTTCGGCACCCAGGATGAAAACTGGGCTGAGTCCTTTGCACCAGTGTTGGATACATTGCAGATCAGCATGAGCAGAGCTCGCGCGGGTTGGTGCCGTGGTGGAACGGGTACGGTATTGCAGTAATAGAGGTGCACCCACCTCCAGCAGCCCCTTTCTGAGCAATTCTTTTGTGATATCTCAAGTCAGGTCTGGAGTCTTTCGTACTGCAGTCTTGGAGCAGTTTGGGAAGCAGGATTGACCATTTTTACCACTGCACATCCACAGATGAAGCTGGGGGACCTTCCGTCTCCAATCAAGGGTCCGAGCTCGGCGGTATTTCACAGATTTTTGTGCTCTGGTGACCAGATGAAACAGCAGAGATCTTTGTTCATGGAGGATGCCAACGTTGTCTGTGGCCCCATAGATGAGGAGGGGTGCTACAGTTGAGGAGCCCTAGGTTTTAGTTCAGTATTTCTGTTGCTGGGTGACACAATTTTTCATTCTGTAGCTTCTGTCAGTAAGAGAAAATAACTCTGTCCCTGCCTTTGAATAGTTTGGCAGGTACAGGGTGTTTTTTAAATGCTTTGTAAGAAGTCCACGTTTCCTTTTAGAATTACTGAGATCATTTGTGCTTCTGGAGACATCTTTGATTTTTTTTTTTTCTAACTTCCCAGGAATTTCTTCCTTTGGAAAGAGTTGAACAGCCCTCTTAACTGTTTCACCAGAGTAAAAAATATTTTCCATGAACCATCTTTTTCTTTTTTTTTTTCTTTATTGTTTAAGGTTTCATAGTTCTGATGCCAGTGAACCCATGCACTTCAAATTCTTATCCCAAGATTTTGAGTTTATTTTCGTGGCAGACACAAGCAGTGATGCCTGCACTGATCTCAGATGTGGTTTATTTTTATTCTCATATATATCAGCAGCTATTTGTCACGCTCCCTTGCAATGTGGGACTCACATTTATGTGGTTTGGGGAGATGTAACTCATTTTCTGTTTAATCCACTGTCTGTCAAAAGGAGAGATTTAAGATAGAATACTGTGGGCTTTCTGACATAGTTCACCATTATTTTATATGTGTATTTATTTATTTTCCGTGCACATTCCATCAGTTGTTAGGTTGAGTGCAAAAGAAAGTTGGTTTTCCAATAGGTGTAATTCGAGAAAAACTCTCCATGTGGCTGCAGATGTGATTCTGCCAGGATTCTGGAATATTAACAACGTCCTGGTGAACACATTGTGCTATCACTCCGGTTCTGCTGCAAGGAAAGTCTTTGCAAGTTACTCGTCTCTTGTTTGTTCTTTGGGTAAAAGGAAAAAGAAAAAAAAGTTGATGCTGTCCTCGGCAAAGGGCTTTGAGATCCACAGACCTGATGGTTCTTGTGGCGTGGTCTTAGCAAAAGCTGAGGTGAATGTGGGTGTGGAGAGGCAAGGTGACTTGCAGAACTGTGACAAGTGAGAATGACGACTAAAGTCCTGGATCCGCAGGCTGTGCTTGCTCCTCGTAAGAGGCGGATTCTGCTGCTGGGGAGCAAAGTGGATCGCTGAGCTGGATGGGATGCAGGAGCATCAGGGATCCCTGGAAACATTCCAGGCCAGGTTGGCCGGGGCTATGAGCAACCTGATCTGGTTGGAGATGTCCCTGCTGCTGGCCGGGGGGTGGGACTGGGTGGCCTTTAAAGGCCCCTTCCCACCCAAGCCATTCCATGATTCTCTGCTGTCAATCTTCCATCGCATGGTGCGGCGGGGAAAGCTAGCGTTCAAAAAGTGTGCTGCTGTGTAGCACTCTGCCTCTTCACCGCGGCGCGTCTGGCACCCACGGAGAGGGAGAAGTTCCTGTCCTGAAAAGCTTGGGCTAAATGCGGCAGGCAGGCAAGAGGCAGGAGGAGGAAGGGAGCCGAGGAACCTCACCGGCAGTTGGCACCAGTGCTCAGACGTGGAGCTGAGAACAGGTCCTGGTCTCCAGGCTCGCTCCCCGCCTGGCACTCTCGTTCACCCAAGCTGTCACCATCCCGCGCCGTGCCGGGGGAGGCCCGTCAGACGGGCTCAGATGACTCACACCCATCCGACGTGACAAAAAGATAGCTTCCATCCTGCCTTGGGAAAGAAAAAAAAGTCCTCTAGGTGTAATTCTTTCATGGAAAGAAAAAGCCTTCAAAGACAGTCATGGGGAGTCAGCTGGAGAACGAACCTCCATGGCCCAAAGCATGTTATGGGAAGCTTTGCTACGACTGAGAGCGTCCTGCCTTAGCTGGTGGTTATTTTAGGCAGTCTCCTTCTGTCTGAGCTGTCTCTGACTAGGACTTTGTCTGTCTGGAGTAAAGTTGGAAAAAACTGTTAAGCTTGCTTGGTATGACAACAGACTTGCCGTTTCCTGAAGGATGATTTGGCTTGGGAAACAGGCCCTCCGAAGGGCTGCTTGATGTGATACGGAGTGAAAACGCGCTGTCAATCAGTGTCAAACACAATCAGGGGGTAGGCAAACGAGCACAGGTCTCCATGGACAGGCGGTGCTGAGGATAGGCTGCAACGGACACAGCAGACAGCAAGAGGGAAGGAGGGAGCTCTCTGGGTGCCCGAGCGTTAAAATCAGGATGAAACGTAATCAGATGCAAAAGTCGTAGCGGCACTTGGGCCCAGTGTCGAGGGCCGCGGTTGCGTCGCGGACGTCCTTACTGGTCAGCTGGTGCTGTTAAGCTGTGATAAATTAATCGTGAGGCTGAGCCCTCAAAGCTGTTGTGGATACTTCGTGGGGTTCGTGCAGGAAAATGAACACCTTGGAATGAATGTCACATTAACTGCTTTGCCTGGAGATTCTGGTTCTGTATCACCCGGCGGCAGCCTGTAAATTTGAAGGCTCCAAACACCACAAACGGCGACTTTCAGGCCAGAGAGTGCACAGAGCACGATGAGATGGCAAGAAACAAAAGAATTAGGTTAGATCTCAAAGAAGTGAGGTCTGAAACAGCCTCTCATGGGATTTGGAGTGGAAAACGATGTAAAGAATACTCTTGAGAGCGTTCTCTCCCTGTCAGGACAGGCTGTAGGAAGGCAGCTCTGAGCAATCGCCATCACTTCTATGAGTCAGAACGGTCAGGGCTGTCAGAAGTACATCGGAGGAGCATTTCTTTTGGATCAGACACTCGTTATCGGTCTGCGTACTGGGCAATTGACAGTGCGAACTCATCAATGCGCCGGACGAGGTACACGAGGGCTGGGAGCATTTGTCAGTCTTGGATGAGCCTCTTTCCAGACAGAACTCCAGCATCCTTGTAGCTGTGAGGGAGTTTATTGCTTCTTAGTGAAAAGCAAGGGAAGTAATATAACAGATGAAAGGAGACGTGAGGCGTTGCAAGCCCACCTGCGTAAACGGGGAAAAAATGAAGCAGATGGAATTCAAAACTGTGGCTTGAAGTCATTTCTGCTGTGCATGTGTAGATGCGTAGAAAGGTTCTGGGGTTCTTACATCTCTCTGTGCCCTTACCACCTCTCTTGGATTTCTGACACTCCATCACGACTGACCTGAGGCTCTTACTGTAATTATTCAGTTATTTATTTACCTTTCGGTACTGCCTAGGGAGCGAGTCGCGCAATCTAATTTGAGTCATGCAAAATCTGGGCTTAAACTCTGGGAAAGCTGAGGGGTTTTAGTACTATGACTTGCAGTAGCCGTTTACTTTTTGACAAAGAAAGGCTTGTGACTGTACGCGTGGCCCGTTGGCTTTTGTGCCCTCTGAAATCTTAACATGAGTCTTCCTGGTGTTGGAAATCAGGATCTGCCCGAGCACAACTGTCCGGCTGAGAGTGGCTCAGGAGATTATGGCCATGCCTGTGTGAAGGAACCAGCTGAAGAGCGTTTGGAAAACACCAGCACTAAATGAAGACCAAGGGCCGTAATGACGTAGCCTGGGAGGTAAAGCTGTAAGGAGGAAGGAGAACGGCCGTGTCGCTAAGGCATCAAAAGAGGGTTTGGGGATCTGTGTCTTGGTTGCTGTGCAGTCCTGCATGATGTTGAGCTAATCTTGAGTCTCCTGCCTCTGTTCCCCATCGCTTGCATAGAACACCAGGCCTTTTTTGATATTGTCTCTTTATTGCACTCTTTACAACATTTCGTTACAACAGAGACTTGAGACCCCTAAATGCAGCTTCTGTGTTTAGCACAGACCTGAAGGGCTCTGCAGTCCTGGTCGATGCGTCCCAGAGGCAGGTAACTGCCAGTGCTGTTACCGGCGACCACTGTAGCCGGTGCGTTAGAGCGAGGAGAATCACCTCCGAGCTCGTCATCCCCAAAGCCTGCTCGATTGACTTCTCTTGCTGACAACATTTTTAGGTTTCGGCTGCGGCTTAAATGTCTAAACCACACTCAGGGCTTAGGCTGACACATCTGATACCTGGAAGAGTCTGGGAGCACGACACTGTCAGTGTCGGTGGCTCAACTGTCAAGTGTTACGTCTTCACGCTGCACCGAGTCACTTGTTGTTATCTGCTCGTGTTTTTGTCAATGTTTCCAAGTGAAAAAAGAGGGAAAAAAAAATTGAGTGGGATTTTGGGCAATCTTCTCAGAACCTGACTTGGAGAACTCGAGTAGTGCCTTACCCAGTCCTGTGAGTGATCTACGTGAAGCGCCTACGATAGATGCTGGAAGTGGAAGGCAGGTAGGAGATGGGCCAGGAAGACGTTCCTGATGCAGCCTGTGGGAAGCTCCGCAAGGCAGAGTGGCCTCTCGTCCTGAACAAACCGCTCCTTGCTGCCAGGAGGAGGAGCCATCATGGGAACATAGCTCCTCTGGTTTGGGACGGCGCCCTACTGCAGGCAGCAAGGAGAGGAAGGCAATAGGTTGTCGGATTTGTAGAGAGGAGAACCTGAAGGAGAAACTTTCAGGGATTGCTCCTAGATAAGCAGACCTCATGCTGAATTTCATAAGGAAAATCTCAACGAGCACAAGGATCACAACGTGTGAGCTGTGAGGCTACGGTAACGCATCAAGGTTTTGAATGATGGGGAGGGTGAAGGAAGAAGGGTCAACAGATGGGAAGATGGAAGAAGCTGCTGTTGGCGATTGTCTGACCTTCAGTCCTGCAGTGCAGCCAGGAAGGGGCTCACAGGAGGAATGGGATAATTCAGGGCTCCAGCTCCAGGGCTGGGACGCTGGGCTCCTGTCACGGCTTTCCCAGCGTCAATCTGTGCGGATGTGAACAAGAGAGCCAGATCCTGCCCCCCAAAAGGGCCCGCGTGCCCAGTCTGGCAATAGAAGGTAGGGTCAGAGCTTTGCTGCCTGGGCATTTTCTGCCTTTGGAAACGGAGATAGAAATAATATCTTCTTGCCTCACACAGCTGTTACCAAACTTAATTCAGGAATGTTTGTGAACGGCTTTGACGGGAAATGCCAAGTCTTATGAAAAACCTTCTCTCATCGGTGAATCCCTGTGCCTGCGCTCTCTCCGGTGGGGCATCGGGACCAGCCCAGATAAATCTGATGATCCCACAGTTGGCTTGGGCCACAGAGGCTGAAGATAACATTTATTCAAAGCTAAAACTGTGGGTTTGGGGCATGTATGAAGTTGGTGGAGCGTATTAATTCAGCTGCAAAACGGAGAAGTAGGATAGAGATCTCTCCAGGCTTGTTGAAGAAGTGGCACACGGCCCTTTTTGGCTGGTACAATAGGGGTTTTGGTGTCATCCGTCATTAAAATTCATTCTTCTCTTGCTCCATGCTCTTGATTGTTCTCTCTGATGGGAGGTAGGGGTTAAAATTGTATATACCGCTTGCATCACATGAACTCTGTCATACACCAGTCCTGGCTTGGTTTCTTAACTTCAGAGAGTGTCACCATATCCCACTTCTTACTGGGTTTTGCCATGGTCAGAGTGGAAGTACGCGATGGGACTTGGAAGTTCCTACTTCCTACTGCTCACTGAGAGCGAGGATCCAGGCTCCTTTTCGTTGGAGTTGTGCTAAAATTGCCAGCTTCCAGAGTCAGGAGTGAGTCAGAGGAAACTCTGACGAGGTTTCAGTGTCACTAACTCTCCGAATACGTTTCTGTTCGGAACATATGGTTGGCGTCTTCTTTGAGCCCCTGCTTCAGCAAGGAGCGGTGAGTCACTCTGACGGGGAAGGGCTGGGGCTTTTGGGGGTTTCTTTTAGCAACGCATGTTTCTTGGGATAAATTTAGGCTATTTGATAGGAATACCAGGAATGCTTGAAATTATTCTAGCCTGGTAGACTCAGGGGGGTCAGCCCCCCTTTTTAGGTTCAGAAATCTAGAGGTGGGCTCCCAGTACTTTAAATACTAAATGCCATCCGCTTTGACTGGGAGTTTGCTGTTGGCTGGGACTGTAATTTTACATACTCACGCCATGCCAGCTCACAAAACAAAAGCCTTGATTTTGGAAATAAAAATTAATGTGCTCCATCCTCTGCTAAAGTGGTAGGATAATTTTGATATGCAGAAATATCAGGCTCATTACGAGCGCCGTTAGTTAACCATAAAACTCTGAAATCGTGAAACCCAGAAGACATCTGCCTTGTGCCTAGATCTTTCTTTTTATGTTCCGCAGACAATATGCCCGTGTCGTAGACCTCCGGTCTGTCTCCAGTGTTGTCTCTCTGTTGCCCTCATAAAAATATACAACACAACGTATATCTTCAGGGTTAGCTTTGGCAAGACAAGATTGCTGTACTGGTCAAAGGCGAAAGCCTTAATACAATAAATAACATTTCACACTCAAAGCTTTTACTTCCCATCAGATCCGTGTGGAAGAGTGTACAATGGGGGGGAAAGCCAGTTGCCCAAAAATCTTTAGCATCATCAGTAGTGCAGTTCTGAACGGCTTTGCCCTGCTCTTCATTGCCAACAGACATTTCCTTTCCTTGTGAGTAGTCTGTATAAGTATAAAACATTCACATCCTCTCGCTCCTTTGAATGTCCCGTGTATGAATTCTGTAAAGCAAGGATTATCTCTTACCGTGGTTTTAAGCAGCGCAAAGTCATGCGGAAGAAATCACGGGTCGGAAAGGCGAGCACAATAAACATTTGTGACATTCTCAGACGCTTCAGTAACGCAAGTGGCCTCGTTGGGGGAATTTGTACATTTTTAAAGCAAATTTACTTCTCAGATGTACTACTCTTGTCAGTGATTTTGAGTTCCCTCCAGACTGAGGGAAGCTTGAAGGAACTCGCAGAGTGCCATGCACGTGTCTGAGTGCGGATGTCAGGTGGAAACACGTCTCTCCTGCTGCTGTGGGAAGCTGTGATTCTGAACCTGAGCCCCTACTTGAGAGGTAAGGGGGCAGCAGCCTTGGCATAGTATTTGGCTAAAGCAGTCTGTCTTGCGGCTTTCCTTAGCACTTTGAAGGGCCCGGCTTTAGGCTGGCACTCCTCAGCTTGGCGTAGCGGCAGCACGGGAAGGAGAGTGGCCCGGGACGAGTGCTGTCCCTGTTTCTACTCCTGGGAACGAGTCGCTGCGCCTCTTTGTGTCTCCGTTTCCCCACTGTGAAGTGATGCCCAAATCAAATGTAAAGCTTCGTATAAAAGCCAAGGGGTTTGGTCATTAAATCCACTTCAGTGCTGGTTTATTTAGGTGGACGTGCATTATTTCAAGATTCATGTCTTCCCCTCCCCAGCTCTTCTCACTCTGCGGATCACCAGCGGCGTGGCTGTGTCAGAGCTCAGGATGTCTCTGGGTGCAGGTTAGTTTCTCTGTTCACTGCTCTGAAGAGCTCTAACCCAAATCGATGAGAAGTCACCTTCTGCCCTGCAAGCTGAGGCACAGAGTAAGGAAGATATTTGCCAGGTGTCCCCCAGAGTGCCAGTGACAGAGCCACAGGCTGGCCCCAAATCCCTTCTGCCCTCACCTTCCCCACACCTCAGCCGCAAGAGGATTCTTCCACGCGTTTGTCTGTAGAGACATTTATATAATGTGACCAGTGAAGTGTATCCTTTATGAGGGCTCTGCTTTCATCCGCAGCAACTACACTTAGTCCTAGCTTAATTCGAGCCCAAAAGCCCTGAGAATTTTTGCTGGCACGTCATCTGTCAGAGGTCTTTCTACCCAAAAAAAATTTGTGTACACCCAGAGCACACCAAGGGGAAGGATCAAATTAATTGACTTCTCCTTCTGACAAAACATTTTGTGTTGTGGGACATCATAATTTCCAGGCCCCCTTACAGAACTGTGAAATATTTGGGTGTCCCTCATCCAAACGGAGGTGGACAATGCTTTTGTTCTCTTCTCTCCATGCCAGTAAAGTCCCAGGAACCAGACTGGAACAGTGGGGAGGCAGATGGAAGTGAAGCAGTGATGAAATGCAGCCATCCATAGGTCAGCTATGGATGAAAACACTAAACATTTCATTAAACATTTCATTACATTACGAAACTGCTGGTGTGGGGAGCGCAGCCGACGGACAGGCACCTCCAGCGCAGGAGAGCAAGTGTGTGGAGCAGTTCCAGTGTGAAGGCATCGACCCTAACAGGTCCCAGTTCAAGCTCCTGAGTCCATTTTCGGACAGGCGAAGGGCGTCTCTGCAAGTCAGGGATATTTGGACCCTGTCTAGACCAGGTCTGCCCCAAATCTGCCTCGCCAGCGCGTGAGCTGTGAGATGCACTGCAGTCTGGCCTTCGTGTTCGTTTCCAGTAGGAACCGTGGGAGTCAGCGACGTTGCTCCGGGTGAGCTCCTCTGATCTGTGGGGCACGAAGTCCCACAGAGTTTCTTCTGTTGGGTTGTGAGTTACGGCTTTGCACATTGGTTGTGCTCCCTGCAGCGAAGGTCATTTCTGTTCCTATAAGCGACCTTGGTTTTCCACGAGGTTCCGGGGAGACCTTACAGCGGCCTTCCAGTGCCTAAAGGGGGCTACAGGAAAGCTGGGGAGGGACTTTTGACTAGCAACAGGACGAGGGGTAATGGCTTTCAACTGGAAGAGGGCAGGTTTAGATCAGACATTCGGAAGAAATTCTTCACTGTGAGGGTGGTGGAGCACTGGCCCAGGTTGCACAAAGAAGCTGTGGGTGCCCCATCCCTGGAAGCACTCTAGGCCAGGTTGGACGGGGCTTTGGGCAACCTGGTCTGGTGGAAGGTGTCCCTGCTCCTTGCAGGGAGGTTGGAATGAGATGATCTTTAAGGTCCCTTCCAACCCAAACCGTTCCATGATTCTATGAGTGTCCTTCAGAGGAAATAATCCCTGTTGAAGCAGGGCCAGGGGAGGAAGAGGTACAATAGCATTAACTGAGGGGAGGCCACACTGCATTCTGCTCCAGAGATTTTCTTTGAGCTGATTAAATTTCCTTCATAAATCCACCTAGGGGAAATTATAGAGGGCATAGGATGTTTTAAATGGGCCTGTCAGCCCTGGAAGTCCACTAGTTGCTGTTCCTCAGTGGCCACGTCCATAAAGCAAGCAAAAAGGAAAGAGCAAAGGGACTGCGTCTGGAAAAAATATTTCAAGTTAAAGCAGCTTAAAAAATGTGTTGCAAACAAGAGCGGAAATTTATCTCCAGATTCAGCGCTGGGGAGGGTTGGGAGCAAGAGAAAAAGGGTGGAATGGGTGATGTTGGCTTGAAGATGTGTATGGCCGTCTGTCGTCGTCGTGTGCTGACAGAGCCGGTCGGCGCAGGCGGCATCACTGGGTTGCATCCAACACAGGAGCAATGGGCTTTGTGCCCCGGGGGACAAGGAGAAGCAAACGCTTGCCTAAGTCCAGGTAGGGCTGTAGCACAACAAAGGAGTCCTCCAAGGAAAATGGAGGCCGTGCCAGGAGCCAGAGTGTCGGTCCTGTTGCTGGGTTAATGTGTATTTTAGATTAAAACCGCAGAGTTTTCTTTGCGCTCTTCTGGAACAGAGTGAAATAACTTTGCAGAGGGTGATTGAGAAGGAAAATCTCTGCTTTCCAAGAGCTGGTAAGGGGTTGTGTTGCTTGAGCCCCGGGGGAAACGTGTTTTATCAACGTTGAACGCTTTGCTCAAGAGAAATCTTTGCCTATCTGTTTCCTCCCTATTTCCACCTACCTGAGGACAAGGAAAAAAAACAAAACCAAACCCATTTCAGGCAGAAACTGCTTTTCCCCAGAAGGGCAGAGCCATGGGAGGCTCTCAGATATCCTCCAAGGACTTTGCTGTTGTGGTTGATTTCGTGCAGAAAGCCTTGAGAAGCTGCAGCGACGAGGCGGAGTGAAACCCCGAGACAGCCGTTAATTGTTCTGTGCAGGAACGTAACAGCGACCAGGTTTGGAGTTATTGATCCTCACGGAGTTCGACACAGTCAGAGGCAATTTGGGGTGGAAATTTGGGAAATGCATTAAATACAACTTTCTTTTAATAGGAATTTGTAGGTCGTTTAGGGCTTAACGGTCTCTATCCAGAGCTATTTGCTTGGGAAGCTTTAAGAGGAGAACAGAGGCAGGGAAGCAGCCCAGCTTGCACTGGGGAGAGGGATCGAGTGCCCCAAGGACGCGTGCGCAGGGGTCAAACCGCGCGGTGGGATACGGGCTTCGGAAACGCGCAGGGTAAAAAAAATCCAGAGGAGGAGGGTGCAGCCGAAATCCAGCTCTGTTGGGTGCCAGTGGGGAAAAAGCACTGAAGGCTGCTGAGGTTAAGTAGTGATGTTAGTTTGGGAATATATAGCTAAAAACTACAAGCAGCCTTGGGGGGCGGTGGGGTGGGAGGCATCTTGTCGAGCTGGAGGCCAGGGAGGAATACCAACTGCAAGGTCATGCCAAAGATTTCGGCTCCCAAGCAATGGCCTTTTCCACCCCGGCTCTCTGGAGAGAAAGGAAAGAGAGATGAGAAAGGAGGGAAGGGAATGCAGCATGGATGGATTTCAGCCGCTCCCTTTGCTTTCCAGCAGAGGAAACGGAGGGGGAACCGTTCCGAAGGCAACGCTCAGGTGGCTGCTGATGCTCAGAGAGACCCAAAGCACAGAGCACGTCCAGGCAGGACATCATGTCGTGTTGGGAGTTCTCCAAACAGAAAGTGAGGATAAGTTATGCATTTTTCAGGAGGGCCCAAGTGTTGCAGAGGGTGAGCTGCAGCGGGATGGGCGGGAGGGCATGCTTTGGAGAGGAGCTTCTCTCCAAAAGTGATGTCAGGAACGGGAAGGAAATTGAAAGTGAGCAGAGATTTGTCAGCATTTTTAGATAAAAGTAAAAATCGCTCCTGTCTGTGCTTCCTTGAGTGTTTTATTGGTTCTGCTGCTTGTTTGCAGTCTGCCAACCACAGTGTTCTTAAGGAAAATACTCAAGCCGTAGGGATCAGGAACCCAAAGCTAAGCCCAAATGTTCTGTTTTCTGTTGCCTGGGGTAGCACAGCTGGTTTGACCTTCTCATTACTCTTCTTTTTAGTGCAGTTTGACCTGTGAATTATATTTTTAATATTTTTTTACTCTGCTATGCACCGGAACATAGAGAGAAGCACAGCTGTATGTCAGAAGGCATTGGTTACAAAGGGAACCGAGCTCTCAAGGGCTGCACTGCCGGCTTTGACCACGGCCATCCCCTTCCGAAATGGGGGTGGAAGGCGTAAAATGCATCTGTCCAAAATCCTTGCCTAGCTCTGTTATGCATATCTTAATTAAAAGAGTTTATAGAGTACTGCAGATGACTGACAGGGCGGACCTGGAATAAAAGTTTGTAATTATGACTTTTGTATGCATCTTCTAAACCTGTTAATTGGATTTATTTTAATAATAGTCTGGACTTTTTCCGAAACAAATACCTGAAGAGATGTAATGTCCTGCTTGATGTTCCTGACACGGTAGTCTGGTGCTTATTGGTATCGGAAGGCTGAAAAATTATTTTCTTTGAGGGAACGGTTCAATATTGTAGTAGTATTCTTTTTTTTCGCCTCAGACTCCGTATCTCCCACAATACAACATGGATGACAAAAAATGACCCCTTTTGTTCCCCTTGTCTGATGTTACCGATGAATTATCATTCCTGGAGCTGTGTGTTTGTCGGGACTGGCAGAGGAGTTAATTGCATAGCCAGGGAGCTGCACGTTAAATAACGCCCGGCGGTTTGTTCGGAGGTTTATTGTTCCTGCTCTGATGAAACACTGCTGTGCTTCCTTTCGGGCCAGTTCAGCTTCTCTCCGCACTAAAAATAGCGACTAACAGCCCAGTGAACAACACTGCCAAGAGATTCTGGGGTTTTTTTTTCCCCCAAGAGCCAGTTTCTGTGCAGAAATACTGCTTCTTAATTAATCATTTATCCACTTCATTAGGTATTGTCAGCAATGGGATAAGAAATCGGGCTGCTGAGATGATGAACATTCATGTTTATTTTGCTTTCTGGGGAGCTGGAGATGGTTTAAATGAGCGGATGTGTTAGAAACACAAAAAGCAGAGTTTTCAGGTGGGTCAGGGCAGACCGGCTTTATTTCTGGGTTTGTCCGTCCGCTGCCATGTCACCACGCATGTCCCCACGATGCCCCAGCCTCCACGCCGGCACCCAGGCACCCTCTGAAAAGATAATTTCTCTTCCTTTTCCGTACCTCTCGCTGCAGGTACGGACAGAGTCCGGCTTCCGTCTTTTCAGGGGTCAGGGCCGCAGGTCACAGCGAGGATAAAATTGGTGTGGAAGTGCCATCTCAGGTGCTTGGCTCCCGCCGCGTCGCTGGCTGGAGGAGGCCGCTCGCTCTGTGTGGAGGCACGTTGGAAGGTTGGTCAGAGCCGTGGAGCTTGCTTTTCATTAGCAATTACTTAATAGGTGATTAAGAAGTGTCAGGAGCTCACAGCAGGCGTGAATAATTTGGGAAGGACGCAGTCATACGTATCCTCTTGAGTTACTGGGATACTAGAAAGATGGATTTGCCATCTATTAACTCTTTATAATCTGTTCATTTTCGATATTTTATCTCACATTTCCTTTAGAATGAGCTAAACCTGAGCGATCACTACCACTGTCTGAAAAATATAGAAGAGAGAAGATGGAAAGAGGGAGATAATCTAAGTGTTTGTAAGACTTTCTGTGGCCTCTGGTAGAGATAAATGAGAGACCTGCTCCAGGTTGGGATGGGATGGGGTGGGGTGGGGTGGGATGTACATGGGTATCTTTGCCGCGGGAGCTCAGGAGTTAAGTAAAGCAGGAGGTACGTGGCTGGAACCGGTTACCGCGTGCGTTAGGGGAAAATTGGGACTGTGCTGGTTCCCTTCTCGCTGGGCGAGATGAAATAACCAAGGAGGAGGGAGAGACCTTGCACATCGCTGTTTAGTGTGATGCATCAGGGCAGCAGTGTGGGAACGGCCCAACCGGGAGGTTTATTTCTCCTGCTCAGGGTTTATCCTTTATAAACTGCATATATATGTATGTAAAGGATACACATTTCTTAAAAAGCCCTCAATGAGGGGACTGCAGTAAACTTCATTTCAGGGGTTCACCAGCCGACTCTCACATCTGGGCCCCAAAGCATCTGCTCTGCTGAGAGTCTGTGGGGTGCTCCGAGTCCGGACAGATGAGCAGCAGGGAGATGCTTTGTGTGGTCACCTCTCACCTTGTCTCCGTTTAATGAATAAACATCTCCTCTTGTTATTAATTCATCCTTTCTATTTATTTATTTATTTATTTATTTATTTGCTGCTGCTGTCACACTGTCAGTCTGTCCTGTGGCAGAGACAGACATGAAATCCATTTGACTAAATAGAAACGCAAAGACAAAGTGGTCCGAAGGACAAGCTTTAGGAAAACACGGGGAGAAAGAAAAGAAAAGGAACCTCTGATGCAGAGAGTCCATCAGTGATTGTTATATTTCTGTAGTGACTGTCTAGCTTCGTAATGTTTCGCGCAAATAAAAAGGACGTGGTACCACTGAAACAGGGACTGCCTTTTTATGCATTCAGCAGCAGCAATTACACTTTGCTCTGTATATTCCAGACTTTATATCTAATGACAATAGCTGAGTATACTGAATTTATTATAACCAATTAGGAACCCTTTTTACCTAAACAGAGAATTCTTATTCATGGTGGTTTTTTGTAATCTCAGAAGTATTCATTTAAAATTCAAATCCAAGAAACTTTGACTGAGACGAATGTAGGATGTAGTTAAAAAAATCAAAACCAGAAAACCCAGAAAGATGACTTAAAGCAAACCAAATAATCGAGCAATTGATTCATCATGCTGCCCATGGATCTTTGCTCTTATCCTTGCACTTTTCAGCTTCAGGGAGGATACACAGTCCAGGAAAAGATGTACACTGCTTCTGTTGAAGAGAAAGCAAGGGTGAGAGTGAATCTCCTCGGGAAGGGCTGGGCAGCATCCATCCTGTAGAAGAGCCTGGGGAAAAGTCATAGCATCACAGAATGGTTGGGTTGGAAGGGACCTTAAAGATCACCCAGTCCATTTCCCCTGCCCCCTTCCACCAGACCAGGTCACTCAAAGCTCCATCCAACCTGGCCTTGGACACTTCCAGGGATGGGGCATCCTCAGCTTCTCTGGGAAACCTCTTCCAGTGTCTCATCCTTTGCCTGTGCATGATTCCGGAGGACAGTTCCGCAGGTTCAAGATGCAGATCTTGGCAATGGCCAATGGATTCCCCAACACACCAGCCTTCTGTGGTCCCTCCAGTCAAAACCAGTGTGATGTAGGCCTGCAGTTGCATTTCAGTTCCCCTGGGAAGGCCTCTTCTAGGGGTTTAACACAGATATTGGCTGTACTTAAAAACTAACGCTAACCTGGATCTTCCCCGACGCTCTTCTCATACCCCAAAGGGCAGAAGCAGCAGCACCAGCGATGAGCAGACTCTTTCAGAGACCAGCTTTGAAATGGACACCCAAAGGATTTAATTATTTCCCCGAGTCTCGATGCTTTGACAATTTCCTGTGCAACTCGGGCAGCTTGCGCGTTCGTTTCAGTTGAGCTTGCTGGCACACAGCTGGCGCGAGCAAGTGTAGGGATTAATTATAGACCTGGCCACGTGCTTCACCTAGCACCAGCTCCCCGGGTTTGTAGCTAATTTCACGTTGGCAGGCTCCATCCCTACGACGACGGGAATGGAAGCGGGCTGGTACGACACTGCTTTCACCAGCGTAATAAATTCTGAGTGCTCCGCTCGATATTCTGCAAAATAGATTGGAAGCTGGGGAGTAGATTTTGCTTGTTAAATCCATGTGCGTTTCTGGAGTGCAGTAGGGAAGCGGTGATTAGGTCCTGCTCAGCCCCTTTGAGCTCCCTTCCCCTGGGCTGTGATGAGTTGTGGAAGGAGAACAGGGTGTTCTGGGGTAGGAGAACAGAGGCAGGAGGTGAGTTCAGGGAAATTTGTATTTTTTTCCAGCGCATTTCCAAATAAAGCAAGGCTGACGATCCCAAGCCATTTCTCTTACTGAGGTACTTTTCCTCGTTATCTGCTGCCACCTCCCCTTCCTCTGGCGTGTTGTAGGGTAGACGACTGGAACAGCACTTTGGGATGAAGCTTTGATTGCTTGGTCTGTGCCTTCTCTGGAGGTTCTTCTAGGGATTGGACTAGATGACCTTTGTCCATTCCAACCCTAACCATTCTATGATTCTCAAAGCTTTTTTATCAGGCCACTGAGTTTCTCTGTGCCTTAGTTTCCCATTCTGAGGGGAAATGGGTATAATAGTTCTTATTCCTTCTCCTGTCCTTTGTCTTTTGTGTAACTTAAGTTGTAATCTCCTTGGGGTGACTAAAGTTCTTGCTGTGCCAGTACAGAGTGCTTGCAAACGTGCCAGGATCTTGTCCTGGGCTTCCAAACCCTACTGCAATGGGAATAATCTAGTGGTGAAGTCTGGGAAGTGCTTGGGATTCAGCGATCGCCCCTGTAATCTGTGCTCTCTGCATCACACCACAGGGAGCAAATCCATCCTGGGACAAGAGGTGAGGAAATACAGGGAGTCAACAAGTTCCCTCCTCACCTTCACCCCCAAGGAAAGGAAATGGCAAAGGAGAGTACTGAATAGAGGATAACAAGGTTGGTTTTCACGGCAGATTAAATAAGGCTCATTTTCCCTGCTCTGTTTGTTTCCCGACCTCTGCTGACTGTGCAAGGCCTCTCTGTCTCTTCATGGCAAACGAAGAGTCCGTTGGTGTTGGGGGAGCAGAGGAGAAGAGCTGTTCTCCTGAGGGTGCCTGCTCTCCCCGGTCCCATCCCACTTCCCTTAAAATTATCTGGACTCTTTGCCTTCTGTGAGCGCACGATAGATGATTTAGAGGTGATGTTTTGCTTGGCAGTTCCGAGAGACGACGCTGGGACAAGGCTGTAATAGAGAGGTAGAACATCCAGGCCGCTCTGGAGAAGGCCCTGAAGATTTGATCCTTCTCCCACCTGTGAAATGTCTGCCCTGTTGTGACTTTACTGGTGCGGATCCTCTTTCTTCCCATCCTCGGTACGAAGAGAGGTGTAGCTTGCAATGTTTGTACAAACTCTGAGTTAAAAATCACAATTTCTGTGTTATAATTTGGTCATTCCTTCCCGTGCACGGGAATTAGAAGGGAGTTGCCCAATTTTTAAAGAGAGTAGAGAAGAACGATGCCGGAGTCTGATGTCTAAAATGTCTAAAATGAAATTTAATTAAGCTTTCTGCTTCTTTATGGCAGCCTGAAGTTTGTTTAGCCTATCCTGAAAAATCATTATTAGACCAATAATTTCTGAGGAGCATGTTCTAGGAAACGGTGTCAATTATAACTGCGGAGGACTCGGTTATTTCAGTCTATTACCTGTAAATGAGTTATTCAGGAACAAGAAGTTCAATTGATAAAAGGCAAAAAATCAATAGGGAAGATTGCTGAGATGAATTGTGAGTTCCTAATGGATTTTCCTCCATTGAGGTTTCCAGAAGCTTTTGTAGACTCTCTGTCTTAGACCTGAATTTAAGTTTCTTGAAGCCAAATTCAACTCAAGTGAAACTTTTGGAAATCCTTGCTTTTGCCTAAAGTTTGCTAATAATTTCAAAATTACAGCCATCGGGGATAAATGATGAGAGCTGTAAAAACACACAGCATGCTTTGCCAAGGGAGTGCGGCGGCAGACTGAAAACGTGAGCCAAGTGCCGGCTAGCTGTCGGAGCGGGATGGTTACCGTGCTTGTAGAGAGCAGGTACCACCAGCAGATTCTGGTTCTGAGCACGTGACTTCTAGGCACCACTGCCCTAAAAGCAAAGAGGTGAAGAGCTTCATTGTACCGGGTCGTTTCCATCTGACATGGAGAGGACTGCAAAACACTTGTTCCAGATGATGGCTTTGTGTAAGCTGTGGAGGAAATGGTGAAAGATGGCAGGACGTCGCTCCTGTGTGCTGGGACGAAGACCCTGGCTCAGGGCCGGAGCGATTGCCTAACTGTAAGTAAATGTGCAGAATTTCTTTTGAAATCCATTTTCTGCTAACGTGTGTGAAACGAGACGGGCAGAGACGCGTTTTCAGGCTCAGCCTTGGCTGTAAACTTGTCCCTCCTCTCCCTTGGCACTCTGAAACCCCCATGTGTCTCACCAGCCTTCCTCCCGTCACCCTCTCCTCCTGTTGTCCGTAAATTCTGGTCACCTGAAGACCAGAGAAGTGTTGAGCATCCTTGAAATGTCCTTGTTCGATCTTTTCCTGTGACCAGAACAGGTATCCCAGGATGGCTGGAAAAAGTGCTGCTGACTTTGGTCTTCTCCTACCAACATTTGGCACCAGTGACACCCAAGTTTCTCATTTCCTTTTACCTTTTCCTGCTGAGCCAGCGTTTCCTGGCTCTCCATCCACCCACCTTTCATTGTCGCTGGTCGGAAGCTTAGAGCCATCATCTGCATCTCCAAGCCCATCAATTAGTTTCTGTTTTAATCAAGGGATCATATCTTTCTCTCCGGGCTCATCAATCATCTCTGGCTCTTTGTGAAGCTGCAGTCATCCATCCTTCACCTGCCTCATTACTCAGAGGAAGGTTGTGGGCAGGGAGGTTGCTGTGCCAGCGCTCCCCGCAGCGCAGGGATTGCAGCCTGCGGAGCGTTCCTCTCCAGTGGGCAGGACTTCAATATTTCTTCATTTCTTCCTCTTCAAGGGACTCAGACCATTTGAGATGAGCTTCTTTCTTCCTCATTCCTGCTGTCCTGGTTTCGGCTGGGATGGAATTAATTTTCCTCTCAGTAGCTGATGTGTTTTAGATTTCATATGAGAAGCATGTTGATAAACACTGATGTTGTGAGTTGTTGCTAAAGAGACCAAGGCCACTGCCGGCCTTCTCAGGTCTCGCTGATGTGCAGATGCAGGAAGGTGGGAAGGAAACAGCCAGAACAGTTGACCAGACTGGCCAAAGAGAGAATTCCATGCCAGAAACGCCACACTCAGTACTTAAGTTGGAGGGTGGGCCGATGAGCTGGCTCTCTTCTCTCACTGTAATCGTTCTGGGATCAGGGTTTTTTTTTTCATTCTGTGATTGCTGCTCAGAATGGGTTGTATTGGTCATTGGGTCATTGAGTGGTGAAAAAGTGTGCATCGTTTGTTTGGGGGGGGGAGGGTGAGTGAGCAGCTGCATGGTACTCGATTGCCAACTGGAGTTAAACCACGACACCCACTCAGGACGGGCAGTGATCCCCACAAGCCAAGGTGTCACACAATATCATCCAGCATCAAATGATGGCTCTGCCTCTGCCACGGGGAACAGCATGTACGAGAAGCCCACTCCAAACAGACAGTATCACCCATCAGGTGTGTATCTCTAGTTAATTAAGCATAGAGTAGACCTAATTAAATGGGAAACGGTGCCCAAAGTTAACAGCCGTCATTTCTGTCTTGTTAGTGGGGGACGATGAAGTGTCACCGTAGAGTTTACATGCATGTAAATCCCTTCCTAGGGTTAAGGAGGTTGCGACTGGGTGCTGCCAAACGTTTTCTCCTGCCTGGCCATCCCGATATCACGGCCTGCAGTGGGGTTTAGGAAGAAAACACTTCTCACCCCAGAGAGGCGTCCCTGCGCCCCGAGTCCACGCGCTGCAGGTGAAAGCGGGCTGCGACGCTGCTCGAGGAGAGGAGGGTTAACGAACACAATCCCTACCTTCCGCACAGATACGCCGAGCCGAGCGAAGCAGCAAATAAGACAAGGGTAGCGAGGCGTATTTCTCATTAAATACCGCAACTGGAAACACAGCTACTGGGGAGGGGAGCTCATTTATCATCTCTCGTGGATGACACTGTGTTTTATTTCCTCTGGGGCTGTGGGTAAACTTCTGCCTTTCTGGGCAAAGCGGGGAATCGGAGCGTTGGCGTCGCTAGTGTTTTGGCTCCTGGTTTAGTATTTCCCGTCCGCTCTGCTGCGGCTCTCGTTGATTGTGTGGTGTGATTTTGGGCACCCGGCAGGACAAAACCCTCCCCGTGCCACACAGTGCCTCTGTTCCCGGGCGCTGAGATCTCTGTTGCCTACATGGAATTAACCTTTGGATCTTGAAACTTGGCACCCTGGAATTGCTGCTCTCCCCACCTTCCCTGCTCTCTTCTTCTCGAGCCCGTCCCTTCAGAAAGCAATTTTTCAGCGGTAATGCCGGGCCTTGCCTGACGGGAGCCAGTGACAATAGCTGCTGTACCATGTGTTTATTTATTTTACAGATAGCAGCAGCTACAAATTTAGGCCCTTCCAGTGAAGTTCCTGGCAGTAATTGTCCTGCTAAATTTCTGTGCAAATTTTATACGGAGAAGTTATCGTTTGATGACCAGACGTTCCACTAACATCTCATTCATAGCAGCGGTTGGGGTCTGCAGGCCTTCGTGTGCCTGCGTGGTGTGTGACAGCTGGCTGAACGGAATAAAACGTCTCATCTTCTGGTTTGATTTTTGCTGCTGCTCGCAGCTGGGCAGTTCACAGCAGCGTGCGTCCTTCAGGTGTGGGAAGCCGTGGCGGCTGAACCCAGAAGGGTTTTGCCACCGCTGCTGAGGCTCCAGCTGGTTCAAAAGCATCTCTGCAGCCCGGAAGCGTGGGAGCCCTTTGGGGTGTTCCATCGTGTTGTTTTGTGTTTGTACCCAAGGGGTGCTGATGGGCAGGAGAGTTGGTTTGCAAGCAACGGATGCAGCAGTGGCTTACATGGAGCTGTTGGAGAGGGTCCAGAGGAGCCACGCAGATGCTGAGAGGGCTGGAGCAGCTCTGCTGTGAGGCCAGGCTGGGAGAGCTGGGGCTGTTCAGCCTGGAGAAGAGGAGGCTCCGGGGAGAGCTGAGAGCGGCTCCCAGCGCCCAAAGGGGGCTGCAGGGAAGGTGGGGAGAGACTCTTCAGCAGGGCCTGGTGTGACAGGACGAGGGGTGATGGTTTCAAAATAGAGGGAGGTGGATTCAGATTGGATATTAGGAGGAAAGTTTTCATGCTGAGGGTAGTGAGGCACTGTCCCAGGTTGCCCAGAGAGGTGGTGGATGCCCCATCCCTGGAAACATTCCAGGCCAGGTTGGTCGGGGCTCTGAGCAACCTGATCTGGTTGGAGATGTCCCTGCTCCTGGCAGGGGGGTTGGATGATCTTTAAGGTCCCTTCCAACCCAAACCACTCTGTAGTTCTATGATCAAGCTGTAAAATCTGTCTGTGTTGAGGCATTCCAGGAAAATCTGAGCAGGGATCCTGACTGCATCAGTGCCCTCCAGCAAGGACACCCAGATGTCGTCCTGGCAGTACCCAAAACCCATAGCACTTATTTTAAAGCTCACATATGAATGTCTGCTTCGGTCTACGTGATGCATGGGGGCCCACAGAGAGCTTGTCAACATCGAAGGCCGACACAAGGCTGCTGCTTTGCATGTTAATGCCCAGAGGTGCTTTGCTTTGCTTTATACGTTTTTTAACCTTCTGTGTTTATCGGTCTTCCCTGATTTCTGTATCAAATGCCTATCTTCTATTTCTGCCACGCCTCAGACATCTCACCGCGCTGATCTATTCTGGCAGATACGAAGCACCTGATTCCATCCTTCCTAGCGTGCGGTAGGACTGATTGCTCCATTCTGCCCACGCAAAATGATCTTGACTGGATCATCATGGTGTGCTCGTGGATTAGCATGGGCTTTCCTCCTTCACGTCGGGCCTTGGGCTGGCCCCAGCTTTGCCAAGCTTCACTTACTGTTTGCTCTCTAAAGCCCAGCCTGTTTTAACATTTGAGATGACAGTTCTATGAAGCGTGTACCTCACGCCTGGTACTTTCCTCTCCATTTTGTAGCTGTCATGCTACTGTGTGAGAAGGGTGGGCACCTCATGGCACCAGCCCTGGTGGGACGGGGGTTCCAGGGGCTGGAGAAATGGTGATGATACTTCTCTGTGACTCAATTCACCTGTTTTTTTTCAGCTTCCCAGTGAGGCTGAGTTACAAAGGCAGAAATGTTCCTCATGCATCAGCTGCAGCCCGCTCAGAAGCGGAAAATTGTAGGTGACGATGAGAAATCTTATGAGGAAAAATGTCAAACGCTAGTGAGCTTTCTAGTTAAAACATTGCTGCTGCTGAGTGTCATACGGAAGGGAATCACTCTCTGCGTGCGATATGAAAACTCATAGATATGAGAAGGCTACACAACCCGGGCAGAAAAATCTCTTTTTGCATTCGGTGTGATGGAGCGCAAGTCGGTTCTGATAGGAGATGCCTGCCCAAAGAGTGGTGCAAGCCAGGTAATAATCGCTGTGGGAGAGGAATTTTAAAACACCGGGACATCGCGTCTGAGTGGTGGTTGGACCGTTCATTAAGCCGTGGTTTTATTGCAGGGACAGAACTTATCCATGTGTTTGATGGGGATGAGAAACCGTGGCGGGATGGATAACAGTAATTATCCGTATTGCTGCTTATCGTTATTACAGCAGGTCACAAGGAGGACGTACAGGCTAGGGACCGTAAAGGTCATCTTTCTGATTTTAATGGCTTGAATTTGCTCTCTAGACTGAGGTCAAAGCTGGCTGTTAATCTTTGTAAACAGTTTTGGTGTATAAACTGGTTTAATCTTCCTTTTAGTAAGGAAATGCACGCTCTAAACAAATTTTTGTTCTTTATTGTCACGTCTCTGCAGCAAATGCCTAAGTTATTGGTAGAAGTTACAAAGATTTCTTCCTTGACCGGCTCAGGCTGTATTCAGTGTGGAGACTCAAACAGAGCTTATATAATTTAAAAATATTGTCTGAATAAAATGTGAAAGTGGCTTTCTCTCTAAGCTGTCGGTTTGCTGCTCTCAGTTGGAAAGAGAGTCAATGATTTTTACAGATCGTGTGCCTTTGTAGTGTAACAAAAGCCGTAGGGTTGAGTCTGAAGAGGAACTTTTTTGTCGTCTTTTTTGACCATCGAGGGTTTTACTGAATCCGCCCAGGAATAAAGAACTGGGTGTTAGCGCGGAGAGGGAACCTGGACGTATAAAGGAACCTGAACTGTTGTTCTCAACATCCCTTATCCGCCACTCGCCTGTCAGGTGTTGATGGGTTTGGGGTTTTTTAGTTTGCACCATTGTCCACAAGATCATTTTCAGCCCTTCTACTCCAGCAGCTTGCCACAGAAAGAGCTTCTTTCATTTTTCACTCACTCTGTGGTTCGACTTGAAGGCTGCCTTCGCCCCGACCCCCCTCCAGTCCTCCTAGGACTTTTTATCCCAGGAACAGTCTTTTAAATTGAAACTAAACCCTGCTACCAAAGGCAAATGGTGTACCCATGTTTAAATAAATGTAGGCAGAAAAAGTGTATTTTCCCCTTGAGGAAACACAAAAACACACGATGCTTCCCCTCATTTTTTTTCCAATGCTGTCTCTCCACAGTAAATATATTGTCTTTTCCCCACTATAGTTGCTTTGCCACATCTAACCTGGCTTCGTGGCCTCTTCCCTTTGCTGTGTCTGGGCCTTCTTCCACGCAGCTTTCTCTGCCCGCCATGTTTCCCCTTTTAGCATTTCTGAAAGAACCCAAAAGCTCGTGGCCACTGGCCTTTGCACAGAGCTGTGTAACGGAAAGTGCTCATGGCTGGTAGTCTGTCAGCTCATGCGTAGCTCCGTGAGTCTGTAGACATGTGCGTTGCTCTTAGGTGGACCCAGTACATTCCAGGAGACAGACAAATTCCTCTGCCGCAGCCTCAGGTTTCCACCTCTGGAAATCAGGAGCGATGATGGTTTAGCTCCGCTGAGTACCCCGGGTGAAAATCAATGTTTAATGGCCGAGCCTACGAGCTCAAAGGCCCGTGAACCTCTCTGAACAGGGACCTGGGGATGGAAATGTCACAATCGCCGGCACCATCCGTGGTCTCTAGGCAGTCCAGGGGCGTTGTGGCGGTGTCTGCTGCCATTTCTGAGCACCTTCTTGCGCGCAGGGGGAAACATGTTGTCAGCGAGTTCCCTCTTAATTTGCATTCTTCCAATCTAATCAAACCTTTGTAAACACCAGCTCTCCGAAAATAATAATCAACAGCCAGAGACACATCGGCAAGCTACGGGAAGGTGAATTAAGGTGCTTTTCTTGCTCCTATGCTAATCTTTTCCTAATTACGTTTTATTAATATTATGATGCAGACGCTCTCGTTTTCACTCATCCTGTCCGTAGTTAAAATCAAATTGCAAATGAATGCGCTCTAGATTTGACTTAATCACTTAAGCCTCCGACTTTCATCATTTTCATGAGCAATCCCTACAGTCTTACTAGAATTGGGTATATTCCTTTTTTTTTTTTTTTTCCCCTGTTTTTGAAGTATTCTTGCATGATTATTCTATGGGTGACATTGACACTTTGTTATGATAAATCAGCCGAGTAGTTATCATCAGCAGACGATTGGGTTTTCTTATAGTTATAATAAGGTACTTTTCATTCCACATCAGGGACAGGAGGAACAAGCAACCCCTTTTTGTTTTAAAGAGTCTAACCTTGCAGCTTTGATGTCAAAATTGCCGCAGAATAATGTTACATTCTTCCCTTTTCTGATTCCGGAGGGATGCTTTGAAAGGCCTAATCACAAACGAAACTGGAGTCTTGAGCATGGTTGTTCTCCGTAGATGAGCACGTCTCTGCAGTGGAACGGTTGGTAATCCAGGCTGTCTCCAAGCATACGGAGTCCGTGATCCCCATTTCCGGGAACGTGTGGCAGGCCCCAGCTTCTCGGGACAGCGTGCAGTAGGATATCAAGAACCTGTGTTATTTAACGTGGAAGCTCTTGACTTGGTTTGGGGTGGGCTGAGTGATGACCGTCACTTCGCGGGGTACTGCTGCGGCTATCACAATATGCTTTGGTTTCTTTAAATGTTATTGTTCAGGTGCAGCGAAAGAGTGACAAAAAAAAAACAATGAAAGGAATGTAAATGTACATCATGCTGAATTTAGAAGGTTTTGCTCAAGATGTGTTTTGATAGAAATGCCAAATTCCATCAGCTCGGTTTATTTCAGGTGGCTCTTGCAAATCCTCCTGCTGGCTTGTCCATCTGTTGATGCTGATGTTTTCTATTTTCTGGTTATTTTAATGGAGAAACGAGGATACCCTTCACCACTACGGACAATTTTGAAAATGTTGCCAACATTCCATAGCTCATCAAAGAAATGTCAGCCCATGAGTTTGTTTCTTTTCCGGAAGAAACAAAATAATGCCTTGAGAAGAGAAAATATTTCTTGGTTGACAGAAACTGTTTAAATGCATAATTATCACTGGGAGGGAGTCATTAAGATGATATTTATTTTTTTTTATTTGACAAATGTATTGAATTATGAGTTGCGTCAGAAGCGTTTCTAGGTCTAGCTTAAAGACAGAAATGCAAATAAGATGCGGTGGCATCCACTCGAGCTAACGTCCCCTCACCGCTGTTGTGTGCTGATTAAAGGGCTCCATTCTGATCCCACAGCTCCTAAAAACGGATGGAAATGCCTTATTATCCAGACGTTTGTCCTGGACTTTCTCTGGTTTTGCTGAGATGAGTCTGTGGACCTGTGTTCATTAGGGGGTGAGATGCAGTTTTGCGTGGAGGGTGAGTTCAAGTCCTGCACACGCTTAAACGCCACTCAAGCGTTGGAGAAGAAATGTGAGGTCTTTTGGAAAGCACGGTTTTAAGGGGTTAAGTGGGACTGAAGAGGGGCAGAGTTCTCCTGCAAAGGACTTGGTTTTCACCCCGATGGCGTGAAGGAGGGCATCTTCATTGCATCTCCTCACTTTTCTGTGCCCTCTCCTCCACTCCACAAATCTGGCGTTTGCTGAAGAGCCAAGGAGAGGAGCAAGCTGCTGAGAACAGAGCTGCCCTTGCAGGAAGATTTATTCACAGCTGAGGAGAAATAGTCACATTAATGTGGAAAGAGAAGGGCTGATGTTATGAAAACGCTGCCGCAGTTGAGGCCGAGTTAAACGGAGACAAGTGTTTCTTACCTTGCACTAATTGCCGTAGGCGTCAAGTTGCACAAGTTGACCCCGGAGTGTTTTTGTGCAAACAAACCACTTTATTCATCCTCTCTTGCTGCGAATTTTTCTGTATCTTACCCAGATTATTTTTTTTTTTAGATCCAGCTTTTATCTCCTCGCAGAGCTCTGTTTCTATCTGCACCAAACTATGGTCACAAAAAGACAGAGGAGCGTCGCTGACAGAGTTAGAGAGGCAGGGACTCAGAGATACTTAATGGCATTGTTATCCGGCAAGTGCCCCAGAGACAGCGTAGATTGCAATAAACGGCCGACATCCCTGATTAAATTGCCTCCATCACTGGAGTGAATTGTGCGCGTCTTGCCAGAAAACTGGATTTTTCCCCTGCAGCGCACGATATATTTGCTTTCAAAGATGCAAAGACTTTCAAGAGGAGCAATTGGATATGCAGCCTGTCACGCCGAGCCGGGACGTTCTCGGGCTGAACGCGGTGATCTATAGCGTAACATGTTGGAACTGGGAACCGGTTCCTGTTACTCATTAATCTTGAAGTGCCGAGGAGAGATGCCCTATGTCGTGTGCCAAAGTGCAACAGGCACGTACCGTTAAGGAGCAGTAATTAGAGCTGTTCCTGGCTTTCCAGCTATTCCCTCAGCTCTTCCCAGCTCTCCACGTACGTTTTCCTCGTGGGCCCGTAGCTGATAGACCAAGCGACCCAGACATTTGGAGCAGGTACGTCTCAGATGTTTTCTTAAAACAAGCTGCATGTGCGGTTCCAGTTTCAGTAACAATTAAGTGTCCGTAGGAACAGATTTTATTTAAGAAAAAAAAAAATAATCAAGGGGCCTGCAATGTGTATTTTTCAGCCAAATTTTAAGTGGGCGGATTTCAATATTGTCGTTGCTTACCTTAATTGCAATTATTCTTAATTGTGGGATTCCTCTTTGGTTTATAGATAGTAAGGGTGAGCCACTCCCAGGCCAGCGATGACTGCCGGCTGTAAAGGACAAGTGATGGATGTTCAGGGCCAGCGCAAGAGGGTTTGGTCTCAGTCCAGTTTCCAGTAGCCTTGTATCCACGCTACAAAACTAGGACATTATGGAATGGCCAGCAAACGGATGGAGTCAAAGACTCGGCGGGCCGTTAATACCGAGGCAGGGTACTGGTGTGCAGGGTACAACCTCGCCGCTCGGAAGGCACAGTGCTACGGGCACCTGTTCATGATTTTGAGTCACCAGCGGGTTTCCCCCTCTGTAAAATGCAGCTCACTGCCCTTCCAGGAGAGCTGCGGAGATGGTCATCGCGAGGTTGTGATGCGTGTGGATCAGAGAGGAAGCTGTGAAAATAGTTAATTCCTTATTTCTGGTTACTGTGATAGGTGGATGCTGTTAGTCACTAAATGGGCATGCATCTGTGTCTCTGGCCAGGTTGTCATTTTAGTGTCGTATCCTGCTGTAGAAACTCAAAGGACCATCTTCCCTGAGAGATACCAGCTACTTCCTTACCTTCTGTAAGAAAATTTCATGAGTGATCAATGCAGCCGAGCACTAAAGATTAGGCAGCTCCAGTGGCGGAGGGGAAACTCTGCTGAGGAGACTTCACAGAAACCTTAATTGCCTGTTGCTCGGCATCGTCAGTTTGATGCGCTGGCATTTGGAGATATTGAGCACCTCTTTTTACAGCGCAGTGAAGCCCTAACAGGGACAATCAATTATGCCAGTAGCAGTCGTCGTCTACTTTTGCAGCGTGAACATCTACTCTGTAAATTAAAGAAGAAACTCTCTCACTGAGCAGCCAAAGAGGGCTCGCATCTTCTTCTGAAGACACGTGTTCTTCCCCATATGCACGTTGCAGAAACATGGGGGCAACTGCCCTGGTTTTGTCCGTTGGTTCTGGCCAGCACTGTGCGGTTCAGGGGTTGGAAGCCCGGTCGCTCACTGCTGGAGCTGAACAAGTTCTCCTTCGTCTTTAGCAAAGCCTCAGAGGGAAAGCAGAAATAAAAATAAAATCCTGGTGAGAATAAAGGTCACTGTGAGAGAAGGCTGGATGAGGCTCTGAGCAACCTGATCTAGTCAGGGATGTCCCTGCTTCTTGCAGGGGGGTTGGACTAGATGACCTTTGAAGGTCCCTTCCAACTCTAACCATTCTGTGATTCTATGATTCTATAAGGGATTCAGGATGAAAAGCCTCAGGAGGAAACAATCAGTAACAGCTCTCCAGGTATCAGAGAGGAGGGGAGGGAGGTTTGTGCCCACAGCCTCTACGAACAATGAGCCGCCTGAAAGGAAAAGCAGCGGCGCTGGTGAGGGGCGTTTGCTCTTTTGCTTTCAGATCCAAAGGCGACCAGCAGCCACAGAGTGGGCCGCTCTTTACCGGATGGCATGACAGCAGCGGAGCGCACGTGATGGAAGCATCCGGATGTGCAGAAAGTAGTGAGATGCAGGAAAGAAGCATGAATGTTATCAATTCAATTTGACTTCAGCGTTATTGGTTTTCCATAGTGTTGGGAAGTGCCAGATGGCTTTGCTTTTCTTTTCCTTTTTATTTGTTTTAGATAATAACGAAAAGTCTTTGAAAGATGGAAGGAGTAAGAATTACCAGCCCAGGTCGTATCGGGGGTCTCATCTCTCGAGTTCTGGGTGCTGCCAGTTTCTGAAGAGGAAGGTGGGGTGGGAGAATCTCAGCTAGTACGGGAAAAGCAACGCTCTCATGAAAGCTTCATCCGTATTTCACAGCAAGGGAGGACGTCAGGGCCTAAATCACAAGGTTTTGTATCTTGTACTGAATTCAGTATGATTGTGGTACCCCAGGCCGCTTTTATCTTCTCCCCACATATCCAAGAACTAGAAACATGTTTGGTTTTAGGGATGGCAGTAGGAAAATGGAGGAGCTTAGCTTTTAGCAGAGAAGGCCTAACGTACCGAATGAAAACCTTGAAATGCCGATGTGTTGATCCTGAGGTGGAAACCTGAATCTAAAGCCCCAGAGCTCAGTACATGTGCACATGGTGGACGTATTTCTGTGTTCTGCGTCTACGGTGGGCTGAGCCCAAAACACCCATAGCTCCTTCATGACGCCTCTCGACTGTGGGAGACTCAGTTCGGGTCCGGTCAGGGCTGCCAGGAGCCCTGGGTGGCCTCAGACAGGCCCCTGCTCAGTGGCAGCACGAGCCCTTCCCTCGACTTCCACATCTCCGTCACCCAGGACCTGGGCCCTGCGCTGGGATCTCCGGGCGAGAGCTGCCAGCTTCTGCCTTGTTGTCTGTTTACTCTTTTCTCATCTCTTACATTCATGTATATTTATGTGAAGCTCCAAAATAGCCAAGAGCACTTTAATCAGAGGACTATCTGCAGCCTAATCAGGGATAATACTAATCAGGAAGTTCAGAGCAGGCCTCAGCACTTGCTGCAGGAGGGGAAAGTTTACTCCCAACTGCAGAGCAGAGCTTGGCGACACGACTTTTGCATCTGCCCTAGTTACCGGCAGAGAAAAACAAAGATTTACTGTTTACATCTGGCGTTTTAAAGCTTCACGGCAGGAGCGATGGATGCTGGATATGTCATAGGAGCCAGTGGTGTCATGAGGAAATTATGCAAACAGCGCGATGCTAATTTAGATCCAGTGTCTCTTGGGTTTCCAGCCGTAGGGATCTCGCGTTGCAAGCCAATCTGTCAAAATCCCATCTTTTTTTTCGTCACGTGGCTTGGGTTGAGTACATGCTCTGGCTTGCAGGAGGATGATTTTAGTGCAGAAAAGCTGGGATGCTGCTTCTGTGTATATTTTTTTTTAAATCATTGGCTTTGCAATCGTGGTAACTAGGGTTTTCTGACAGAGGTTGTATTCAAAAGGGAGGGGAAAAGGCTGCAATATAAATAAAGGGAAAACTTTTTAAGGTTTAGCAAACTTAAAATTAGAGCTCATGAGGGTTTAGACCTGCCAGGCAATATTGTACAGCTGCCTAACGTGTTGCCCTTTCTGGAGCTGAGAAATTTTTTTTTATTCTCACTCAGACGCAGAGTTTTGCAGAAAATCCCTTTGCATGATTCAGATGAAAGTCTGTGCTTCCTGAAGTCTTCTCAGATATAAATGACAAAAGCTCCCATTATCTGCCCCGTTTTTCAACGGCAACTTTCTAGGATAAGGAACTGCAGTGCTCCTGGATTATATCTTTAGTGCAGATTTTCCACTAAGGTTTTATTTTTAAAGCATTCATCTTTAGAAATACGTGGATTTAAAAATAAATAAATCGTCTCTTAGGTCACAATCCCGCTTCAACTGAAGCCGAAGGAAGCAGCATTAGGCGATAATTTCTGTCTCGTTAGCACACGTCTCTGCTTGCTCGATGTCTTTCTTCCCTTTCCCTCGGATTAAGCAGCAGCCGTGGGCCCAATCTCCCGCGGCGTGAGTCGCGTGGACGGAGCCACGTGGGCCTTAGGATGCAGAAACTGGCCCGTCAAGGTGGAAGGCTTTTCCCGCCTCCGCTCTGGGGAATGACCCTTCTCAAGCTGATAGCGACTTGTTTCACGAACAGCGAGACGCGGTGTTGATGCCGAATGGTTCGGTTGGCTCTGGTTTGGTGCCAGCGTAAGTACAACGGTGGCCGTCGGGGTGCCGGGTATCACAGGCCAGAGGAGGAAGGATTTTTCCCCTGCCCTGCAGAAAGGAGAACTGAAGGTTCTTGGTCACCATCACCAGGTGTCCCGCAGTCGATTTCTTCTGAAATCCAGCCACTGACAAACGTGACACGTGGCAAGATGCCTCTTGCTATGGACTGACTTAAAACCGCGATAAATTTTACGCCATGGCAAATTGGTGGGTTTCCATTTGCAAGGGGCAGGTGGGCCGTGTAAAACCGAAAAAACCCGAGCTGGCTGCGAGTGGTGATCCTCTCAGATGATGCTCCTGTCCTCCCTCTTGCCTTCACGCCGAAGCAGTTGTGTGAACAAATTCGAAGTAGTGGTTGTGGTAGATTTAAAGCCATTGCAGTGCTGATGAGCTGAGAGTTTACAGCCATCACAAAAGGGTGGGTTTTTTCTGTCATTTTAATTGCTAGCACAAAATAATTACCTTTTTTTTCTCTCCTGAGAAGCAACAAAATGACAAAGCAGCAAAATAAAAATTTGTGTGATCTTCTTCACAGAGCAAGCAAAATCGGGTTTGCAAAATAAAATCAAGGAATCAATCACTTTCCACACACAAAGCTTGGTTTTAAGTAATTCTTGAAGCAGGATATGTTTTAGGATCGGAGAAGTGGCTGTAATCAAAATGCTGGAAGAAAATGGGATTCGTTCAGAAAACGAAGTACCTCATTAAAAATCAATCTCTTTTCTCCTCCTTCAGATGATGTATTGATTATAACACTTTAGCAGATCTCATTATAGTTACATTTTCTTGAGACAAGGGGAAAAACCCCACCTTGTGTCATATTCATTGAAGTATTTAGCTGTCTGCAATCTAATAGTCAGACGAGTTATGGAGGAAGTTGGGTATCCACCACCACGGTCACATGGGGAAGGTTGGTGCTCAAGGCGTTTATCTCCGCTTATCTCCATTGCTCTGATCCTAATTGCTGCCCTGACTCTGTGGTGAGTCCATGGCTGCCTGGCGCTGCTTCGGTCACTCTTCCCTCGGCGTTGGGCCTGTTCTCCTGGGAAAAGGCGAGATCCTTCCGTCCTTGCAGAGCGTGTTGCTAGAGATTTGCGAGTGAGAAGAGGGAAACAAGCTGTTGAGGGGAAAAGGTTTATTATTCAAATTCCATTTCCTGATTACCAGCACGCCGACTCTCTTAGTATATGAGCAGGCAACTCCCTTGCCTCTTGGTGCTCATCAGTTATTTTCCTTCTTTCCCTGGCAAAGCTAACCCAGCAGGCACGAGCGGAGGCTTCAGAGTTCGTTCGCGATGTTGTGGTCTTTCCTTCTTTACTGAAAAAGCTCTGAGTGTGATTTGAGGTGATGGCGTGTATCTGCACCTGAGTTAGGCTGTAAATTGTGCTTCAGAATATGGATAGGAGTGAGCCTAAATGTGAATCTTGTCTAACCATCCAAATCACAGAAGGGTTTGGGTGGGAAGGAACCTACAAAGCCCACCCAGTGCCACTCCCCTGCCAGGAGCAGGGACATCTCCAACCAGATCAGGTTGCTCAGAGCCCCGGCCAACCTGGCCTGGAATGTTTCCAGGGATGGGGCATCCACCACCTCTCTGGGCAACCTGGGACAGTGCTCCACCACCCTCAGCCTAAGAAATTTCTTCCTTTTATCTGGTCTGGATTTTCCCTCTTTTAGTTTAAAACCATCACCCCTCGTCCCATCACACCAGGCCCTGCTGAACAGTCTCTCCCCATCGTTCCTGCAGCCCCCTTTGGGCACTGGGGGGCCGCTCTAAGGTCTCCCCGGAGCCTCCTCTTCTCCAGGTGGTGATCTCTCTACCTGCTCAGTCATCAGTAACTAAAGCTGATGACAGTGACATCAGTATGATGTTGACGATGACGTGACATCACTCCCAGTGACACTCAATTCTCTTGAACACTTTCCCTATCCAGTCAACTGGAAGATCAGATGGAGCTGATGCCATAATCTGCTATTGATCTTCATTCACGGATCTGAAAACCCTTCGAAGCCGAGCCGAAGGTGCTCTGGCGTTGTCGGGGATGAGCAGTGCCCCACCAAACCACAGCCCAGCGATGCCAGCCAACTGCGTCACCGGGAGCAGTTTTTTGATACCAGGAAAAATGCAAATGTGGCAGAGCTTCCCACTGCCCTGCTTGAGCAGCCGTGGCAGGTGCTGATTTTTATAAGACACAGGTGCTAATTACTGGGAAATGGTTTCCTGAGAGATACCAGTCCCCCAAGGGGAAGAGCTGGCGGAGGCATTATTTTCCATCTAATCTATTAAATTTAGAAGCTAGGATGGCTGCCACCTGGGAGACCCCTGCGATTGTTGACTTAGGTAAGCACACTAATTTCCACTGCTCTCCTCCCACCACATTTTCTCCATTCCTATGTCAGCTGCATATCACCAAAATTGCCCTGGCCGAGACCAAGTTTTTACTGCGACGAACTGCGCCGAGAGGAACAAGGTCTCTATCTACCCAGGACGTTCTTCTTCCCAGACGTTACTCCCCACAAGATGCAGACGTTTTGTAAGGTTCTTGGTTTGACTTTATCTCAATGAGTACCTGAAACAAGCAATGGCAGATAAAAACTTGCCATGGAGAAGCAAATTGATGTGAAGAACATCATTTTAAGTCAGAGGTACAGCCGGGGTCGTGCTTGGTGATGAATGTGGTGAAAACAGCCCCACCCTATTCACTCACCCACCACCTCAGACACGGCTCGGGGGACGATTCACCATCGCTGAGCATCTGTACAGCTTGCTTGGGGCTGGTGACGTCCTTGAGGAACCCTCCTATCACCACGACGTTGAGTGTCTGCCGTCTTCCTTCTGCGCTAGGCTGTAGTTGCGAGTTGGCCTGCTCTGTAGCAGCACGGACACGTGCTCCGTCGTGCTGTGTAGCCCAAATGTCCCTCCAGTGGTGGAGTCACGGGCTCCAGCTCAGTCCATCACCCTGCCGTTGATCTCAGTGGGCTTCGGATCGGACAGTAAATCTTTACGATGTGTTTTACTCCTTGTTTCCTAGCTCCTCACTACTTTTTTTGGTTTAATGCAGGCCTTTCCACATTACTTTAACAAAGTTTTATGTGGTTTAATTTCCTTTTATTACTTTGTAGCCGATTTCCAACTGCTTCGCGAGACGAGTCAATGAGACAGAGCTCCTAATAAACCTGCATTTGTCAATGCCTCGTTTTGCTCTCTTTCATCTCTAACTACTATCCAATCACTTGGACAACCGGCGCTTCTGAGCTCGCAATTAGGCCCATGCTTTCTGCTTCTGATGAAGGAAGATTAATTAAACCAGTGCTTTTCAAGACTACAACAAATGCAGGAATGTTTTTTGGCAATTTTCTCCTTCCTTTAAACCTGTAGCCTATTAGTTTAAGACACCTGGCACGGAACTAACATTCTGCCCTGATGGAGAACAATAAACTGAGATTTACACACTGGAGCCTTGTGGAAAGGCTTGATTTTCCTTCCCAAAATGCAAATTACAGAATAAAACAACATGAGACCGGGGGAAAACTTTATAACTGTTCATCCAAAGAATAAGACAAACTTCTACAGTGAACTTTTTGGGTTTTTACCACAGCTAAGAGACAGCAATGTACCAATATCTTTATTTATCTCTATTTATTTGCACTGCTCTGGGAAACTCCCCGTTGTGCCAGTGCATGTTTAAGAGCACAACTCAGAGAGGCCTAAGGAAACAAGAGAAAGAAATCTGCATGATTCTTATTGTCTAGGAAAAGAACTGAGTTGCAGCAAGATTTTAGATATGGAGAATGGGAAACCTGGCTAAGAGGCAAAAAGCCGGAGGTGAATGAGTGCTGGTGTGCTGCGGGTCAGGACCCCCGGGCTCTCTCTACCTTTAATTTCCCTTCTCGAGGGCAATCAGCAGCTTTAGCACCAAGCCGTAAGAGCTGCGTGCGCCTCTGGAGAGAGCCGGCGTGCTGGCCCTTCTCCCAGGCTCTTGGCGAGAGCCCACGCTGCTCCTCCACTCCGGCATTCGGAATTTGATGTAAATGAAGTTGAGATAGATGCAATTCTGCCCAGGGTGACTTCACACTTCTCTAAGCTTTTTCTAGGGAGAAAAAGGAGATCAATTGATTGTTTTTACAGTTTATTTGTGTGCAGGAACATCAGAGATAACAAAAGACTAATTATTTTCCTACATTGGCAGTTGCTAAGAGGAACGTTCCAGGCAGCGCAATTAGCTTGTGACAGGTATTCTCCGTTTACTAATTACTGTCTATTTAAGACCCTTTGTTCGGGGTTGGTTGTCAGTGCCCCAGCTGCTGGTATCACGTGGACTCCTTCGTTTCTGTGGTCACTGTTACGAGTTCAGTGAGTGTCTGCTGAAGCCAAAAAGAAAAGCATGATCTGAAAAAAATCTGGATAGGAGCCGTCGCGTTGGGTGGAATTCACCAAAGCGACGTTCAGTGGATGTTCCTACACGTTGGTAAGTCACTTGGATGTGAAAGGCCCAAATCCTCCTCTTCTCCTTGAGTTTCTGTTGACCGGTGCGTACGAGTCATCCGGAGACAGGCATTCCATGCGACAGTTTTGGCTGTTGGGTTTGGTTGGCAAATTCTGACAGTGCTTTGAGGAGATACGTCCGTCTGTGCACCTCTGCGTTGATCTGATAACCACGGCTGAGTGCTTCCTTGGTAGAGGTTGTTGTGTTTTTAATGATCATACATGCAAAAATGTATTCCTAACATCTTCTCCTTAAGGACCAGGGACTGGGCACCAGTACTGAAGTACAGGTAAGGGACTGCAGGTCATTTTTGTTGGCTTAAGCATCTTATAAACCACACAATAAGCTACATATGCTGGAGAAACCCTTGTGAGATGTTCCCTCTCTATTTCTCAAAAGCTAAGTCATTACTGTGCCCTTTCAGCACTGGCCACCTCTTCATTATCCATCTTCTGGTTGGTGCGGGTGCAGTTTGCACAATTCTGTGTGCTTACACCCTTTGCCACCACCCATCTCCTCGCTGGTTGGTCAGGGTCAGTATCGGTCAGGGTTGCATTTCGGGAGCTCAGGAAGAGTTTTGGGCGCCAGTTAGCCAGTCTTAAATTACGCAGTCTCTCTGTTGTCTCTTGTCCACCCATAACCTGCACGTTGGAAGGGTTGGCTCCAAATGCCGCTTGACGGTGGCCCACACGCTGTGTTTGCTGGCTGAGGCAGTCTTTGAATGGCAGAAGCTGTTGGTGTTGATGTCCCCTCCTTCTGCAGCGGGCGAGGTGATAAGCGTATTTGTCAATGTCGGTCGTTGCGTTCTCAGAGACACAGATGGCATGCGAATCCCTACAATTTCAGAAGGTTTGTTGAAGCTTTCCCTACTTGTCCACACTGCGGGAATGGTTTGTGTAAGATTCAGGGCTCCTTTCTTCACAGAGAAAGCTACGAGAAGAAAAAAAACACAAGCCGACTGGTATGCGAGCGGTTCCAAGGCAATGTGCTATTTTATTGCCGTCAGCAAATTTTCCCTGGGTCTGCGTTCCAGCTCCCTGCTGCGGTCGGTGAGATCTGACAGTGCTGAACCTCAGGCAAAGCACAGACACCTATGTTTTCAGCTGTGAGTTTTATTTTTTTTTTTAATTTATTCATTTGTACCTGTTTTTTTAGGCATGAGGGGTGCTGGTAAAATACCATGTGTCTTTTTTCTGGGATGCTTGGAGAGGTTCAGGTTCCTCACAGAAATCTTTGATTAGCTTGGAGCAGAGGAGTTCCTCAGATCTTAGTTAATTGAAAAACACATCAAGTAGCTACATCCAGAAATGAGTTGTTTATAAATAAGACAGCAAGGAAAGGAGCTTGGCAGGAGTCACAGTGAGAATTGCAGGAGTCACGGGCTCCTCCAAGTGTGCAACGTTGATGGGCATGCATCAAGAATTCTCTGGCGCCCCAAAAACGAGAGCGGGTGGATAAACACAACTCATACGCTGGGATCCAGTTTTGGGTTTGGTGATCATCTTGGAAAGTTCAGTAGCGTATCGGAAGTCTCTGCAAATTGATCCCAGTCCATTTGGCCCAGGCGTTGCCACCTGAAGGCACCTCGCTCATGGGCTGTAAGGAGGAAGACCTTGCAGAGAGGAAGGCTTGAGTAGGACTTTTTCTGGTTTTGGTCATATTTGCCTGTAAGCATTAAAAAATTAATTTCCATCTCTGATTCTTGCCCCATCTGTATAATTTATAATCTCTCCGAGGTCAGAAATGCCTCTTACTCTGGATGCACGCAGGGTTTATCGCCGTCGGATCTGCACCTCAAAGCCTGCGTCAGCATTGCTGCAGTCTGAATGTAGAGACAACAAGGCCTGGCCGTGTCCTGAACCATCGTTATCTGTAAGTGAAATGGTTTCCAACCCACAGATGAAAGCTTTTCAGTGCGAAGCATTGCTATTACTGGAAGTTAATTCTTGCTGGGGTTTATTGGATTTTTAATAATAATTTTTAATACTTGCTCCGGTTTTCTGGCTAATGTTTCACGTGGCATACCTAGGCACATAGATAGCACACACGCTAACTCTTGCCGCAGTTTTGATTTATAAGAGTGTAATACCATTCCATATTTTCCTTAAAAAAACCTTCTCTCTGGGGTCTTGCACTACTCATGCAAAATACCAAGTTTTCTTCTAAAACTACATCGACGTTGCAACTGGAAAAACAACGTGCTAATCGAAGATAAGTACCAGTTTATATTGATGGTTCTCAAGAGCTTTTGGGAAGACTGGTCGTGTGGGGAGGCTGAAGCGTGAGTGCTCCTAATCGTTTACGCAACTGAATACTTTGGATTTCCCTTCCTGGGCCCGGATGTGTTGGCCCTGTTGGTGCCATCCTCGGGGTCTCCTCATGTGCTTTACCATCAAAGGACCCATGTGCAACCCTCTGCTCTTACTGGGGAGCAGACGTCTCTCGCTGGCCTGAGAACGGGACTCTTCCCCCGCCAGCCAAACCTTTGCATGCACCGTTTCGGGATGCGAGCAAACGCGGGGGCACCGCAATGGAAGCGTGCTCCATCGGTAACTCTGAAAGTTAAATCGTATTTGCGTGTAGAGTAGGAAACGAGGCTTTGTAATTGCAAGGAGAACCGACAGGCAAGATTGTCAAAATTGCCAAAGGGGTTGCTTTGGTTTAAAGCCACCATTGACTCGATGTCGGGGGGAGCGAGAACAAAGGGACGTGTTGTTTCGCAGGGTCCAACCCTACTTGAGGTCCTTCACTCCGTCCTGCTGAAGCCACCCTCCGTCAAGGTGGCAGCTGCTTCTGCTGACTGAGGTGGAGTTTACGGGAGGAAATAAAACAGATTTGTGTTGGAATTGATGAAAGTTGGATGCGATGAGACAAATCAGGCCCCTGGGAGCATCACGAGGTCTCCGAGCCCGGAGAATGGGGGTCTGTGCCCCTGTAAAGGACTGCGCCCCTCTGGTGTTATCCGGACGGGCAGCGTTGCTGGTAATACATAATCATGTCAACGTGAGGAAGGCGTTGGCTCTGGCTGCCCTCATTACGTCTCCTCCATAGGGAAGTTTGGGCTCCAGAGCTGCAGTCCAGCATGAAATCCCCGTTAAAGCACGCAGATTTCACCGCTCCGAGAGCCGGGGCACGTTGGCCCTGTAATTGGGCAGGTTAGACTCACGCCAGAGTTTAACAGCAATTTAAATCTCTCTCGTGCTCCGATGCAGAAGCGTTAACACTTTGATCGAGGCCTTTCCATCTTTCCACTCATCAAGCGCGGTGCAGAGATGATTCTCTCGTAACAAACCAGGGGACCCAAGTGTTAAAGACATCAAAACTGGGCAAATTTCCTTTTCCTTTCATTTTAAACCCTCCAGTCTGTGGTTCAGACCTGTTCTTTTCATACTTCTTCACCATTCCTGTTAGGAATGAATAAAGCAATTAGAGAGAGTGTGTTTGTCAGGCTAATAATAATTAATGCATTGATTAAAAACAAGAAACTACGCAACTGGAGCAGAGAAGAGATCCGAGCCCTTTTCTGCAGAGGCTGGTTCCTAGGAGGTTTCCTTCTGGTACAGAAATATTTACTTGCAATCAGAAAAACATCTTTTTTTTTTTCTAGTGGAAGAATGAAAAATCCACAGGCTAATGGGCAGAGGCACATGTTTTCACTAAACACATGGAAGGGTGGGTTTTTTGCAGTCAGGAATTAGCATTCAGGAGCTTTACAATGCTTATAAATCTCCATGCCTTTTCTTTCTTTTTATTGAATTCAGGCAATTTTCAGTCTGTGTCCTCTGAAGCCCTGGTAGTTTCACTGAGTCTTTCCGTCATCGTTTAGGCTGTGCGAGTGTTTTCAACCTCTGAGCTTTAATTATGACGGGGGTTCCCCCGCTCTGCTGAGTTTCACTTTTTCCCTGTTGCAGCAGGTTTTTCGTTTGCGATTTCTTTGGAGGTGGTCTTTGATGGAGGGAATCTGCTGCCATCTTCCAAACTCAGTGGTCTTCTCAGTGATGCTTTCGCCACTTTTCAACTGACCCCTCACCGTTAACGTCCTTGCGATCCGGTTCTCTTCCATGGTGTAGGTGGTTTTCCAGAGATGGAGGAGCTTTTTATATTGTTGGATTTTTTTAAGGTCGATGGCTTTGTAAAGAGGTTTGCACCAGCTTGAAAGTTGGATCGTCCTCATCAGGCACTAGGATGAAATTTGCTTTACAATCGGAGAACAAAGGACGGCATCCTGCCCATCTCCTCGCATCTTTTCACCTCAACGGACCGAGGTACCTGTGAGCAACCCCTGCCCAGACGATCCCCAGCGTGAGAAGGTGCTGGGATGGGTGGACGGGAGCCGGCCGTACCTTTCCCTCCTCATTCCTTTCCATTCTGAGCGCAGCATCGTTATTAGCTATGAAGTTTTTCCCCTTTACCGTGAGCCCGGCTGGGTCAAGGTGGGTTATAAATCTTTGACAAGTCAAGTGCTGCTTCTTGCTGGGTACAGTATATGCTTGGCCCCATTAAGAATAATAGCATGAATAACCATAAGCCGTTAATTTTGACGAGATCAGGCCCGTATCACCTTAAAAAGCGTGCACCGATACCATGGGAGACGTTTGGCGCTTTCCGCCGTTCCCTCACTTAATGAATAATAACACAAAGGTAGCGGCGGTTTGCCTGCCAGAGAGAAAGTTCATCCTGGCCACGTGCGTGGGGAGGGGAAGGCGCTGAGAAATTACTGCCGGCACCCCAAGAAGTTGGGGCGGTGAAAGAGGCACAAACTGCACCCTGGCCCTGGGCTCCAGTTGCAGATTTATCTCCCACAATAATATGGAATTGAAAGCCCCGCTTTCTCGTTTGGGATCAGCCAGGGATAAATCCATCACCATTCCCAGGTTTTGGGGAATCTTACTTTACGGAGAGCCAGCCAGAACCACTGATGTTTGGAGTTTCTCCCTCCTTAGCGCCCCATTCTCGTTAGCTCGGCGTGCCGTTTGCTAGTGCCTTGCTTTTACCACATGGGCATTTGGGTGCTCATAGCTGTTTTCACACTTCCCTTAGAGAAGAAAATCCCTTTTGTATTTTTTTTCTCTTGGAGAAAAAAAAAAAAAAAAAGTGGGCTGGGACAGTTTGTTCCCTTGATTTCCAGAGTGAGGAAAAAAATAAAAAATAGAAAATAAAGAGTGGAAGGAGGGCAGGAGGAGAGCTGCTGTAGACTCCCACGTGTAGACAACGCTCTTTGTAAAGCTGCGGGTGGCGTGGCTGCTGCTGTCGTTTAGAGCAAGGCATTGTGTGTTTAAAAGCGGCATCTTTCCTCGTTAGTTTGAGTATCTCTGTGCAAGGCTGCTGCGCGCTCGCCGGAGACGCCGAGTTCCTCGTCAAAGCAAACACCGAGGGAAACGCTGTGCAATTACGAGCTGTCCTCGGCCCCTCTCTCTTCTTCCTTCCAGTGCTCCTCGGGGATCCGCGGTGGAAATGAGGAGGGCAGGAACGGCAAAAGCCTGTGTGCCGCGGGATGGGAGGGAGCCTTTGTGCTGGGTTTAGAGGCCGGCGGACGCTAACGCAGCACAGGCCTCTTCCTGTTTTCGGGGCAGAACTGCTGGGCCGAGGACGCGTGGTCTCGTTCCACTGGGTCTGGGGCTTTTTGGGAGGGGTCCTGCTCCAGACCCACTGCCCAGCAGAAGCCCTCGGTCCCTTCTTTTGGAGGGCCATGTCCATGGGCAGCCTTCGAGCCAGCCCGTCTCACGGTTGTGACAAAGGACTCGAGAAAACATTGGCCCTTGATGTAAAAGTGAGCAGGAGGCCTGCTAAACCAGGTGCCTGCTTTTTCTCTTCTTATTTTTGTTTCTGCGCAAGATAGAGACATAAATGTCTAAATATTAGGGGTATGACTAATTCCTCCTGGGTTTTCCCATCAGCCGCGTTTCCTGTGATCGTGGCGCCAGGCTGAAGGCGAAGGGGAAGGAGCGGGAAGGTTTTAACCTAGGTAATTATTTCATAACGAGCCGCTGGTTTCTGGGCTCTGATATTCATTTTCTCCTGTTCTTCTTTGTAGGAATTCGGCAGTGCAGATTTTGCTGCGGTGGCCTGCTGCTCGCTTCTGAGGTCGTGCCAGAAACGCACAACCCGAAAATGGGGTTTCCAGGTAGTTTTACGGTGTTTGGCAGGCCGCGAGCAGCCGATCGCCGATCAGACAAAAGTCGGCGCTTTCCCTCTGGCATGGCTGCCGTCCAAGCATTTCAATATGTAATTTCCACTAATTTGCAGAACTGTGCTGTTAATTACATGAAAGATTTACTCAGAGCTACCCCTTCCGTTATGTTCTTAATGCCTGCATTAACGACGTTGCTTCTCGTAGGCAATTCTCGGCTGCGCGGTGAGGTTAGGATGATGGAGTCGATGCCCTCCGCTCTCTCAAAACATTCCATACCGTGGCCATAGCCTCCATCTTCCTCATATCAGTTTTTATCTTTTTTTATATTTCCCTATCCTCCTTTTCGTTTACTAGAGGGAGAGGACCATGATAAGCAGCTGCCCTTTATGCCTGCTTTTTGGGAACTCTTGCACCCTTTTTTAATTCTTCCACTGAACTAAAGACTCACCTTTGACCAGAGCATCCTTACAGGACAGAAATTATTGTATTTTGCCTTGTGCGTAACAGATCCCCTACAACCCCACGTGCAGAGAGGCTGGGGCAGCCACAAGAGCAGCACAGACGCTCGCTGTCGAGCACGCTCTCTCTAGGTTCCCAAAATTGGGATGGACAACGTTCAGAAAGAGTACATCTTCTTCCTGTGTCTTGTGCTCAGCCATAAGGAGCTGCAGACGGTTTCCCCACCAGCGCTTGGAAATGGCCAACAGTTCTTCTGCGGGAAGAAGGCGCAAGACAAACTCCCGCCCGGTGTAACGACCCCAGCTCCTCTCTTCAGTGCCTGCATTGGGCAGTCTGTCACCGGTGCAATTTCACACTCAATTTCAGTAATTGCTTGGCGTAATTTCTGTCAGGTGAAGAGTAGGAAGGTGGTTGTGCTTCATCAGAAGAGCGGCTGTTCATCATGAGAGCTATCCGATGCCGGGATGCGGTCTGATCTGCTCCCATCTCCCGCTGGGCACCTGCCAGCCACGCTCTTCTCAAGGTAGAACAAGGAGGACAGCTGGAAAAAGAAACAACAAAATTAAATTACTTGGCAGTGTCCCATCTATGCATTCCGTTGTAAAATTATTTATTTAAGGTTGTGCCTGCTATGGGTGGAGTGCTGGGCCAAGATGTGGGAACAGCTGCCGGGAGCTCGTGGTTAAAACAGAAAGGCACAATGCAACCGAAGGCAGGCAAAAAAAAAAAAAAAAAAAAA